>CM062818.1:1638002959-1638565034 GCA_031772625.1 Pinus tabuliformis | reverse complement strand
CACTTTTGGCGCACCCTATGGAAGAGTTGGACACTCAGTTGAGTTTCAACTCCGCATATCACCCACAAACTGATGGGAAAATGGAGGTGGGGACTAGGAGTTTGGGAAATCTGCTACGAAGTTTGATGGAGAGAACTCACGGATGTGGGATCGTGTGCTCGCTCAGGCAGAATTAGCTTATAACGATTCACAAATCGCAGCATGGGTTACAGTCCTTTTCAGATTTTGTATGGCATGCATCCTCGCGGAGTGCATGAGCTACGAGATTTGGGAAAATTAGAAAGAAGGAGTGTTCACGGGGAAGATTTCACCAAGGCAAGGAACGACTTGCACGAGCAGGTAAAGTTGAAATTACATGACAACAGTCAGAGACATAAACAACATGTAGATTTAAAGCGGTAGGAAGTACAATTTAATGTAGGGGACGAAGTCCTTATGCATTTACGCAAAGAACGATTTTCTAAGGGCGAATATAACAAGTTGAAATACAAGAAGATTGGCCCCTACAAAATTCTTCACAAATTCTCTGCTAATGCCTATGAATTACAACTGCCACCAAGGATAGGCATATCGCCCATCTTCAATGTGGCAGATCTGTTTCCATTTACTACCATTCTTTATGACGACAGTGCAGCACTGCCAGAACGGGATACCCAGATTGAGAATGGTTCTTGGATGAGGCAAATGCCTACGGTTCAGCCCCTTGAGATCGAGAGAATTCTCGACACACAGGTGGCCAAACGCACTCACAGGAAAGAGTACCTTCAGTGCCTTGTCAAGTGGAAGAACTATCCCATTGAGGATAGGTTATGGCTTGACGCAGCACAGATATAGCGAGCAGGCTATTCTATTGAGGAACTCATGGAACGGAGCCATGACTTTTTGTTACCCTGGGAGCCTGATGCAAGAGCATCCAGCTCAGGGTAAACAGGAAGACAGGTGTTTGTCTTACAGGTTGTAGGTTGGTTGGTTGACAGGTCATAGCACTTGGGTTCATTTTATTTTTTCTAAGAATTTTTATCATCTAGGGCCCAATAGTCGTTTACATTTTGTAATTTCATTTTCATTTTTCTTTCAAGTTAATATTTAGGAATTAGTTTGATAAGTTAGAAGAACAATTGAGAATGTAACTAAAACTAATTGTTGGCATTTTCACAAACTGTCTCATACAGTAGTACAAAATAGGAAAGAAAACATTCTATAAGGGTTGATTCCCATCATAGTAGAAGAGCAATAAAGAATTTATAAGTGTTATTTTACAGCCATCCTAATTCCATGTGCAACTAGTTTCTTTTTTCCTATTTCTAAACAACTTCATTGAGTGCATTTCCAAAAAAAATATTGACTACATTTCCAAGACAAAAGTAGACATTTGTATGCTGAAGATACTGTGACAGACCGTAAGGACAAGTAAAGATAACAAGGACCGAGAGACGAGTACCAGGTAACAAGCAAACTATTCAATCACAAAACCACTTTTTCTTTTTACAAGTGCAAAATTCGCTATTAAGCTACAGGCTACATAGTAGGAAAATCCAAGAAATAAATTAAGACAAGTTATGATTCATATTCAAGGAGAACAGAGAGTTGGGTTTGAAACCCCAAATATATACATATATAAATCAACCAAAAAACATCACAGTAAAGGTCGAGTATCTAGATTCAAACCCTAGAAACATACTCGTAGTTAAAAAACCTTGAATTCATTTACAGAACTGGACCCTAACCAAAGTTCATAGTAACTGGAATCTACAGCAAAGCAACCTAAACAACTAAAAGATTGAATCCAGAACGTGCTACATAATAGAACAACAGTCGATGAACAACAAGACCATGGAGAGACCCTACCCGGTCTAGTGTAGTACCAAAGGAGCCGAGACTAGTGTCCAGTGCTCACATCACCCACAGAGAGTTAGATAACAGAAACCAACTCAGAGGAGAAGAAGTATAAGAAAAAACATATAAAAGGGATTTTGCTTACCAGAGAGAGAGGGGTTACTGTACGCGGAGAAGCAACAACAACAGGCAGCGGATTTGCAAGGGACCCTGACCACAAGGGAGCATACCTGTCAGCGTCGGAAGGAAAAGTGAAATAGCATTGAAGCTTAGAGAGAAAGCTTACCTGTAAATTGGCGAGCTGAGGCCGAGAACGGGGTCACCTCGTGGCCACCACCTGAGCGTGCAAATAACCAGAAGACCGATGAATAGAAAAGCCAACAAACCATAACCACAGGCACAAATGTTTAAACATTAAGAGCTATCAAAGGAGTACAAAAACACTGGGTTACAGATACCCACCAAATACAGTCGCAGAGTGTTGGAAAACAAACTAGGGCCATCAAACGACCAACAAAAAAACAACGGACCCATCGAAAAATACAAACAGAGCATACAGAGTTTACCATCGAGTGAGTCACAGTCTAGAGGACCAGCAGCGTGCCGGAATAACGAGTTCATAACCCTCAAGGAGGAACCAAACCAGAACACAGCCACACAGAGCTCTTTTCTTGCTAAGTGAAAAATGACCAAGTCGAATAGAGGTTAGGGTTACACATTGAGTGGGAGGATGCAAAATGAGGACGAGATAGGTGTCCTGCTCCATAGAGCAATCATAGGCGGTCATATGCAGAACCTCCTCCTCCAGTACCTTAGAAACAAATAAAATCATACATTTAATTATTGTAATAAATCAAAACAACCTTTTGTCCAAGTCAGCGCTAGGCCTGGGCCACCAGTTATCCCCGTTAGGTTACGCATTAAGTACAACACTACATACCAACTTTTTGGGTCCCATCTTTTATGATCATTAGGCTTGATGTGTATGTGCTTCATTCTCAGCCACATAAATATCTAAAAACTATATATTAAATAATTGACCTAGAGCAATCACCATCATTATTGTGGGGCTAACAAAATACCTCCCACATACCATCATTATTAATTTATTTGGCCTCCTTCTCCAAGCATAGCGTGGAGCTTTTGTTGATAAAAATAGAAATTCCTCGTGGAAAAGGCAAGCACGATTAGAAATCTATATCATTAAGATGCCTTGGAAACTGTTTAGTTTTTCTTTAAAAGTTATATTTTAATGTTTAAAATTTCAAAAAAATGAAAAAGTTATAATTTTTTTATTATTTGATATTATAATGTTATTTATAAACACTTTCACGTTAGCCTATGGAGATAATAATATTATAATATTATCACTATCTAATGATATTATTGTGTTTATTTACAAATCAGCCAAAGTACATATTATCCTAAACCATGTATAACTAATGGTTAATTTACTAAAATTCATGTTAAATTATATAATATCTGTTATTTGATATTATAACGTTATTTATAAACACTTTCATGTTATTAGGGCCCTATCTTAAACAAACTAATTTAATATTTAAAATTAGGTTGTCTCTAGTCAACGTTTATAACATGTCTTTATGTAAGTTTATTATAATAATATATTTGATAACATTTGTGACATGGGCCTCTTATTTAAGGATACTTAAAATAAGCAAGAATATCTACAAAGTAGCACTTTTCAAATACAATAGTTAGTTCATACATTTCAAAATTCAATAATTTCACTAAGCTACAGGGAAACGCTAGCTATGCTACCTTGTTTCCTATCTAAAGACACGTTTACATCCCAGTCGTCGATATCAATATAATGAAATTCTTCTCTTTTTGTCTGATTTCCTATCTATACACATGTTTAGATCCACGTCCAAACGATATCAATATAATGAACTTCTTCTGTTTTCCCAATCGATAATGCACCTAAATATTAAATGCGTTCTCATCCCGCAATTTCCACACAAAAAAAAAATCCCTCTCATCTCCAACTTCTTCCTTGCATCTCCTGCCACTCCATTAGTAGTGGGGAGTTTGAGTTGAGAGTTTGGGAGATTAGATGTACTGCCCATGCTATTATGCCACCAAGATTAGGATTAGTTTTTCATTTATTTTGTTTTGGGCGAAATATGGTTGATTTTTTTAATAGTAAGATATGGGGAAGAAGCAGACAAATGAGATACTCTATTTGTTTTTTTAATACTTTTCCAGAGCAGGGTTACTGAATGCATTTTCGCTATATACTACTACTTTGCTTTACTTCCAGCTCAGAGGAATTGGGTTTAGATTTTTCATTTTACCTTTTCTATTATGGCCCGTGAATCCAATTGAAGGTATTTGATTGAAATTTAATAGATTCCAATACAGGTTTGTGTAATTCAATCACAAATTCCTCTATTGCAAATAAAATAAATCATTGCATTTCATCAAAACAATTATTCTATTTCTGGGTTTTTCTAGGTCCAGTTCAAAACTCCAAGCATCCCTTTAAGGTATTAATGATGAGCATTAACAAGTTAAACATGAGATATTTCACTAATTTGTGACATGAGATATTCCAATAATTTGTCATGGAAGCCAGTGATGTTGAAATGACATGATTGACGAATTTCATAAAAAAATGGAATTGTTTGGTAACATCTTTGTTACAATCTGAATCCCTGAAGGGCTATGGATTAATCACTTTTCTCAAAATAAAATAAACTATAAAAATAAAATTAATAATTAAAATAAAATTAAAGTGAAATAGTCAAATTGCAGTTGGTGCTTTTGGCCTCCACTTTTGATAACCCATGGTTTTTCCAATAGTGTGTGTGTGTGTGTGTGTGTGTGTGTGTGTGTATATATATATATATATATATATATATATATATATATATATATATATATATATATATATATATATATATATCAGTCTAGATCTATCTCAACTCTGAATCTACCAAGCGCTAAGAGGGATCAAATCTCTTTTCACTCTAAAAGAAGTTTGTACCTTAATAACTTTGATCCCTCTCTGTGCTTGGTAGATTCGGAGTTAAGATGGATCAATCAAAGGACTTAGTGGATGACCAACTAAAGTAGCACCCACCTATTACTTTTAATAGTTGTTTTATTCCTAATTAGACCTATTAAAGTTTAGAACCCTTTCTCTACTCTCATTGGCTTTCACTAATCTTGTTAGATTGGAGAATATAAGGAAAAACATAATGGGTTTGCAATGAAAGTTACCTCATGGAATGCAAAAGGTTTAAAAGGCCTTGACAAGAAACATGCAATTTAACAAATAATTACTTTGATTTGTGGAATGCATATCATATGCTTACAACTCAAAATTATTATATCCCACGCCTTTGTTGTGCTTTGCAATGTCTCTTTTATCACCCTATCTATATGGGACCAATCTAATGATATGTTTTTTTAGCTTTTGTGTAGAAGTTAGACCACTTGATTGTGGGAGATAACTCAATATTTCAATGTCTAAATAATATTTTAAATATAAATGGATTTAGAACCAAACTCAAATTACATGGACCAAATTAAAATAACTTAAAACTATGATTTCTCCATTTCTAATTTGGTGGGGCAAAACCATAAAACATATCCTAAAGAAGTCAACCACAAACTAATCAACTTAAAATTTATCCCTAAAAAATATAAATTCTTAAAATTAACAATTTTCTAAATTAAAAGAAAAAAAATAATTAAGATGATTCTACAATTTATAGTAAGAGAAAATTAAAATACAACGAAAAAAATGTTGGAATTACAAGTTTTAACCTATGAACCTTACATGAATACTCCAAAGAGTAGTATTAATGCAGGATGGCCACCCAATCACGTTTGAAAGAAGGAAGCTCAATAAGCAAGAACATCTCAAGTCTACATACAACAAGGAAATTCTTGCTATTATAGATTCATTAGCCAAATGGATACAATATCTCTTGGGAAGTAAGTTCTTAATACGAACAGATCATAATAGTCTTCAACATCTCCTCCAGCAGAAAATGTTATCTATAGAACAACAAAAATGGATCAAAAAAATTGTTGCCTTCGACATGGATGTATTACATAAGAAAGGGAAAGGTAATGTAGTAGCTGATACTCTATCTAGGAAATATGAAGAACCATCATTACTTGTAGCTTTTGTTGTTTTTCCCGAATGGCTTAATGAGATTCGAAGTGAATATGAAAAAGATATAGAAACAAGTGCTATAATGAATAACCTTCCTCATAATTTAAAATTCCAATGGAAAAACAATGTTCTATGGTACAAGGGAAGAATATATCTGAGTTCAAATTCCAAATTTAAAGCCAAGATTTTCAAAGAGTCATATGATTCACTGTCAACCGGACACGTAGGATTCTTTAAAACCTACTATAATGCATGCCAATCATTCTTCTGGAAGGGTATGAATAATGATATTCAAAAATATGTGGTAGAATATGATCAATGTGAGTGAAATAAAAGTGAGAACATTATCACCCCAGAGTTGCTCCACCTCTTAAATATCCCAAACCAAAAATGGGAATAAATATGAATGGATTTTATTGAAGGATTACCCATGTGAGACGGGAAAGATAAAATTCTTGAAGTAGTAGACAAACTCACAAAGTATGCACACTTCATAGGAATGAATAAATCATACTCAACAAAAGAGATCACTGAGATATTTTGCAAGAATCTCTACAAATTACATGGATTTCCTAAAGTCATTGTTAGTGATAGAGATCCTAAGTTTAAGGGGAAGTTTTGGAAGGTGTTTTTCAAACATATTGGAACATACCTCAACATGAGTTCTACATATTATCCTCAAACAAACGATCAAACATAAATTTTCAATAAGTGCTTAGAATCTTACCTTCATTGTTATGCAACACACAAAAAAAACAAGTGGGCTCAGTGGTTACATCTCATTGAATGGTGGTACAATTCAACTTATCATACTTCTGCAAAGATGACCCCATTTCAAGCTCTGCACAGATATGAACCTACCAAATGGAACTATTTGGCCATTTCCAAGATAAAATTTCCAACAGTTAAGGAGCATTTAGAAGAAACACAAAACGTTTTTCAAACATTAAAAGAAAATCGAAGTATTAGAATAAATCGCATGAAGCAGGAGGCCGACTAGCATAGAATAGAGAGAGAATTTGAAGTTGGAGAATGTGCATTTGTTAAACTTCATTCTTTCAAGAAATTATCCCTAAAACAAAAAGGGAAAACAAATTGGTGCCAAGGTTTTATGGACCATATCAGATTAACAAAAAGATCAGTCAAGTAGCATACAACTTAAGCCTTCCGGACAATAGTCGATTTCACAACGTTTCCATGTATCTTGTCTTAAAAATGCATTGAGCAGACACCAATCAACACAGACAACACTTCTGATATTATATGATGAAGGCAAGTTCATCTTAGAACCATAATGAATTGTTACCACCAGGGAAAGGAAGTTGTGATCTTGATTAATTAAAGAATACCTTATCAAATGGTGGAATCTACTAGAAGAAGAAGCCTCCTGGGAGACAAAATCTCTTTTCCAAAAATACTCGTTGTTATACAGGATTTACGATTACGCTCAAAAGTTTCTGCCCTAGGTTGGTGGCTAACCTAGAACAAGAAAGAGACAAGAAACACATTACTTTTCCTTAAAGTAAATAGATGACGAAGTAAGGCCTACCTAGAATCTTTCACGCACTTTTCTCCTTCTTTAGCTTGGAAGCTCCAATTCCAGCTCTGAATGCCAAAATTAGAACCTTCATAGTGAGATAACACAAGCCAAGAAACTACAAGATCTATGTAGTATCATCTAAGTACTTCATTCAATAGATCAACATGGTATTGAAATAAGTGAAATAACAACATCACATATAGGAAAACAATGAATTCTTTGCATTACTATAAAGGGAAGGAGAATACAACCATAAATAGTAGTTGATCTTGACTAAGGTTTTCCTTTTTTGTAGTTAGTTTATCTCAATATGTTGAAGGGTTAAACTTATGATGAATAGATGTATTTTCATTTATTTTTATGAGTTTGAAAAGACAAGTGCTCCACAATCTTTTCATATTTTGGGAGTTTGAAAAGAGCTAAAAGAGGACTCAAGGGGGGTTCCTTTTTTGTAGGTTTAAAGAGCCCAAACAATAGATAAAAGTATACTTTATGGTCAAAGTAAACTATTCACAACATAATGAAAACCTAATAATAGTTGTCAACCTGCTCAAAACACCACAAGAATGATTAAACATACTTGTTTCATAGTAAAAATGAAGCATATCTAGGTCAAAACACTAAAAATGAATAAAATAATGATAAAATGACCATAAATATTCAAAATGACTTATTATTTTTACCATTTTACATTTTACCTTAAATAGTGACTATCTGGAGCCCTTTTTCCTTTGATTTTATTCAGCTAATTGTGACCAATCTAGGGAACCATTTCAAGTGTTGTCACTTTGTTATGAAACCAGCTCAAGAAAAGATAGAAAAGATAGATCAACGCCTTAGAATTCAGCCTCTTCGAGGGGGCAACCTCCTTTACATTACATAAATGAACAATTCTTGGATGATACAAATGAAAAACCTCCTTTCTATATATAGGAGTCTAAGGAGTCACAATATAATCCAGCCGACCTAACAATAATAATATAAAGCCACAAAAATAACAATAGAGGAATTCTATGGGGCACAGTAATAACAATATGGGGGAAATAGGGGCACAACAATATTAATAAGGGGTATAACTACAATAGTAATGGGGTAATCACTAGTATTATAGGGACCCAACATGCCCCTCTCCTTCAAAAAAGTGTTGTCCTCAACGCTTGAGTAGTTCTGGATACTTCTGCATAAAATTCTCATCCTCCCATGTGGAATCTTCAGCGGATAAGTTCTTCCACTTGATAAGATACTCTGAAATTGATCGATTTCGTAGCTGTCGAGTTATTGTTTCTGTGACTGCTTCTAGTTCCAATATAATTTTTCCTTCCTCATCAAGTTCTGGCAATATTGTTTGAACTGGGAGCTTGTCGCCTATAACCTTCTTTAAACATGAAACATGGAAAACTGGGTGCAATCGAGAAGCTGCAGGAAGCTCCAATTTGTATGCCATAGTACCAATCTTTTGCAACACCTTGTACGGACCATAATACTTTGGTGATAATTTATTATCCTTCTTAGCTTGCTTGAGGGACATTTGCTTATATGGTTGTAGCCGTAGGAATACCCAATCACCTACATCAAAACTTTTTTCACTGCGATGTTGATCTGCCTGTTGTTTCATTCTATTCTGTGCCAACACGAGGTTATCCTTTAAGAGTTGGAGGACTTGTTGTTGATGTTTGATGTGATGTTCCACTGCCTGAACCTTAGAATTTTCTCTTAAATATGATGTGATGGATGGTGGTTGATACCCATAAAGTGCCATAAATGGGGTCATTTTTGTTGCTGTATGGAAGGAAGTGTTATACCACCATTCAGCCAGAGGCAACCATTTGACCCATTGTGTCTGTTTATCAGGATACAAAGCAACGAAGATATCCTTCCAAACATTTGTTTACTATCTCAGTTTGCCCATCAGATTGAGGATGATAAGATGAGCTATGAGCTAACTGAGTACCAAGACAAGAAAATAATTTTGTCCAAAAATTTCCAGTGAAAATGGGATCTCTGTCACTTACAATAATCTTTGGGTTTCCATGTAGCTTTTGAATTGTTTCCATAAATGCAGTAGAAACTGTACTGGCTTTAAATGGATGTGATAATGCACAAAAGTGTGCATACTTGGTAAGTCTGTCAACTACCACCATGATGACACTCTTTCCCTCAGACTTGGGTAAACCTGTGATAAAATCCATTGAAACCTCCTCCCAACGTTGGCTTGGAATGGATAAAGGTTGTAATAGACCCGGTGTCTTAATTGTTTCAACTTTATTTTGTTGGCAAACCAAACATTCCGCCACAAACTTTTGAATATCTGATTTAAGGCCATCCCAAAAAAATTCCTTCTTAACCCTGTGGTAAGCTTTTAAAAATCCTGAGTGCCCTCCTAAGGGAGAAGTGTGCAATTCCATAAGAATCTTTTGTTTTAGCTGGGAATTCTTACAGAGGTATAAGCGATCTTTGTACCATAATGAATCATTTTGCCAGCTAAATGTATCAGACATACTGGAATCTTGTTGTAACTTTCGAATAAGTGCCCACACTTCTTCGTCATTCTTCCATTCCTCCCTTGCTTCGTTTATCCAATCTGGTTGGATAATAGAAATGGCGCACAACAATGCTTCCACATCCTCATCCTTTCTTGAGAGTGCATCTGCCACCACATTTTGCTTCCCTTTTTTGTAGATGATTTCAAAGTCATAACCCAACATCTTTGTGACCCACTTTTGTTGCTCTTCAGAGGATAATCTTTGTTCTAAAAAGTATTTAAGGCTATCATGATCCGTTTTTACCTTGAAGTGTCTTCCCATTAGGTAGGGTCGCCATTTCTTAAGTGCATGGAGTATTGCCAACATTTCCTTCTCATAAATAGCTTTGTGTAAAAACTTTCCCTTGATTGGACGACTTTCAAAAGCAATGGGTCTTTCATCTTGCATTAAAACAGCCCCAATTCCATTTCCTGAAGCATCACATTCCACAATAAAGGTTTTTGTGAAGTCCGGTGTAGCTAAGACCGGTGCTTGGCACATTGCCTCTTTAAGATGTTCAAAGGCCTTTGTTGCTTCCGGAGTCCATGAAAATGCATCTTTCTTCAATAATGTTGTTAGAGGTGCTGCTATTCTCCCATAATTCTTAACAAACTTGCGATAATACCCTGTCAACCCGAAAAATCCTCGCAGATGCTTTATGGATGTGGGGATTTTCCATTCCTTAATGGCTTTAATTTTGCTAGGGTCTACCTTAACTCCTTCATGAGATACAATATGACCCAGATATTCCACCTCTTGTACTCCAAAGAAACATTTGGATCTTTTTGCATATAATTGTTTCTCCTCCAATAGTTGTAACACCCTGTCAACATGTTCAACATGATCCTTCCAAGACTTGTTGTAGATTAGTATATCATCAAAAAATACTAACACAAATTTTCTAAGGAATGGTTTGAAAATTGAATTCATCAAACCTTGAAATGTTGAAGGTGCATTGGTAAGGCCAAAAGGCATGACCAAAAATTCATAATGACCCTCATGAGTTCTAAATGTTGTTTTCGGAATGTCTTCAATCTTCATTCTGATTTGATGATATCCTGAACGAAGATCCAACTTGGTGAAGTAAATTGATCCATGCAATTCATCCAGTAATTCATCAATGACAGGAATGGGAAACTTATCTTTAATAGTGAGCTTGTTGAGCTCCCTATAATCTAGACACATGCGCCATGATCCATCCTTCTTGTGCACCAATACTAATGGAGCAGAGAAAGAACTTTGACTTGGTTGAATTATACCAGCCTCTAGCATTTCTGCAACCATACGTTCAATTTCACTCTTTTGGGCATAGGGATATCTGTACGGCCTGATGTTTGGAGGAACACTTCCTGGAATCAGATGAATAGCATGATCATGATCACGAATAGGTGGGAGACCTTTGGGAGTCTCAAATACCTTGGAATGATTGTCCAAGACTTTTTGGAGATCTGGAGAAATAGATGATTCCACTGTGGACACATCTAGCGAACATAATTGTGCAATTACACCTCTTTGTTCCTTTTTTAGAAGCTTTGTCATACCGTTAGAGCTGATTATCTTTCCTGGTTTCCTTGCAATACCCCTTAATTCAACTTCCTTTCCTTCCACAGAAAATTTCATGAAAAGTTCTTGAAAATTAAAAGCTATTGTACCCAAGGATTGTAGCCATTGGACTCCTAGTACAACATCAGCACCTCCCATTGGAATGGAAAGCATTGGGCTAGTCAATACATATTCT
This sequence comes from Pinus tabuliformis, assembly GCA_031772625.1. Lineage (NCBI taxonomy): Eukaryota > Viridiplantae > Streptophyta > Pinopsida > Pinales > Pinaceae > Pinus > Pinus tabuliformis. The sequence continues at coordinate 1,638,553,248 of CM062818.1, read as the reverse complement.
CCCATGGATAGCTTGATATTATGGCACTTTCCAGAGTAATTTATTGTTCCTCCATTTGCAACCATCACTTGACACTCTGGTGCTGGATATAAGAAGCAATTCAATTCTCTGGCTACCTTACAATGAACAAAACTGTGGGTACTTCCTGAATCAATCAACACTATTACCTTTTTCTTCTTGATTTGTCCTTCTATCTTGATGGTTTGAGGAGTGGTAATTCCCGCCAATGCATTACAAGATATGGTCGGATTCATTTCTTCTTTATCTAGGCTTTGTTCCTGGAGTATATCCTCTTCTTTTGACCTTTCTTGCTCCTTTTCTTCTTCCTCTTCACAATCTATGTAATAATTTCTTCTCAGCACACTTATGACCTTTAGTGTATTTGCTATCACAACTGTAACAAAGCCCTTTTGCTCTTTTTTCTTCCAATTGTTGTGGTGTCAACCTTATAGGTTGTGGAAGACTAGGGGCAACAACACTTCCAACTTTATAGTTGTAAGTGGTATGCTTCCTGGTTGCCATAATTTTGCTTTCCATTTTTCTTGCTAACCTGAATGCCTTCTCTAATGAATCAGGTTCGCAAAGGCGAACATCATGTTGGATATTATCCTTTAAAGACCCTATGAACACATCAATCCTATGCTCCTCTGGAATATCTTTTACCCTTATGTTCAATTTTTGGAACTCCTCAATGTGCTCCATTATTGAACCCTTTTGTTTGAGACTTATCAATTGGCTAAAAAAAGTGTTGCTTTTTGTATCCTCATAATGTGCTATCAATTCTTCCGTAAAAATTGCCCAAGTGATAAATTGTTTACGAGAGCAAAGCCATTGATACCATACAAACTGATTTGGTTCCAAATATAAAGTTGCCATACGTACCTTTTGTGTGTTTTGCACATTATTGAGATCGAAGAATTGCTCCATCTGTAATATCCATGTGGCGGGATCCCTGCCATCAAACTTCCTCATATCGATTTTTGGAATATGGTGAGTCTTCGATCCAACATTAGAGTCTATGGAATCATGATTAACATTTCTTTTGTTCTCATCATGAGTTTCCTTTAGTACCCTTTCACCCTTAGTGACCATTTCTTGTAGCAACTTATTCATATTTATCTTCAATTCTTCCATCTTATCATCCATGCCATCAATTTTAGCGTCCATGCCATTCACCTTAGCTTCCATGCCATCCATCTTAGCTTCTACGCCTTTCTTTAAACAATCCATCTTATCTTCTACACAGTTCTTTAAACCATCCATCTTAGCTTCTACATCTTTCCTTAAACCATCCATCTTAGATTCTGTTGCTTTTTGTGCAAGTGACACTTGTTGCACTTGTTCTTGTAATTTTGATATATCATATAGCATTTCTTCTTCTTCTTCATGAGTCATGCTAGAGCTTTCAGGTTCCTTACTAGGTGTTTGCATTTTCTTTCCTCGGGGCATCAGTTACCAATAATAATTCTCTAATATGCCCTTTGAATTCCTTCAAAATAAATTTTCAAACCAAGCTTAAGAAAAAATTAAAGAAAATCTACACACCTTTCTTCACTTTGTAGGAGCTCGATATTGCCTCTGATGTATCTCTGTACTTTCTAATTATCTAGTTCTGAATTTGTGATCTGTAGTAACCCTCTGTGTCCTCTTTCCAATGCCACAAGTCTGACGCAAATTGGATTCTCCAAGGAAGAGTTATGTGAAATCTCCCACAGTGACTTGATTATAGACTAGTTCAGTAGAGAGAACTTGTACGACGTGCCACGAGTCACTGTTTCGATCTTTGGATCTGAAAAAAACCCACAAGAAACTACAGTCCGTCCTCTTTCTTTACCTTCTTATGAAACTTCAATCCGATCCCCAGAGAGAAAGTTATGATGATTTTTCCCAGGTCACCTGTTTTGAATGTAATTCAGGAGTATGCAAAAATACCAACTTCCTCAGATCATATCTCCGCAAATGTAGGGCGAAAAGCTCTGAAATTCGGACCCAAGGTTCAGCGTGATTTCTTCTCAAATGGGTTTTTTTTGCGATTTCTAAAACATCACAGAAAAAAGGTTATAGCAAAAATGCCACGATGACATGTTTGGAGCAGCGAAACCCTAGAATCCAAAGCTCTGATACCAAATGTTATGAAACCAGCTCAAGAAAAGATAGAAAAGATAGATCAATGCCTTAGAATTCAGCCTCTTCGAGGGGACAACATCCTTTATATTACATAAATGAACAATTCTTGGATGATACAAATGACAAAACCTCCTTTCTATATATAGGAGTCTAAGGAGTCACAATATAATCCGGCCGACCTAACAATAATAATATAAAGCCACAAAAATAACAATAGAGGGATTCTATGGGGCACAGTAATAACAATATGGGGGAAATAGGGGCACAACAATATTAATAAGGGGTATAACTACAATAGTAATGGGGTAATCACTAGTATTATAGGGACCCAACACACTTCCAGGTAGGAACTGAAACCTTTCTTTATCTTTCTATGGTCCATTTTTGTAATTTTGTGCAAAATAATTTAGGTTTTGAGGCCCCTCGGGTTAAAAAATATTCTGTGAGACCAACTCACCCCCTAGTGTCAAAATATGTGTTGCACCTAGGCAAGGGAACACTGCAGGCAGAGGTGCAGTGCTTTGGTAGACACTGTTGGGGTGCGTTGGGCACATTTTCCTAAGTTTTTTCTCAGTTTTGCCTCAAATTTTGTCTATTTTTTTGCATGGGAAAGAGGCTAATGGATCCCTTGTTGATGTTTCAAGTACCCATCAATGCAAAATGGAATTCATCTGGCGAGAATGAGAACATTACGAATAACTTTTAAATGCGGAAAATGACCCTGCTACCATCCAAGAGCTAAAAAATTGTGGGTTATTGGAGTTGTTAAATTACCTTGTTCTTTCATGGGATACTCAGGCATAGGGGTTCAGGTTTGGGGAGAATCTACTCGAGATACACGTAAAGAATATTTACTTTATGACAAGATTGTCAAAGCGAGGTACCCCTGTCTCTCTTCTAGGTGGAAGAAGTGGCAGCAAGACAATGAAAGACTATATCGCTACCTATTGTAGACCTTGATCCCTTCCTACTATGGCTGGGAAGATTAGCATAAAGGATGGAACCCAATTACCTTTGAGAACGATATCATTCATTATCAAAAGATTGGCAGGAAACTCGACACTTCATGTAGCAAGAAAATCATACATGCAGTATGGGATAGAGTTTCTAGAGCCAAAAGTATTCAACTGGAGTGAGGGTGTCTTGGTCAATTTGAAGGAACAACTTACTAAAGAAAAGGAGTGGAATTTGAAGAACTTTGGCTATAGAGAGATCTTGTCTCTTTCGCTCTAGAGCGGGTGCCACTACTGCAGCCTCAGCAGATTGTACTTGAGCCCATTGATTTGAGGACCCCATGGATGAGGAGGTGGATAGACCATATGAGCCGACATGTAGGCCCATCAGCGATCAACTTTTCACTAGCCTTCTTTGGGTGGCTACGCAGAAAGTTCATCATCATTGATTATTATCCTTATACAAGCATGGATTTCTGTGATGATCCCAAGATTCAGTTGCCTCAGGGTGAGCAATGGGATGCTTCAGGTAAGATACCTTGACCATTAATTTTTCAAAGTTTTGCAATTTTTTTGTACTTTTTGATGTTCCCGAGACTAAACTATTTGATGTTTTCATGCAAACATTGGACCTGTTCGACCAATAGGTAAGACATATCTTTGTCACCTAGAGAGACAAACATGGGAGGAGGCAGAGAGACCAATATAGTTCGTTGGGGTAGGATGGGATGCGCTATGAGATCTAGATGTAGCGAAGATCCTATCAGAGGTAGAGAACCACATGGAGGGACTAACACACGGGATTTATGAAACCGCAATCGATCAACTTACATTGTGACTTTAGTGACACAAAATCAGAGTGCCTAGTCGTATTGGTCGATTACTGTGCAAAATAGCTCGTGAAATGTCATTTTATCATGAGCACTACTAATTTGTCTACTTAGATGTTTTGCATGTAGTTGTTATATGGACGATGTAGCCATATGTGTCTCAGTGCACACATTTTGTAAACCCAAACTTCATATCTCTCTCTCTCTCTCTCTCTCTCTCTCTATATATATATATATATATATATATATATATATATATATATATGCAGTTTTTCCTAGTTCCTATTCTGCTTTCAATATGATGTGATGTGAATTGAAATTTATTTACATTCTTTGCAAATGTCAATCTAAAACAAAATTAGCTAGGGAATTTGCTAATGTGTTCAAATTCCTAGAAATATGTTCATATTGTATGAAATTGAAATGTCTTTCCATAAGACGCACTCTCAAAACCATGCAAAGGATGGTGGGATTTCTCACTAACTAGATGTTCGTGAGTTGTAGTACTATGATATGTGAGTCAATCTTGATGACTATATGGAAGATACCATGTAAAATAACATCAGAAAGTAGCTCAACCACTGCACTATACTCAACGATGTTGTTAGTCAAGCAACCAATGAAAATACGGAGGATAAGTTCTGAGTACTATGGCTAGCACCATCGGCATAACCAATATACAGTTCGAGAGAGGTTGACGTTTGCAATCAAAAAGTAAATGGAATCAACATAAACCATGGGAAACTCTAAAAAACACACTACAAACACACTCAACACACCTATAGACATTATGCACACAATGTACCTAGCATGGGATCAAGCATAGTATTTTTTGAGGTACAACCCATTTCTAGGTTGTGCCAATGGAACTCCATCGAGTTCTACTAACTCATAAGCCCCTTTCACAAGGATTGAATTGATAATGTATGGGCCCAACTACATAGGCTGGAACTTCCCTCGACCTAATTTTTTCGGCCTCCTGGTCATATAAGAGAACCAGACATCCTTTGGAGAAGATTTCAGCTTGACACTTTTGTCATATTGTGCTTTGATGCATATTTTATGGGCTTCATTGGCTAACACAGCATCTTGCCAGATTTCATTCAAATGAGATAGATGTAAAAGATGTTCCTCCTCTACGAAAGTAGAAGGAAGAAGTTTGACAGCTAGTTTCAGTGATGGAATTTCGCATTCGATGTGGAGGATCTCTTCTAGACCATACACCAAATGGAAGGGTGTGAATCTAGTAGCAGTCCTAATTGAGGTTTGATATGCCCACGAGGCAGCCAAGAGAAGCAAGTGCCAATCTGATTTTCAAACCCCTGTCATGCGTTGAACCATATTCTTAAGGACTTTTTTAATCGCCTCAACCTTTCGTTAGCCTGAGGATAATAGGGAGTGGAATTTTCATGTGAAAGTCCCAATTTGGTAACTAATTCGGTCATCATATGATTCTGAAAGTGCTTCCCGTGATCCGTTACTATTGCTTTCGGAACACCAAACCTAGAAATCACGTGGTTGAAGAGAAAGTATGCAGTCGTTTCATCGGTATTATTGAATGTAGGCATCACTTCGGCCCACTTAGTAAAGTAGTCAACAATGACAATGATGTAGCCATGCCCCCTGTCCGAGTGAGGGTTACATGTCATAAAATCGATACCCCATTTCGCAAAGGGACCAATGGCGACAACGGGATAGAAAGGAGGAGGCAAAGTGCGGAATTTTTTATCATAGATCTGGCACGCATGACATTTTGGACTGCAAGGATATAGTCGCAGAAAATGGTGGGCCAAAAGTAACCAGATCTTAAGATTTTTTGTGTAGTAGCATAACCAGATAAATGTCCATCGCATGCCCTCGAGTGGCATTCATTCAAGACTTTCTCAACCTCCTCAAGAGTGAGGCACCTTCATAAAATCGTATCGATAAAACGACGGTAAAGAGTGTCATCGATAATCACATAGTTTCGAGATTGGTATTGGATATGTCGTTGCTTTGAGTGAGAGGTATTAGGACAGAAAGTCTAGGTCTGGAGATAGACGAGAAAATATCTATACCATCGGTCAAATGACAAGATCAAGAACAATGACTTATACAGGATGGAATATTCAAATGTAGATTCATCATCATGTAAAGGGATATCACACATTAGCTCAACAAAGACTAAGGATTTCTTTGAGTTGGATTTGATGAATTCTAGGTCAAACTCTTGGAAAAAAATGATCAACTTATAGAATTTTCCCCAAGCAATTGACATGACAATATGTATGTCATAGGCTTGTAATCTGAAATGATCGTTGTTTTGCGAAGAAAGATGTAATTGCGAAACATCTGGATGGCTTGAATAGTCGCCAAAGATAACTTTTCCACATGAGTATATAAAATCTCAGTATCATTGAGGTTCCGACTCAGATAATAAATGGTATTTTCAGTCTCCATATTGTCTTTTTGGACCAACAAGATAACTATACTAGAGATGGCGGCAACAAAGTACATGAAATAATTGCGCTGATAGTCGAGAGGATATAAAAGAGATGCCTAAACCAGTACATCTTTCAAGGAATCAAATGCTTTATGTGCAACCTTGTCCCAATGGAAGGGAATCCCCTTTTTAGTAACTGAGTAAATCCTTTGGTCAGTTCATTGTAGTTAGGGACAAACCTCCTTAGGAAGTTGGCTTCCCCTTGGAGTCTTTGTAACTTAAGAAGAGTGGAAGGTGCAGGAAAATCAATGTTTGCCTACAATTTTAAAGGATCAATAAGAATTCCTTGTTTCAAAACTACAAAACCAAGGAGTCGACCAGAACTTGCACATAACACACATTTGTGTGGGTTGAGTGGAATGTTATAATGTCTACAACGGAGGAAGATGGGCCATGAATGCATGGGGTGATCAGCTCGACACTTGGAGTGAGCAGGGAGACCATCCAAATAGGGTTGCACGATGTTCTTGATATCATGGAAAGTGTAGTCCATCACATGTTGAAATGTGGCCCCTGCATTCTTTAAACCAAAAGGAAGATTTCTATAAGAAAAATTTCCCCAGGGACAAATAAATGTGGTTTTAGGTTGGTCCGTCAGGAGAATGTTGATTTGATTATAGCCTGAGAATCCATCCATAAATGAATAAATCTCATAGCCAGTGCAATCATCAACAATCTGGTCAATAAACAGGGTCGGGTAGTTGTCCTTTGGACAAGCTCGATTTATGTCTTGATAATCGAAGCATACTCGGATCACTTGTTTCTTCATGATAGGGACAATGTTTTATACCCAATTAGTTTAAGGAACAGGATATATTAAACCATATCGAAGAAGCTTTTTGATTTCAACTCTTATGCCAGCAACCTTCTTGGGATGGACTAAATGGAGGTGCTGTTAGACGGGTTTCGCATCAAGGTACCTCTTGATTTCGTGCACTATGATACTTGGGTCGATAACTGATATTTCCTAATACGTCTAGGGAAAGACACCTTTGAACTCATGAAAAAGGGATCGATAAATTTTGGCTTCAAATGAAGTTCACGATTCTCTGATGTATAAATTTTTTACTATTCTTGGTTTAATCAAAATATCGAGAAAAATGGTTCTTCAATATTCTTCTTTTCAGAGTCGATCTCATGAATTGAAACGAAATTCATAAGGGGTTCAATAGAATTATGTAGGTACACACCACTAAGGTTATCTTCAATAGTATCTAGGAAGGAGGAATGGTGATAATGTTTTTCCCATGACGCGTCATTTGAAATCATGATCTCCAAGATGCTTTCTTTGGTAGAGAATGTACGTGAGAAAGGATCAGAGGGCGTGCGATAATCAAGTGATTTATCTACCCAATTAATCGAAGAGAAATTATGGGTCACACAAGCTGATTAGATGACTTATTAATCTTTCTCAATAGGGCTAAGTGGCATTCGGTTGCCAAAAATTTTGATGCTAGTTTCATCAAGGACAATCCATGGATCGGTCAGGATCATAGATGATGATATCATGTTGATATAAGAAACTAAATTGGAGGAGTTGGGAAGGGGAGGGGGAGGGAATGAAAATGTTCCCACAAGTGATGAATCCTTCAATCAACCAACTCCAACATGTTGTTAGGAATGTAGGGATTCTCCTACAAGAGGGACACTTCCAGTAACGTTGGAATCATAGGCCAAAAAGGTGAGTTGATCTATGGTCACAATCCACCTTTATGAGAAAAGGAAATCATGCAGAAGTAAGTTGAAACAATGACAACCATAGCATAAACCCATGTACATCCCAGTAGAATATAATAATCCAAAGTTTTGTCAATAAATTCTACTTCAGTGAAGACGACTTCTCTCTCTAATTCCACTTGGAGGGAATTCAAAATCCCACAAGGTTTGTATGTCCTTCCATAAAATCCTTCTAATGTAGTGGTCGATTGACTCAGTTGGGGTTAACCAATCACCTTCCTACAAGACAAGGACATGATGCAGGTCCAGGCTCCCTCATCCACAATAGAACGATTAATGTTCTTACCATGGACAACGACCTGGATCATAAAAGATAACTAAGCCAGAAGTCAAGGGATATAGTTTTCATGTGAGAAAACCACTAGGTTATAATCTGATGGATGCACGCATTTGATAGCTGACAACAAGGCCTCCATTTTGGTCGGGTAGTTTTGAAACACCTCAAGGGTCGACATAGCCAAAGGATATTGAGACAAATATTCAACTACATTGTAATTTTAAGTGTTTCTTAAATGAGGGTTGAAAGTAGACTTACATATAACACCCTTCAGAGGCTTGATAGTCAATTCCGTGAGAATCGAAGGTGGAACGGTATCAAATGAGGTTGGTGTCGAACTGGCAGGTTGATCAGTGGCCTAACCATTCACTAGTTTCCCATTACCATTTTCCTTATTCTCAATGGCCACCATGACATCAAATATTAGCTTTGAGGAGGAAAGTGATCCTCGTTACAAATCAAACATGGGTATCGAGGCTTTCATTTCTCATTAGAAGACGAATTTGTTTGTTTATTCTTTGACGAGGAGTCTTTATTTTTCTTACCTTTACCTTTCTTCTTGCTTCCAAGTTGTTGTTGAGACTTGCCTTTATCAGATGAGACAACATTTATCTCAGAAGCAGAAGTCGTAGGAGGATGAGATGGAGGTTTTTGTGCAGGAGTGACAAGAGAAATACTAGATGGTTTACTTGCTGACTGCGAATTGGTAGAACCCATAATTCCATCGGCAACATGAGATTCTTTACCAGGTGGAGGAGGAACAATATTCGAAGGTCTCAAAGCATTTGGTATCTTATCATAGAGCGTGCCCATTTGGGTATAGACCAAATCTAAATACTGAGCACGAGCAATAACTTGCTCTTTGGTCATGACTCCACCTTTGGCCACATCTTCTATTATGGGAGCTAACAGAGACTTGACAAACCATTCCACTAACAATTGATCAGGAACATAAGTCTTGACCAACCGGTGACAACATCTCCACTCATGAATGTGATCTGAAATGTGAGTAGAGTCTGATTATTTAAAGTTAGTCAATAATTATATTCCAGTTTCATATCTGATGGGCAACTGGAAATGTGTGAGGAAGGTAGTGGCTAAAGTGTTGAAGTCATGAAATGACACTCTAGGTAATTCAATATACCATTTAGCTGCGGTAACCATAAGCATTTGTTGGAAGAGTCGAATGGAATCATCATTAAGTGAATTGGATGAACACCAATATGATATGTCATAACATGTGTCGACAGGTCTTCTCCTGGATTCCCATTGAACTTTGGGATATCATAAGGCAACTTAGTGGGAATAATCGGCCACCATGGTGAATGAGTAATGTGTTTGTTAATAAGCCAAGCTAAAATCGGTAACTCGAGAGTAGCCAGAATAGGCAACTGTCGATTAAAATCTGGATGTGGATGCCCTGGATGTGATGGGATAGCGTAGGAAATAGGCACGTGCATTGTTGGATATGAAGGTTTCTGATAATAAGGAACTTGGTTAGCATAATATGGAGGGTTCTGATAACCAACATACAAGTGGGTTTATTTTCCAGTCTACGATGGCGATAAAGTTGTTGGAATGGTTGGGTTTGGATTTGCTAGCCTTGAAAATACAATTGATGTGATCCATATTGTTGCTCGATCGGAATTTTCATTTCCCCCTGGTACGGGTTCGATCGAGACTGCGCCAAATTTTGAATAATTTGGCATACGAGAACTTGAGGAGTACCTTGTGCAAGAAATTGAGAAGGTGAGGGACCTTATACAAGTTGATGAATCAGGATGTGGGGAGAACCAAACACTTTTGGAATGGGCTATAAAGTTATCTCACATTTATTTGAGCTTGTTAGGGTGCTGATGGATAGGTAGGAATTTGTGATGAAGATGGTACATTTTGAGAATTCAACAATCGATCCCAATATGGACAAGGTTGTACAGGTAAAGTAGGTTTCCAAACAATAGAAGCCATTCTAGGGTGAGGAGGACTATAACTAAGGAGATTACCATATTGAGGTATACCAACAACAAATTTCCCCTCAGCCATGGGAGGAGGGGATGATGGAGGAAACTACGATCCAAATGGAGTGTACCCAACATAAAGAGGGTTGGGCTGTTGAGGGTAGCTTTTCCCACTGACATAAGGGCCAACTTGTTGCTCTATTGTAGGTGTAGATGGAGGAAGAGGAGTAGACTATGTGGCTTTATGCAAGATGGTGACAAGGGGAAATAGGATGTTGATTGATCCCATCATGAGGCTCACTGATCAGATGTGACAAAATGACCTATAGCACCCGCCATTACATATGCTTTGAGGACAAAGCATATTTTCAAGAGGGAGGCAATGTTATGTAATTAATTAAGTATGTAATTGGGGCATGATCTTTGACCATGCCCCTTATTTAAAATGTGTTTAAACTTTATACTTTCCAAAAATATTTCAATAAGTGATATAAACTTCATATATATCTATATATATATATATATATATATATAGAAAAAAAAAGTTAAATGAAATTATTTTAAGGTTGTATAAACTAGTTTGACATGATATCACCTTCGTATATATCTATATATAGAAAAAAAATTATTACAAAAAAATATTTTAACATTGTATAAATTAATTTAATGTATGCTGATAAAATCACTCGATACACATGCTATGTAATCCCTATAACATTCAAAAATATAATTTAAACAATAAAAAATTACACATTATTTTTTCATTTTAAAATAAATTTTCTCATACTAAATTTATTGTTAATGATAAAAAAAAAAAAAAAATTAGATCCTCACAAACTATCACTTCCAGATCCTAGATCCAAGAGGCAAATGGTTAACATTCAACCATATTTGTTTTGGTTCAAGCCCTTATTCCTTTTAATCTAGCTGAAAATGTCCATTTACTTTTCATTATACTTTTGATGATCAACACAGTTATGGATGTGTAAAATTATTTTGGTTTTAGATTGATCATTTTGTGTTGTTGGTTGAGATTTTTATATTTTTTTATATAATTTTAGTTGTTTTACAAGAATATATGTTAATTTTTATAGCTGGATTTATGTGTAGTGAAAGGGTTTGTTCTTCTTAAAGTAGGAAACAAAATAAAAAAATGTTAACTTATCAATTACATTAACCTATTTAACACTTAATTTGAGTCCCAAAGCTTGGATCATAGTATGCATGATTTTATGGTGACCCTTCTCTTTAGGAAATCACAATCTCAATTGAGTATTCAAACAAATAATTCTATTAAGGATATTGGATTCACTCTGTGTACCATAAAAAACAATGAGCCTCAAAAGACAGAATCTCGAGTAGCATTTAGTCCAAGTTGGCGTTTGGCTCCACCAATTAATAATTCAATGCTTTAATAGGTCTCAAGGCCTATTCAACAAGGAGGGAGATCCATCAAGGTCATTCTTCTCCCTCATTATTGCGTCTACATGTGCTCTCTAATCTAGTATGGAAAGGATGTTGTAATGTCCTACCCTATAAACATTTTGACTTGGTAAATTACATAAATAATAATAATAATAATAAAATTTTAAAAATAAAATAAACTATAAAAATAAAATTAATAATTGAAATAAAATTGAGGTGAAATAGTCAAATTACAGTTCGTGCTTTTGGCCTATGCTTTCGATAAACCATGGTTTTTCCAATATATATATATATATATATATATATATATATATATATACATACCACCCTAGATCCATCTCAACTCCAAATCTACCAAGCCCTAAGAAGGATCAAATCTCTTTTCACTCTAAAAGAAGTTTGTACCTTAAGAAATTTGATCCCTCTCTGTGCTTGGTAGATCCAAAGTTAAGATGGATCAATCAAAGGACTTAGTGGATGACCACCTAAAGTAGCACCCACCTATTACTTTTCATAATTGTTTTATTCCTAATTAGACCTATTAAAGTTTAGAACTCTTTCTCTACTCTCATTACCTTGGAGAATATTAGGAAAAACATATTGAGTTTGCAATGAAAGTTACCTCATGGAATGCACAAGGTTTAGAAGGCCTTGACAAGAAACATACAATTTAACAAATAATTACTTTGATTGGTGGAATGCACATCATGTGCTTTCAACTCAAAATTATTGTATCCCACACCTTTGTTGTGCTTTGCAATGTCTCTTTTATCGTGACCCTATCTATATGGGACCAATCTAATGCTATGTTTTTTAGCTTTTGTGTAGAAGTCAAACCACTTGATGGTTGGAGATATCTCAACATCACTATGGCTAGCACCATCGGCATGACCAATATATGGTTCAAGAGAGGTTGACGTCTGCAATCGAAAAGTAAACATAATCAACATAAACCATGGGAAACTCTAAAAAACACACTGCAAACACACTCAACACACCTATAGATAGTATGTACGCAATGTATGATGCATGGGATCAAGCATAGTATTTTTTGAGGTACAACCCATTTCTAGGTTGCCCCAATGGAACTCCATCAAGATCTACTAACTCATAAACCCCTTTCACAAGGGCGTGCTTGACAATATATGGGCCTAGCTACATAGGCTGGAACTTCCCTCGACCTAATTTCTGAGCTCTTAGTCATATAAGAGAACCAAATCTTCTTCTGAGAAGATCCTAGGCTTGACACTTTTGTCATATTGTGCTTTGATGCATATTTTATGGGCTTCATTGGCTAACGCGACATCGTGTCGGGTTTCATCCAAACGAGTTAGATGTAAAAGACACTCCTCCTCTAAAAAAGTAGTATGAATAAGTTTGATAGCTAGTTTCAGTGATGAAATTTCACATTTGACGGGGAGGAACTCTTCCAGACCATACACCAACTGGAAGGGTGTGAATCCAGTAGTAGTCCAAATTAAGGTTTGATATGGTCACAAGGGAGCAAAGAGAAGAAAGTGATGGTCTGATTTGTGGACCCCTATCATACGTTGAAACATAGTATTAAGGACTTTTTTAATTGCCTCAACTTGTCATTAGCTTGAGGATAATAGGGAGTGGAATTTTCAAGTGAAAGTCTTAATTTAGCAGCTAATTTGATCATCATATGATTCTGAAAGTGCTTACCGTGATCCATTACTATTGCTTTAGGAACACCAAACCTAGCAATCACGTGGTTGAAGAAAAATTATGCAGTTGTTTTGCTGATATTATTGAATGTAGGCATCGCTTTGGCCCACTTAGTAAAGTAGTCAACAACGACAATGATGTAGCCATGCCTACTGTCCCAGTGAGGGTTACATGTCACGAAATTGATACCCCATTTCACAAAGGAAGAAATGGCAACAACTGGATGCAAATGAGCAGGAAGAGTGTGAAATGTTTTGTCATAGATTTGGCACGCATGACATTTTGGACTACAAGGATACAATTGTGGAAAATGGTGAGCTAAAAGTAACTAGATCGTAAGATTTTTTGCACGGTAGCATAACCAGATAAATGTCCATCGCATGCCCTCGGGTGGTATTCATTCAAGACTTTTTCAACCTCCTCAAGATTGAGGCAACTTCGTCAAGTCGTATCGATACATCGATAATCACATAGTTTTTGGATCGGTACCAAATACATCGTTGCTCTAAGCGAGAGGTATTAGGATGGAAAGTTTGGGTTTGGAGATAGACGAGAAAATCTCCATACCATGGGCCAGATGACAAGATGAGGAACAATGACTCATAGAGGATGTAATCTTTAGATCTAGATTCAACATCAAGTAAAGGGATGTCACGCATTAGCTCAGCAAATACCAAGGATTTCTTCGACTTGGATTTGATGAATTCTAGGTTGAACTCTTGGAGAATAATGATCCAACTAGATTATTCCCCCCCCCCCCCCAACAATTGATGTGACAATATGTATATCATAGGGTTGCAATCCGAAATGACTGTTGTTTTGCGAAGAAGGATGTAATAGTGAAATATCTGGATGGCTTGAATGGTCGCCAAAGATAACTTTTCCACATGAGTATATCAAATCTCAGTATCATTGAGGTTCCCACTTAGATAATAAATGGTATTTTTAGTCCCCGTATCATCTTCTTGGACCAACATGATAGCTATAATAGAGATTGCGGCAGCAAGGTACATGAAATAATTGTGTTGATAGTCAGGAGGATATAAAAGAGATGCCTGAACCAATCGATATTTCAAAGCATCGATCGCTTTTGGTTCAACATTGTCCCAATGGAAGGGAATACCCTTTTTTATTAAGCGAGTAAATCCTTTAGTCAGTTCAGCTTAGTTAGGGACGAACCTCCTTAGGAAGTTAGCTTCCCCTTAGAGTCTTTGTAACTAAACAAGAGTTGAAGGTGCAGGGAAATCAATAATTTCCTACACTTTTAAAGGATCAATACAAATTCCTTGTTTTGAAACTACAAAAGCAAGGAGTCAACTAGAACTGAAACTGAACACACATTTGTGCGAGTTGAATTGAATGTCATAATGTCTACAATGGAGCAAGATGGCCCGTGAATGCATGGGGTGATCATCCCGATGCTTGGAGTGAGCAGGGATACCTTCCAAATAGGGTTGCACGATGTTATTGATATCATGGAAAGTGTAGTACATCACACGTTGAAATGTGGCCCCTGCATTCTTTAAACCGAAAGGAATCTTTCTATAAGAAAAGGTACCCCAAGGAGAAATAAATGTGGTTTTAGTTTGGTTCATCGAGAGAATTTTGATTTAATTATAGCCTAAGAATCCATCCATAAATGAATAAATCTCACATCCAGTGAAATCATCAACAATCTGGTCAATAAACGGGGTCGAGTAGTTGTCCTTTTCACAAGATTGATTTATGTCCCAATAATCGATGCATACTTGGATCATGCCTTGTTTCTTCATGATAGGGACAACATTTGATACCCAATCAGTTAAAGGAACGGGATATGAAACCATTTCGAAGAAGATTTTTGATTTCATCTCTTATGCTTGCAACCTTCTTGGGATGGACCGAATGGAGGTGTTGTCAGATGGGTTTGGCATCAGGGTACATCTTGATTTCTTTCACTATGATATTTTGGTCGATACCTGACATTTCCTCGTATTTCTAGGCAAAGACATCTCTGAACTCATGAAAAAGGGCTCAATAAATCTTAACTTCAGATGAAGTACAAGATGCTCCGATGTATAAATTTTTTACTATTCCTAGTTTAATCAAAATATCGAGAGAAATGGTTTCTTCGATATTTGAAAGATTCTTTTCAGATTCAATATCATGAATGAAAATGAAATTTGTAAGGGGTTCGACAGAATTATGTAGGTACACACCACTGAGATTATCTTTAGTGGTATCTAGGAAGGAGGAATGGTGATGATGTTCATCCAACGACATGTCATCTAACGTCATGATCTCCATGATGCTTTTGTTGGTAGAGAATATACATGAGAAAGGATCAAAGGGTGTGCCATAATCAAGTCACTGATCTACCAAATTAATTGAAGAGAAAGTATGGGTTGCACAAGTTGAGTAGGTGGATTCTTAATCTTTATTAACAGGGATAAGCGACATTTAGTCGCCAAAATGTTTTATGCTAGTTTCATTAAGAACAATCCATGGATCGGTCATGATCGTAGATGATGATACCATGTTGATATAAGAAACCGAAGTGGAGGAGCTGGGAAAGGGAGGGGGAGAGAATGAAAAAGTTCCCGTAAGTGATGAATCCTTTAATAAACCAACTCCAACATGTTGATAGGAATTTAGGGCTTCTCCTACAAGAGGGACACTTCCAGTAACATTAGAATCAGAGGAAAAAAGGTGAGTTGATCTATGGCCACAATCCCACCTTTATGAGGAAACGTGATCATGCAGAAGTAAGTTGAAACAACGATGACCATAGCATAAACCCATGTACATCCTAGTAGAAGATTATAATCCAAAGTTTCGTCAATAACTTCTACTTCAATGAAGATGGATTTGCCCCCTAATTCTACTTGGAGGGAATCAAAATCCCAAATGGTTTGTATGTCCTTCCATAAAATTATTTTAATGTGGTGGTCGATTGACTCAGTTTGGGTGAACCAATCGCCTTCCAGAAAGACAATGACATGATGTAGGTCTAGGCTCCATCATCCACAATATAATTATTAATGTTCTTAACATGGAAAATGACCTAGATCATAAAAGCTAACTGAGCCAAAAGTCGAGGGGTATTGTTTTCATGAGACAAAACTACTAGGTTGGAATCCGATGGATCCACACATCTGATAGCTGACAACAAGGCCTCCTGTTGGGTAGGGCAGTTTTGCAACACCTTAAGAGTGGACATAGTCAAAGGATACTGAGCCAAATATTCAACTACGTTGCAATTTTAAGAGGCTCTCAAATGAGGGTTGAAAGAATACTTATGGATAACACCCTTCAGAGGCTTGGTAGTCAATTTCAGAGGAATCAAAGGCCAAACAAGATTAGATGAGTGTGGTGTAGAACTAGCAGGTTGATCAGTGGCATGACTATTCACTGGTTTCACATTCCCATAGTCCTTATTCCGAGTGGCCACCATGAAATCAAATTTCAGCTTTGAGGAGGAAAGTGATCCTCGTTACAAATCAAACATGGGTATCGAGGCTTTCATTTCTCATCAGAGGACAAATTTGTTTGTTTATTCTACGATGAGGATTATTTATTTTTCTTACCTTTAATTTTCTTCTTGCTTCCAGGTTTTTGTTGAGACTTTCCTTTATCAGATGAGACAGACATTTATCTCAGAAGAAAAAGCCATAGGAGAATGAGATGGAGAGTTTTTTGCAGGAGTGACAAGAGAAATAATAGATGGTTTACGTGTTGACTGCGAATTGGTAGAACCCATAATGCCATCGGCAGGATGAGATTCTTTACCAGGTGGAGGAGGAACAATATTCAAAGGTCTCAGAGAGTTTGGTATTTTTTCATAGAGCATGCTCGTTTGGGTATGACCAGATCTAAATACTGAGCATGAGCAATAACTTGCTCTTCAGTCACGACTCCACCTTCGGACATATCTTCTGTTATGGGAGCTAACAGAGACTTGACAAATGATTCCGCTAACAACTGATAGGGAACATAATTCTTGACCAACCGGCGATGATGTCTCCACTCATGAATGTGATCTAAAATGTGAGTAGATTCTGATTATTTAAAGTTAGTAAATAGTTACGTTCCAGTTTCGTATTTGATGCGAAACAAGAAATGTGTGAGGAAGGTAGTGGCTAAAGTGCTGAAGTCATGAAATGACACTCTAGGTAATTCAATATACCATTTAGCCACGGTAACCACAAACGTTCGTTGCAAGAGTCGAATGGAATCATCATTAAGTGAATTGGATGAACACCATAGATGATATGTCATAACATGTGTCGACGAGTCTTCTCCTGGATTCCCATTGAACTTTGGGATATCATAAGGAAACTTAGTGGGAATAATCAGCCACCATGGTAAATGAGCAATGGGGTCATTAGTAAGCTGAGTTAAATATGGTAACACGCAATTAGCTACAAAAGGAAACTTCTGATTAAAATTTGGAGGCAGATGACCTGGATATGAAGGGATAGCCTAGGAAACAGGCACCTACATTCCTGAAAAAGGAGGGTTCTGATAACCAACATACAAGTGGGTTTGTTGCCTAGTCCTAGGATGGTGATAAATTTGTTGGAATGGTTGGGTTTGAATTTTCTGGCCTTGAAAAGACACTTGATGTGATCCTTATTGTTGCCTAATCGGGGTTTTCATTTCCCCCTAGTACCGGTTTGATTGAGACTGCGCCAAATTTTGAATAATTTGGCCTATCGGAACTTGAGGAGTACCTTGTGCAAGCAATTGAGAAGGTGAGGGACCTTGTGCAGGTTGAAGAATCGAGATCTGGGGAGAGCCATACACTGTTGGAATGGGTTGTAAAGTTTAGCTCACATGTATTTGAGCTTGTTAGGGTGCTGACGAATAGGTAGGAATTTGCAATGAAATGGTACATTTTGAGAATTCAATAATTTACCCCAATATTAACCAGGTTTTATGGGTAAAGTAGGATTCCAAACACTAGAATCCATTCGAGGATGAGGAGGACTATAACTAGGAAGATTACCATATTGAGGTATACCAACAACATATTTCCCCGTAGCCATGGGAGAAGAGGATGATGGAGGCAACTGCGATTCGAATGGAGGGTACCCAACATAAAGAGGGTTGGGCTATTGAAAGTAGTTTTTCCCACTGACATAAGGGCCAGCCTCCTGCTCTATTGTAGGTGTAGATGGAGGAAGATGAGCAGACTATTTGGCTTTGTGCAATATGGTGTCAAGGGGAAATATGATGTTGATTGATCCCATTAGGAGGTTCACTGATCAGATGTGACAAAATGACCTATAACACCTGTCGTTATGTATGCTTTGAGGACAACACATATTTTCAAGAGGGAGGCAATGTTATGTAATTAATTAAGTATGTAATTGGGGCATGATCAAAGATCATGCCCCTTCTTGAAAAGGTGCCCAAGGGCTTATTTAAGCCAGGGCCCTTCTTGTAAAAATGCATCATTCAATTCATTAATAATATATATCCATATATATATATATATATATATATATATATATATATATATATATATATATATATATATATATATATATATCTGTGTGTGTGTGTATATATATATATTCAGTAAAAATCAGAGTTAGAATTATTGGTGTAAATAAAAATAACTTCTTAGTCTTTGACCCCTCATTCGAATGACACTTGGACAAGATGGGATGTCTTTATCCATATCCTCATGATGGGAGAAGAGTAGGTTCAAGAAAGGATCTTGGAGTGTCTCGCGGTTGGCCAAGAGGGTCTTTTAACACCTCCTTTTCTCATCAAGAATGATTTCCATTTTATCGTCATTGGTTCAGTGAGGAAATTATAAAAAAAGGAAGGGGAACAAGCACACTTAGAGTGCGTAATACAATAGAGAGGAAGTTGTATGTTGCATTTGGGAACAATGAATCGATCCTAAAAAATAATATATTCATCCTCTTCCAATTAGTTGAGTGGATAGTATCACATGTGCAAGGATTTACCTTAGAAGTGATGTCTCTGGTTCAATTCCAGGATACCCCAGTTGTGCTAGGGAAAATTGTAGCAAGAAAAATCAAAAGAATATTATTTTTCATGTATGATCCAGTTGGTCAGGGTACAAGGTATATAACTTAGTTGGTACAACTCCGCTCTTGCAATTGGGTCATTGCAATTATGAGTTGGATGTTTGATCATCGAGGTAGTAATGATGGTATATTTTACTTGAACGAGTGGCTTACGTTTTCTCGGTAATGGGGAATAGGACTGAAACATGTCATTGGAAAACTCTATAGAGACAAAGAAAGATGGGTCGTCAAGAATGTAGAGAAGGTAGAGAGGGTAGTTGGTTAGATCTAATATAGATTGTACATGGGCGATGGTTGGAGTTGACAGCTCTTCCGTGGATTAATCCTCAATGACAATATAATATCATTCAGCCTACAACATTTTTATCAGAATTGACTTAATATCTCAATTATGTATGTGAAGGTGCAGAGAAATAATAGGCAAAATATCATGAGTAGGGTGGGAAAAATAACGGATAAGGACAAGATAAGGGGAAATAATGGGAAAAATATTATGAGGGGTCATGGAAAAAATAATGGGCACAAGTTGTGAGAGGAGGAAGGGGGTAGTGGGAGGAAACAATGGGAAAAATATTATGAATGGGTGCCAAAAATATATTTCAAGGCAGGGTGCATGGAAATAATGGGGAATACAAAATCAATAGCTAAGTGTTAATAAGGAGGAATCCAATACATGTAGCGAGCTACTACAATAGTTAAAGATCCTGAAATAGCTAGGTTAATAGGTAATTGAGCATGTCTAGAGTTTAGTAGTATTTCTAGTCCCATTCGTCTATTCAAATGGTGGTCTAGCTGGTTAGTATGATGGACATGTTTTGTGACACTGAGAAAGGAAAAAACACTCAAAGCTAACAAAATATATTGTGTGAGAAGTCAAAATGAGGATACAAAGAATATGTTAACTAAATCTTAACTTATTTCTATGATTAGTACTTACAAATTACATCATTATTTATTTGGATCGAGTGTGAAAATCAATTTGAAAGAAGGATATTATTTTCCATGCGACTTTTAGTAGCTCAATAGTGTGAATATATGTGAACTAAAAAAAATCAACATTGTGGATTTGTGCACCTATGCATGATGTAGTCGCATGATCCTTTGTTTTGATTTTAAAGAGTACAATTGCATAGATTTTCATGACTAAGAGGTGACTAGTTGCAACGATTTACATGACTGATAGGTGCCTAGTTGTATGGATTCACATGACTTAGAAGTGAAACACTTGAAATGAATAAATGTTTTGTCTTTTTTTTTTAGGGGGGCGGGGGGTGGGTGGGATGGTGGTGTAGGTTTTAACCCTGTATAGAAATTACCTGCATACGCATTCTAAAACACAGAAAATAAACAATGTGAGAGAATAACACATAAAACACATATACATAGAGATTTTCCCCTGGATCCCAAAACCGGGACTACTAGCTTGATTTTCATTATATTCCTTTCAATGTTATAATACTTATTTATACATGCCAAAGCATCCAATACCATAGACCAAAAACCATCGTGTCTAATACCATGGACCGAAAACCATCGCCTCCAAAAAACATGTATGAAAGTCATGCACAAAACCATAGGTGGGTCTGCCCAACCTAACATAGGGTCCAAAACCAAAATTTTCTGGGGCGCTGCCCCAGACCCCATAAGGTGGGGTTACGGGTACATCTGAAACCCCCTGTGACCCCACCCCACTACACAATCAGCGCAACGAAGGGGGGCTCCGCCCCCCCTCTAACCCCCCGGTTAACTACGTGGGCTAGTTGTGGAAAGAATATAACACAACCCAACATTCTCTCACTTGTTGCTTTCTTTCCACAAGGGGCCACAAGAGAGCTTAGTCATTTTTCTAGTCCTGAAACGCCCATTGTCTCTCTACACCAAGAGAACTTCTCAGAGCTCACAGATTTTGTCAATGCATCTGCAATATTCTTTAAAGTGTCCACCTTTACTAGCAACACCTTTTTGTCTTCTATCATATCCCTCACAAAGTGATATTGAACATCAATGTGCTTTGTCTTTGAATGATATGCGGGGTTCTTTGCCAAGAAAATTGCACTTTGGATGTCACAGTCTATCCTTATAGCTCCCCGTACTAACCCCATACTTGAACACAATCTTTGCAACCAAACTGCTTCCTAGATTGCATGAGTGGCTACCTTGTATTCTACCTCTGTAGTTGATAGCGCCACTATAGATTGTTTCTTACTCATTCAACTGACTGCAACTCCAAATAGGTTAAACACATACCCACTTGTAGATCTTCTCCGATCCAGATCTCCAGTCCAGTTTGCATCAACAAAGCCACAAATATCCAACATTCTGTCCAATCCTGATCTTCCTTGGTATCAAAAACCATAATCACTAGTGCCACGCAAATACCTGAAAACCCGCTTCACTGCTGTCCAGTGCTCCTTCCCTATTTTTGACATAAACTTGCTCAATACTCCCACTGCATGTGCAATGTATGGTCTAGTACAGACCATTGCATACATCAGGCTACCGACTGCACTTGCATATGGAACATGGGACATATCCTCTTCCTCTTCTTGTGTCTTGGGACACTGTTCGACAAATAACTTTACACCTACAGGAATAGGAACCTTCACCAGTTTACTATCCTGCATATTAAACCTCTACAGTATTGTCTCGACATACTTCCTCTGGTTTAACCAGAGCTTCCTCTTTGCCTGATCTCTTTTAATTTCCATGCCCAAAATATAGTTTGCAGCACCAAGATCTTTCATGTCGAATTTGGAGGACAATTGGGTCTTCAAATCCTGGATAATTTCTTTGTGATTTCCAACCAGCAACATATCATCCACATACAAGACCAGATAAATAACACGGTCACCAATTAATTTAAAATACACATAGTGATCTGCTTTGCTTCTGGTGAAGCCAAGTCCCCGTATAAATGTATCAAATTTCTGATACCACATCCTTGGTGACTGTTTTAACCCATACAGAGACTTCTTTAACTTTCATACCAGTTCTTTCTTACCCTTCACCGCAAAGCCTTCAGGTTGCTTCATGTATATTTCCTCTTCCAGATCCCCGTGAAGAAATGTTGTCTTCACATCCATCTATTCTACCTCAAAATCAAAAGCAGCAACAATAGATAAAAGTAATCTAATAGAAGTTACCTTGGCAACAAGAGAAAAAATATCACCAAAATCAATTCCCAGCACCTTGGAATAACCTTTTGCTACCAATCGAGCTTTGTATCTCTCCACCTTTCCTTCTGCATTTGTCTTCTTCTTGAACACCCATTTGTTGCCAATGGGTTTCCTTCTAGCCGACAACTCCACCAAATCCCAAGCCTCATTTTTGTGAAAAGATGCCATTTCATCAACCATGGCCTCTTTCCTGAGTTTTCCATCCTCTGAATCTACTGCTTCCTTCACAGTTCTAGGATCATCGTCAGTAATAGATAAAGAAAAATTTGAACAGAAAGCAGATGGACTATACCTTTCTAGCTGCCTTCTTTCTCAAACTGATCTTCTCACACCTGGAGTTTGTGGCTCTCCATATTCTAATTCCTCCTCTACTGTAGAGTCTAATTCTTCCTCCTTAAGCTCAAACTCTATCTTCTCAGGTTTCACCTCTCTGAACACCACATCTCGGTTGTACACAACCTTCTGTGTGATTGGGTTCCAAAGCTTATAACCCTTTAGACCATCCTTATACCCAATAATGATTCCTTTTCAAATTAACTATCCAACTTGGTTTGTTTCTCCTTTGGAAGATGTACATATGCATCACATCTAAATACCCTTAGATGTGAAAGAGAGGGTTTCTTACCAGTCCATACCTCTTGTGGAGTCTTATCCTCCAACGCTGATGAAGGTGATCTATTGACCAGGTAACATGCTATCTCCAATGCCTCTGCCCAGAATTCTTGTCCTAACTCGACACCATTGAGCATGCTTCTTTCCCTTTCCATCAATGTCTTGTTCATTCTTTCTGCAACTCCATTTTGCTGAGGTGTATATGGAGTATTCTTCTATTGTGCTATACCACACTTCTTACAGAATTCTTTGAATTTCTTACTGCAAAACTCTCCATCGTTATCTGTCCTCAGAACCTTTATCTTCTTCTCTGTCTGGTTTTCCGCCAGAGCCTTAAATTCTTTAAACATGTCAAAGACTTTATATTTCTTCTTAAGGAAATATATCCATGTATTCCTTGAAAAGTCATCTATAAATGATACATAGTACATAGACTTACCCAATGATGGAACCTTCACAGGTCCAAACACATCACTATGCACAAGCTCTAATATCTGTTTTGCCCTCTTCACACTAGAGAGGAAACTCACCTGATTTTGCTTCCCATATACAAAATTTTCACAGAAATCAAAGTCCAGAGAGCTATTACTCATACCTTCTACCATACCTTTATCATGAAGTACTCAAAGACCCTTCCTTCCAATATGTCCAAACCTTTTATGCCACAACATGGTCTTCTCTCCAGAGACCACTAGATTTTCTGCTCCACTTTCAAGAACCGCAGAACTATTGCACCCATCAACAACAGTGCTACCTTGCAGCTTGTATAGAGTTCCAATTCGAACTCTCCGCATCAATACCAGTGCTCCCCGAACCATTTTGCAGGTATCCTTCTCGAACACTGTTTTTACACTTGCATCATCCAGCTTGCTTACAGAAATCAGATTTCTGGCCAATGCAGGAATATGTAGAACTCCCGGAAGTGTTTTAACCCTCCCACCTTGCAACTTCAACTTTACTTTTTCGCAACCAATGATTCTAGTCTTCCTATCATCCCCTAATAAGACATCACCACCATCGTATTTCTCATACTCGCAAAACCACTCTCTATGGAGAGTGAAGTGAAAGGATGCACTTGAGTCAATCAACCATGCCTCACGATCTACATGTGTACTTGAAGAAGCCAAGTACACATCCCCACCTTCATCTGAGGTGGTTTTCGCCTCTACAGAAGGAGCATCATCAGATCCCTTTCCTTTATCAGGAGCTTTAGATTTACAGTCCCTTTTGAAGTGCCCTTCCTTTTCGCATTTCTAGCACACCACCTTTACAGGTTTTCTTGAAGATTTAGATCTCCCTCTAGATTTAGATCTCCCACTTGATGACTTATTTTTGTTTATGTTCTGGGACAGTCCTCGTACAAACAAGGCATCACCATTCTGGCTCTCCATATTTTTCCGTCTCATCTCCTAAGTCAGCAAGGCTGAGACTATTTCATCAAACTACAAGGTAGTTGCATTGCTACCTATTGCAATAACTAGACTATTCCACAAATCTGGTAGAGAACACAACAAATCGATGCACTTATCTTCATCTGAAATTTTAATATCAATAGATGCTAACTGACTTACCACAGTAATTAATGCGTTCAGATGCTCTATCACCGAGTCTCCATCTTTCATCCTCAGGTTATACAGCTTTTTCCGCAGGAAAAGTTTATTCAGAAGAGACTTAGATTGATACAAAGTCCCTAACTTGTCCCATAAAGCCTTCACTGTAGCTTCCCTTGATACATTTTAGCAATACTGAATCTGAGACACACAGTCATATTGTGCCCTTTGCCTTCCGATCCAACTTCTTCCATTCTTCATCGGACACTCACGTTGGTTTAGTACCTAGATCTACTGTGATCCACTGATCTTTATCCACCAACAGATCCTCCATCTTGAGTTTCCACAACTCAAAACTCTGGCCATTAAATTTATCTATCTCTATCTTTCCACTACTCGCCATCTTCTTTCACCACCAGAATCGATCTCGCAGATCTCCCACTGAACAGGGTCTACCATAGGCCTGATCGAAACTCCTCAGTAACAAAGGCATCCCCTTGAAGCCAAAACTGCTCTGATACCAAATGTAGGTTTTAACCCCGTACAGAAATTATCTGCATACGCATTCTAAAACACAGAAAATAAACAATGCAGAGAATAACACATAAAACACATATACACAGAGATTTTCCCCTGGATCCCAAAACCGAGACTACTAGCTTGATTTTCATTATGTTCCTTTCAATGTTATAATACATATTTATACATGTTGAAGCATCCAATACCATGGGCCGAAAACCATCGCATACAATACCATGGACCAGAAACCATCACGTCCAAAAAACATGTGCGAAAATCATGCACAAAACCATAGCTGTGTTTGCCCAACCTAACATAGGGTCCAAAACCAAAATTTTCCAGGGCACTGCCCTGGACCCTATAAAGTGGGGTTACGAGTACACCTCAAACCCCCTGTGACCCCCCCCCCCCCCCCCCACTACACAATCGGCGCAAAAAAGGGGGCTTCGCCCACCTTATAACCCCCCGGTTAACTACGTGGGCTAGTCGTGGAAAGAATATGACACAAACCAACAGGCGGGACTAACATAACATATATGTTGTAAGATTTCTTTTTTTTTGGGGGGGGGGTGGCCAAAAGCCCTCTTGGCTTCCTCTTGCTTCTTTTGGATCCGCAAGGTATCCAGTTGCATGGCAAGAAACTGCCTCACATCACTCTTGAAATCTTCCATCTGATTTGCAAATTCATTTTTGGACAAGGTACTGCTCCCAACATTTCTATTTGTAGCCATTTGCTCCAGAGGAATGTTTTCTTCTTCTTCTTTCCTTGAGGTTCTTCAAATATGTCTTGCGGTCCACCTAAGGGTTCTTTAACCACAGCCATCAAAGAAGAGAGAAGGTTGGCTATGTGAAGCAGTGGGGGCGTTGTGCAATCATTTTTCTGAATTATCTCTACTCCCACAAGGCATGAAAGGAAATCTTTTTGGTTGATTTTTGCTTTTCTCTGCTTGTACCTACAAAACTAAAATAGATTGAACTACAACTAACTATCTTGCTGAAATGAAAATGCGGAGTTGAAATGAAAGCAGGAAAGGACTAATCTATTTTTCTCAAATGAAATTGCAGGAATGAAATGCTAATCTACACTTGCAAAATTGAAATGCTAATCTACGCTTGTAGAATTGAAATGCTAATCTACGCTTGCAGAATTGAAATTGCGGAATTGAAATGAAATAAACTACTTAGCAGAAGGTTGTAGTGGAAAATAGAAGAAATCACCAATACTCTGACGCTTACCTAGCAACAGCGCCAAAAAGATGGTGGGCCCTAGTGTTGCAGCAATAATGCTACAACTCCTACGGCTCCCTTCTTTAATTTTATCAACCCGGTAGTTCGTAACAAACTTGGAAGTGATGGTGCTGTATGCACAAGTACTAGCTCTTGCCGCGACTGTCACTTGATCAGCTAGCACAAGTTCGCTAGGAGCTTAAGCCAACTTCTATGAGCTCTTAGAAGAAGCTTTTTAACTGATGAATGAAAGCTAACTCAAAGGAGGCTAATCTACTTGCAGAAAGAAACTGAAAGCGGAAAGGAAACGCAAAACCTAGCAAACCCTAATTTTACCGACTAACCCTACTAGCGCAAGAAGAATGATGAAAGCTACAGAAAGAGATGTCATTGACTTCTAGGAAGGTAAAATGAATGTGTCTAAGCTACTTCTATAGTAACATCTGAAAAGAAACATCTTTTTGTACTTTTGAGTAAGTTGGCAAAATTATTGTGCATGTGCTTTAACTGTTTTTTATTGTGCAGAGGTGGATTGGCGAAAAGAAATACTTGCAGGAGGTTGGGAAGGTTAGAAGAGGGCCTAAGGGGTCCCTAGCACCCTTCCTGAGAGTTTCACAGTGATCGGAACTCAAGAAACCGCTTTCGTGAGCTTCTACAGGAAGTCTATAGGGGTTCTACAGGATGTTCTGGAATTTCTACAGGATGTTCAATAATTTTCTACAAGATGTTCAGAAATGGGATTTTTGAGGATGGATGGAGGAAGAAAGATGAAGGAGTGGCTATGGAGGATAGATAAGGGTGTGAGGAGGTCCAGGACTTGGGGAATGGAGTTGAGGAGTGGCAAGGATGGTTGGATTTGTTCAAGGAGGAGTGGAGCAATGTTGCACAAAAATATGGGAATTTAGGGCAGAGTGAGCAAATGGCAAACATAAGGCAAGGATTCTAAGTAGAGGATGAAGCAGGTGGGATTGATGGAGAATGGGCAGATAAAGAAGGATAGCAGGTGCTCTGCAAGTTGTTTTTCAAATGAAACAAACAAGGATTTGGAAAATCAAAGACCTAGTTACGTTAGTCTATTCTGACCTAGATAACAGCAAAGAAATGGAATAGAAGTTTATTTGCACTGAAATCAGATGAAATAACTATGCAACTAAGCCATCATAACCCTAAGCATGCAGCCAAAACTGATATCAAGTTTAGCAACTACGAACCTAACACTACTAATTGCATGGTGAAGCAAAGACAGTGTTTTTGGTGGCAGCAAGGTCACCTTTGTCCTAGCTCACGATCCCATTGAGGGAGAGGTGAGATCAGAGGTGCTTGATGGCCTTTTTCTAAAGATCTTCTCTATTATTAACCTATCAAATCAATCTGAACATAAAAATCCTTTTTAATCATCAAACGCAATCTAAATAACAAAACAAGATTTAAATCTAAATAGCAAATTTTATTCTAAGAATGCAGCAAAAACACATAAAGGTAAACAAAGAACGTATTGGGCACTTGAGATGGGTCCAACCCCAAGAGCTACAGCCTCCTAAGAGAGATTAGAGATGGTGCAAATCTGGATTCATCTTTATTGATCAAAAGAATAGTTACATTCCAAAAACTATCCACAAGGAAAACTTGAAAATGTGCTGAAATGCAGAGCTAAACTACTGCCTAAAAAATGACTAAAAATCGAACTACAAACTAGCTAACTTCTACCTACAAAGTGACTAACTGAAATGAGGCCCTAAGCCTTCTTATTTATACAAATTGGGGACCCCAACAACCCTCTTAAATTTTAGGAACTCGGCTGCCAAAACTTGTAGTTAACAGCACCTTTACTAGCCCTTGCTCGGCTGCCCTTGTGATAATCGATTTGGTGGCCCTTGAACTCTGAGCTGATGGTGGAGAATTCGAGGTAAGGGCCCATAAATGAAGGGGACACCTTCCTAAAAATCCTCTCCACGAATTTGGCTTCCAAGTGCTCATTTAAACCTTTGATTTTGTCTCCAAATTGACCAAAAAGACTGCATAAAGCACACATTAGACTTGTTGGCATAATGACTAACCCAATTCACTCTATTAGCATAAATATAATAAAAAACATGTAATAAACTAATGAGAATGGTGGATTAAGTCGAATTAGGAGGTTGAATGAGCCCATAAAATTTTCCATTTTGGGGGCTCATCATCACCCCCTACTGAAATTGTTGCTCATCCTCTGAGCAACTAATCTATCTCCTCATCTTTGATGGCCCTGGTGGCCTCCCTATCATGCCAAGCTTCTGAAGTGATGTCCTCTTCTCGGTCATGAAACCATGCTTTTCTCTCTGCTTCTTCCCACTGCCTGTGCTCCTTTTCATGTAGCAGTTTTGTTAGCTCCTCAACCTCAGCCTACAGCTTGTCCTCTCTTTGTTGTTCATCATATCTTTCCTTGTATTTCCTTCTTCCTGTGATTGTTTGGCCGCCCTTTTCCTCCAATTTCTCAGTCTCTCTTAGCTTAGCCAGTGTTTCCTGTAGAACAGTCTCAGCATCCTGTAGAGAGGCCTTTGTGTCCAACATTTTCATTCTTTCTCTCCAGGTGGATGTCTTTGGGCTTCCCTGTTCATAGGTGATGGATGCCCTTGAGGGAGACCTCTCCTTTTGCGTAGCTGGGGTGTCTACAATTGTGATTGGCTCTTTTGACGGTGGCTGGGGTCTGCCAGTTTTTATCTGCATGCTCCTTCTTTCCTTAAAATACATGGAAGGCTCCCTCTTTTGCTTCCCTTTTTGCTTCGGAGATGTGCTCAGGGTAGCCAGCACAGCTGCTGTCTCCCTGGCTAAAATCTCAGGCAATTTTTCCTTCTGTTGCCATGTTTCCAGACTTCCTGTAGAAAGTCTTGTGCTAACTGTTTTCTGGCTTCCTGTAGAAACGGTTTTCACTGTTTTGGTCTACTTGGCTGGGGGTGCCTTCCCTTTTAATTTTGTTGTGGTTGCCTTGGTTGTGTCCTCACTTGCTTGGACTTTTTCAGTCCTCTCTACCTTGCTCTGCAATTGTTTCTCCCTTGGTTTTTGTGCCTTTGTTCCACCCACATTTTTGGGCTTTAGCAATTTGGCCTTTGCTCCTTTTCCTCTCTGTTCTTGCCTTGCCTGAATGTCTTGCGTTTCTTCATCATTGGTTTTCTCATCTTCTTCAATGTGTTCTTCTTCCTTGCCATCCTTTATTTTTCTTCAGCACTTCCACTAACTCATCAACATTAGTTCTTTGAGTATCCAGCCTTGTCCTCCCCCTCTCGCTTTTATTTGGCTCCTTATATTTCTCTTGACCATGTAAAAGATTCCACCTGTTCATTGTATGACTGTACTATGAAAAGACACAAGCTTACTGTTCCTGGTCGGTTAATTACATGCCTTGAATGGTCCAATCCTACAACTGATTTCCACCTTACACTTATTTCATCTCATTAGTCTTATGGTCAATTATAGGTCGCATCAATGTTTGCTAAACCTTAATTTGTACAAATTTGGGCACCTTCAATTAATCCTTCTAGCTGTAGCTGGTTGTCAGCTGCCAAGCCTGATCCGTCACAGTAAACAATTTTTGCATTCCCAACCTGATTGTTTTTAGAATCACTCTCAAAGTATTGTTCCCCTGTTCTCGATTTAGACAGTTCCAAACTAGCTTGGATCTGTGACAGAATCTTCATGTCTCTCCTTTGATGTGAGACTCTAATTCCATCCTCCAAGTCCCCCACCAACTTTAAGATTTCCATCCCTTTACAATCCTGGATCACTTGCATCAAATTCTGATATGACACCTTACTCTGTTCTAACAATTATGTTCATGCCTGCAAAAGACCCTGACCAAATTGTTCTTCGGTTCTCTTTTCCAGAAAACCTCCTTAATACCTGCAAAATTCCATGTCCAAGTTTGTTCTTTTGTTCTTTTCTTTTTTGGTAGAAAGAGATCTCAAGGACATTAAAAATTCTCCAGCTATCTGGTTATGAGAGGAAGATTTTTTCTTCTACAGCTAGAGGACAGAGACCAAGTTTTCTTCTCAGGACACATTCAGATATGCAAATTTTAAAATTTTCATCCATAGGCTGGCTCTCACAGCTGCATATGCCTTCCTTATAAGAGAATTTTAGACCGGAAACGTGGAGAGGAATTTTGATGTAGAAAAACTGAGAAATTCCGTGCAACACACAATCACACTACTATTTTTGACTTACAGGCAGACTTGTCTCTAATTCTCCTACTCCAGACAGTTCAATTCACCACCTTTCAAAATATATCATGCATGGAAGAGTGTTTTCGAGCCTACCTTTCTCGGAACTCCAAATTTGACGAAGGAAAGCTCAGGTTTCTCTGTTCCAGAAGGTTGTGCCGTACTTCCTGTAGAAGACCCCCCCCCGTTTCCTGTAGAATGCCCTTGCGCCTCTGAGTGAGCCCGATACATTGGAGAATTTTGAACCAGGCTGAAAAGCTCAGTGGAGGACGATGGGTTAATCACTTTGTGGAAGCGGAGGATGCATACTTTAGTTGAGGACGTTGCAAGTGCCAATGAACAGCAAGTGGTGTTTCAGCCGAGCATTTTTAATTGCGGCGTGATTTGTGGTGAGGGAGTGAAGTGGCCAGGTGTACGTGGCCACATGCGGACGACAATGTTGTTTATGAACTGTATGTTTTCTACCTGTAATCACTACCATCAATTGCATTGAGGTTTAAATGGTCACCACTGTCTGTTTTTTTTTAATTTTACGTGAGTTAACTGTACACGCATGCTGCATGATTTCCAACGGAGTGCTAGAGACTGGAACAGGCACTGTCAGGTTACTTTGCTAGCTTCTCGACTTAATCCCACCATTTCATTCGTTTATGCACTTTCCAAATCATATTGATGCAGATAGAGGAACTGGTTTAGACGCATACCTGTAAGTCGGCGTGCTGCTGCATCCTTTTTGCTGCTACATGCATTTGTTTCTGTGGTTGCATGATGGCTTGGTTGCTGATTCATGGCTTTTTTTCTTGTGCAGGTATCCTCCGGTCAGATCCACGCTGCAGGAATTTGTTTCCACGTTCAGATCTACACCCTCAAGATGCTGATGTTGAATTTTCACAGGATAGAAACATTTTTTCATCATTACTCCCGAACGATAGACCGGATCGATCTGAAACTTTTTGAGCATGTTCCTATCATCATTATGCACCTCCCATAGCAAAATTGCGATCAATGGATGCACAGATTTCGAGAAAAACAGAAAATGGCTGAATATTACAGAGATCAATTTCTCAGAAACCGTGCATCAGAATTGGCTGAAACTGTTTGGGTAGGCTACTATCACCCATATGCATCTCCCCATGAAACAGGTTTTGAAACGGATGCACGAATATGGAGAAAAAGCAAAAATGGATGAAGGTGATGGATGTTGATTTCATGGAAACCGTGCACCAGAATTGACTGAAATTGCTCGGGCATGTTGCCATTGTCCCTATACAACTCCCCCTGTAACAGTTTTGTAAATGGATGCACAGTTTTCAAGATAGGGAAAAAACAAATTCTATTCTATGTATTTTTTCTTCAGAGCATTCTGCAAGTTTTTGCATGGTAAAAAAAATGAGCTTGGGCTGTGATGCAGGCATGGAGATGATGGAGGAGGAGTTTGAAGATTGCAGGAGGACTTCTAAACCCTTGAGGAAGCTACCATGTTCGCTAAACTACCTTTTTGAATTCCATTTCTAGCTTCCTGTAGAAATCATGTAATTTCTACAGGAACTTCCTATAGAACACACAGTTTTTAGGAAAGAAGCACAATGAGATGGAAAAAATGATGGAGAAGGGTGAGGGATGGAAACATGGATGCTTGCAGGCCTCATGGACAGATTCCTAGCCTTCAGGTCCTCTTCAGAGATCAATTTTGGCTTGTTTGTAGGCTTCTTGTAGAAAACACAGAACTTCCTGTAGAAGGCACAAAACTCTCTCTGTATTTGTTTTGAGCGATCCCCCTGACCTGCAATGTCCTTCTTGCAACCTGCAATTATTCAATGGAAATTAGGTTTATTTTTCTTTTTCTTTTTCCCTTTTTTTTTGAAAACAATTAGGGCGCCTCATGGAAGTTTTCACCCTAATTGTCTGCCTTGGGCACCTCCAAGGGAGGTTTTCACCCAGGGATCTTATTCTCTTTTATTTTCTCTTCTTTCGAACCCATTGAATGCCTCATGGAGGTTTTCATTCAATGAGCCAATCTAAGGCGCCTCCGAGGAGGTTTTCACCTTAGATTTTTATTTTCTTCTTATTTTCATTTTTTCTCTTTTTTCTCTTTTTTTTTTTTTTTCTACCCTACCCTACTTGAAAAAAAAAATTCTTTTCAAGTATAAGAATACTTCCAATGGAGCCATGTGCACATCGATATTAGAGACAAAATGATGTGGCGGCTTGAGATGCATGCTTTGACAGCTATCCAGATTTCAGAGACCAAATGATTTGACTTTGAAGGGATCAAACATAGCTGAGAAAGAGAGTACTACTACAACTTAGTGACCGTCTAAAACCATATTTCAATATAGCTCTGATATCCTTGGTCCTTTTGTTGATCTAGATCACTCTTCATATCTTCTTCTATCATGAGCTTCTCATCTTCCTCTTTTTGTTGATTTTTCTCTTGAATATATGGAGGATTTGATGGTAACCATGAGGAAGCTCTCTCGATCTCTAATTTTGATGTCTTCTCTTCATTAAGTGCAGCCCATGGTTCTTTGATCTCCTCTTTTGAATCTCCTTTTGTTGGATGTGGTCCTTCAATGCTGTCAATATAGTCTCTTTCTTGCAATACTCTTCCTGAGCTATGGTGAAGATCATTGAGCTCAAGAGGAGTCATTTGGACGTGTTGTGCCTCAACTTTGCATTTGGGTTGAACTACTCCATTGTATGGTTTTGGAAATGGTGGTACGGGTAGTTGAGTGGCGGTGTATATTTGAGATGGGTAAGGATGGGGTTGTGGTTGGGCAGGCATTTGGGGCTGCCTTGGTGGAGGAGGAGGCGATGGTTGTTGTTGAGTAGGTGGTGGAGGCAAAGGAGTGGGAGGAGAATTGTATTGGGGCCTCCACCCTTGATGAGGTGCATTCCACTGAGGCTGTGGCTGAGCATAAGAGTGAAATGAATGAGCAGCTGGTTGGGCATAATATGGAGATGGATCTGACCAAGGAGGGGGTATGGACCAAGAAGGATGAGTAGGGGGACCCCAAGAAGGCATGGAAGTGGCTGGATAGGGGTCGTAATAGGTCTGGGATGTCCCTTGCATTCCCTGCTGGTAAGGTATGGGTCCATGTGGCCTCCTTTGGTTCAGATAATAGAGTGGTTCAGTGTCTCCTTTTGCCCTTTGATATGCAGCTTTGATTCCGGGTAAGGGAGGGCACTGATTCGTAGGACGGTCTTTTTCACAGACAAAACACACTTCTATGGAGTGCAATGGACATTCATTCCTAGGATGCTTTCTAGTGCACCTAGGACAAAAGATGGCCAAAGCCCTCTTGGCTTCCTCTTGCGTCCTTTGGATCTGCAAGGTATCCAGTTGCACGGAAAGAAACTGCCTCACATCACTCTTGAAATCTTCCATCTGATTTGTAAATTCATTTTTGGACAAGGTACTGCTCCCAACATTTCTATTTGTAGCCATTTGCTCCAGAGGAATGTTTTCTTCTTCTTCTTTCCTTGAGGTTCTTCAAATATGTCTTGCGGTCCACCTAAGGGTTCTTTAATCACAACCATCGAAGAAGAGAGAAGGTTGGCTGTGTGAAGCAGTGGGGGTGTTGTGCAATCATTTTTCTGAATTATCTCTACTCCTACAAGGTATGAAAGGAAATCTTTTTGGTTGATTTTTGTTCTTTTTTACTTATACCTACAAAACTAAAACAGATTGAACTGAAACTAAATATCTTGCTGAAATGAAAATGCGGAGTTGAAATGAAAGCAGGAAAGGACTAATTTATTTTGCTCAAATGAAATTGCAGGAATGAAATGCTAATCTACGCTTGCAGAATTGAAATGCTAATCTACGCTTGTAGAATTGAAATGCTAATCTACGCTTGCAGAATTGAAATTGCGGAATTGAAATGAAATAAACTACTTAGCAGAAGGTCGTAGTGGAAAATAGAAGAAAAGCAGCAATCACCAATACTGTGACGCTTCCTCGGCAGCAGCGCCAAAAATATGGTGGGCCCAAGTATTGCAGCAATAATGTTGCAACTCCTAGGGCTCCCTTCTTTAATTTTATCAACCCGGTAGTTCGTAAAAAACTTGGAAGCGACAGTGCTATATGCACAAGTACTAGCTCTTGCCATGGTTGTTACTTAATCAGCTCACACAAGTTCGCTAGGAGCTTAAGCCAACTTCTATGAGCTCTTAGAAGAAGATTTTTAACTGATGGATGAAAGCTAACTCAAAGGAGGCTAATCTACTTGCAGAAAGAAACTGAAAGCGGAAAGGAAACGCAAACCCTAGCAAACCCTAATTTTACCGACTAACCCTACTGGTGCAAGAAGAATGATGAAAGTTATAGAAAGAAATTCCATTGACTTCGAGGAAGGTAAAATGCATGTGTCTAAGCTACTTCTACAGTAACATCTGAAAAGAAACATCTTTTTGTATTTTTGAGTAAGTTGGCAGAATTATTGTGCATGTTCTTTAACTGTTTTTTACTGTGCAGAGGTGGATTGGTGAAAGGAAATGCTTCCAGCATTCATCAACCCAAAAGGTATCATGGAATACATAAAAGTGCCCCAAGGAGTGGTGAATGCAATTTTTTCTTGGTCATTTGGATGTACAACAACCTAGTTATAGCCGGAAAATCCATCCAGGAAAGACATCACTTTGGCTCCTGAGACCTTCTGCAGCAAATGCTCCATCTTGGGTAGAGGATAATTGTCTTTCTTAGAGCATTTGTTTAGGTTTCTGAAATCAACGCAGAGTCTGATTTCTCCACTTTTCTTCCTCACCACTACCAAATTGGCTACCCATTTTGAATATCTGAGAGGGACTATGATTTTGGCAGCCTGTAACTTCTTGATTTCTTTTTCAATTAATTGGAGGAGCAAGGGATTTATTGGTCTCAGTTTCTGTTGGAAAGGAATGGTGTCTTTCTCTAAAGGGATTTTATGCTGGATGATCTTTTTGTCATATGTCTTTAGGTCACTATATTCCCAGGCGAATACATCAGCAAATTGCTTCATTAAAGTGCAGTACTCAGCACTTTGGGCAGCAGATAGACGAGTGGACAGATTTATGTATCTGGGCTGATCTGGACTCCATAAATTATGCTTACAAACTACAGATTGGTCTTCTTTTTGGGCGTCCTTATAAGGCACATCATTTTGGCCAAACAACTTTTCTAATGGAACCAGACCATTAGGTATCTAATTGCTATGCAGTTGGACAATGCTATCTTTACCAATTCTATTTCTAAGTTGAGACTGGGGGTTTTCTTCCAAGGCTTCATTCTCTTGGTCAATTTGCATTTCTGAGAATTCATTAATGACTTGTAGAAACCTATTCACTTCATCATCATCTTCAAAAACTTTCCAATGCTGGACATTATCAGGCAAGGATGGTCTATATTTCATCTGAACTTCATAAACTAGTCTGGGAGGCATGGGAGGAATAAACATGGTAGAAGACACAACAAGGGAATCAGAACGCTGATTTCTTATTCTAGGGATATATGAGACAGAAAAACTATCAAAAGAATATCAAAGTCTCCATACCTCATCTCTGTATGCTTTCAGCCTTGAGTGCTTTGCTTGAAACGTTCTGTTCTGCTCCAAACACCTTTATGTTCCTGATTCCTCTGTCTTTAGCTGCATTAAGGCCCAATATCAAAGCCTCATACTCTGCTATATTGTTCATGACTCGGAAAGCCAACTTAAAAGACATATGTGTGCTTTCTTGTTTTGGAGATATCAGCACCACCCCTGCTCCCGTGGTCTCCCTAGAACATGATCCATCAAATAACATCTCTCAAACTAGACTTCCTTGCTCTCCCTTGTCCTGATTCATTGGTTTCTTGATCTACATTGAGGCATTATGGGATTCTTCAATTTGGAGAATACAAGCTCCAAAGTCAGTGTCCACGACATATATGGGATGATTAGAAGGATTACTCTCATCACTGATGATGTAGGCCAGTTGTGCTTCTTTGTACAGTCTCCTGCTTTCCCCTCTAAAGACTAGGATAATGGCATAAGATAAGTCATTATGTAATGTCCCACCTAGTCTCTTAATCCACCCTCTGGACAACAGCATGCCAAACTTGGGAGGGACATCTGCTACCACAATATCCATGATCATTCTCTTCATGGGCAACTGGGTGAGGGTAATGGCTAGGTCTTTGATTAATCCTAGGAATTTCACCTTTCTTTAATCAAATGAGAATAATTCATGATATGGTCTGGTGATATCAAGGCCTAAATCTTCCATGAAAGCTTTAGGCATCAAATTGTGGTTGGCCCCCTTGTCTAGCAGGAAATTGTGGAGGATTTTTTCTTGAATGGTCAAGGAGACATAAAATGATGGGGAGCTATTATCAGCAGGTTCAGTCATTGGGCTAAGCACAACTGCAGGCTTATCATCTTGCAAATTGACATAGTCAGTGGGGGTTTGTGAGGCTTTCATCTCAAGGGCATCAAGGATAGGCTTTCTAAAGACTTCACTCTTTGCTAGTTCTATCATAGGTACAGATATTTTTAACTTCTGGACTTCTGACTCAAAGCTGAAAGGGGAAGGGGACTTGTTAGGACCTCTTACCTCTAGAGCTAGTGCTTTGTGGATGACAGGATTGGCTACTGGTCTTTTCTGTTTGATATTTTGTTGCTCTATTTGGACAACAGCTCTTTGGGCAGGGTTCCCCTTGAAATTGTTTGATTTTGACCAAAGATTATATCTTTGCTACTCACCAGTCTGCAGAACAGCCTCTCTGTCCCCCTCTTGACTGATTTGGTCTTGGAGTAATGATTCTTCATATGCGGCCAATGTCAAAAAGGTAGCACTTCCTTTATCTTCCATGTAATGAATTTCATTCTCTTCTTCGAACTGCTCCTCCTCCATGACTACATTTTGGAAAGGAGCCTTAACTCTTTGTTCTTCATTTGTCTCTTTACCCCTTTGAATGATTTGCAATTGTTCATTTGCTCTTCTGAATGGGTTTGGATTTCTTGGAGCAAATGTGTTTGGAAGCCTTGCTTTTCCAGAACTTTGCTAGACCTTCAGCGTAGATATTTCAGCAGCCAATGACTCTATTATTTTAGTCATCTTATCTAATTTGGGTTCTGAAGATGAAGCAGAGGAAGAAGAAGCCTCACCTCTCTGCCTCCTTCTATCAGCATGACTTTTAAGCTTTTCAGCAACCATGATATTAGACTCCACCTATAAAGCTGCATCTTGCATTTCAGCTAGAGTGGCACATCTTCTTTCTCTTAGGAGCAGGCATAAATCAGAGTCAAAAGAATTGGCATAAGTGAGTTTGGCAGAGGTGGGGGTAGGCTTTACTTCAGCTAGTATTTTACTATACATATGGTTAAATCCTTTATTAAAATTAGGCAGTGATTCCCCATTTTCCCTCTTTAGGTTTCCAAACACTGTATGGTAATAGAGCAGGTCTTTCTTATCTCCCCATTGCTTCAGGAATGCATCATCTAATGCTTCGATGTCTGCTATGGACCTATGGGGCAATTCTCTGAACCACTTCCTAGCCTCACCATCAAGGCTCTGGACAAACACTCTGATCCACACGTCATCTTCACTGATATCTAGGTTATCAACATAACTATAAAAGGACTCAAGGTGTTCTTCAGATGTTACTCCCTCTATACCAGTGAACTTGGGCATATATTTCTGATATTCTCCTGCAGGCATGGCATTCAAAGGAACAATCAAGACTAGGGGTCCATACCTAGCAGCTATGATTCTTTCCATCTTTGTGGGAGCTTGTTGACCTACCATGACTGCGATAGGTGGAAGGATGTTGGCAAATTGAATGGTAGGAAGTAATGAAATAGATGACATACATGAAGGAATATGATGGACTGTATGGGAGACTTTCTTTGGACAGAGCTCCAAAGGGGAGCTAAATAAACAAGGAGCTTTATGAATCTTTGAAGGTATTTCTTTACTAACAATGCTAGGCTCTAAATCTTCACACTGTATATCCTCAACTATAATCTTCTCTTACAGAGATACATAAGATTTCTTAGGCTTACCTGATCCTGATGCTCCTTTCTGTGATGTTTTCCTTTGCTTAACAATCTTCTTAGGGTCAAACACTGGGTCAGCAGGTGATTTCTGAGGATTTCTCCGAATATGCCTCACAAATTGAGCTAGAACTGGAAAGTGGAGTTGCCACGAGGTTGATTCTCCAGTGGAGTCGCCAGATAGATGATTACAACTTAAATTGTGTCCAAGCCTTGTCTATCATCAAAGTTGGATCTGTGTCGTTCTCCCAGGGAAGCTCAACTTCAATCTGCTCTCCCCGGCAATGGTGCCAATTAATGTTATCACCCCAAGAAACTCTCCTAAGTTGTAGCTCGGAGATGCTCGGGAACATTACAAACTCAACTTAATATTGGAAATGGATGAATGGAAGGAAGGATTCTTGTTCAAGCCAGATAACCACTTCTACTATGATTAACTCTAGACATGCGTGAACACCCCCAGACTACAAGGCTTTAGACCACCAATTACTCACAGTTCAGAGATTGGGTGAATATGGAGAATACTGATTACACCAGCAGATGCACAAGACCTTGTGATGGCCGGTTGCAACCAGTAAATAGGTCTACAAATCTTATTCCC
The DNA here is from genome assembly GCA_031772625.1 of Pinus tabuliformis. Taxonomy (NCBI): domain Eukaryota; kingdom Viridiplantae; phylum Streptophyta; class Pinopsida; order Pinales; family Pinaceae; genus Pinus; species Pinus tabuliformis. Next base: position 1,638,513,833 of record CM062818.1, on the reverse strand, counting down.
TAGTGTACAGACATGATGACAGCTCTCTGTCACTAAATGAAAAGAAACCTAATTAAGATATTCACTGATACATGCAATATTTAAACACAGAGGTAGGATGACAGCTCCTCTAATGCTAAACATCAAGAGTTCAGGAGAATTGCATATCAGGCACAACCCAGAATAGAATAGAAATGGAAAGTGAGCAATTAACAGCAAAAGAAGCTTGTATTAGCTGAAAATGAAGATGAGACGCTGCAAGTATCAAAGTAGTTACAGTCTCCAGAAGTTGAACCTTACATCAAAACAACAACCATCAACCCTGATTACATCTTGTTTCTGGGTATATATAGAGTTTCATTACAGAGGCACTCGGCCATTCTAGGTGTGGAGGGGTCATAATTGACCACCAACCGCTTTAACTGCCTGGCAGAACTTCTGAGTGCGATTGCTTGCTGTAGTTGATGGATGTGATCTTTTCCTACGCTCTGTTGTCCTCTCGGGTAGGTAGAGTGTCGTATAGGATGAAATCCCATACCTATTGAATGGAGTTATCTGCTCGAGCTTTGTCCTTCTTCTTCTCGGGTATACAGTCTGTTGAATGCGATGGTTGAGGAGGAAATGCAAACCATACCAAAAACTGGTTATCTTAGTCCTTCGGGTGCACGGAGCAGTCAAGAGACGCAGACTACGTAGCAGGTGGATGAACTAGATGGAGGAACAAGATTGGTCATCGGATTGAGCAGATGGACGACGGATATGGCTCGGCGGGAGGTATCAGGAGGAGGCAGGAGCAAGGTGATCATGAGCCGTTGGATCTCGGGTGGGCAGATCCAATGATCATTGGGTGGAGGAGATGCATGGGATTTAACAGGCGGGGACAGAGGACGGGTAGTAAATGGTATTGCCCGCACCACTTTCAGACGATGGGCGGTAAAGGTACGAGGGCACGTGATACCATTCGGATGGTGACGCGTGGCGGTGGGGGAAAACGAAAACCACTTTTCATCGTGAGTTAACATGCTGTCACTTCGCGAGCGTGGGAACAGTGAACGCCATCTGATCGTGGCGGAGGTGATCAGACGGTGGGGAACCAAACGGGCAGGTTATTCATCGAATGCGGCGGGGAACCGTTAGATCGGGATGCGGCGATCGATGGCTATGATTTAAAGGCGACTATGAGTTACGGAGGCACGGGGTCATGTGGAGGCGGTGCTATGGGGCTTTGAACTTAGCGCTTTGGGGCTTGAAGAAACAGGGGCTTATGCCGAGTTTTGGAGAAAAACAGAGATGGCGGGGTTAAGGGAGAGTAAGTGAAATGAAGGAGAAGAGGGAAGATGACTGCTGCGAGTTCTCTTTTGAGCATAAACACATGGCCAAGCTTGTATTTGGCCCTCCAAATGTCAAGATATGTAGCAGAGCTAACAAGATCTAGATGTAGCGAAGATCCTATAGGAGGTAGAGAAACACATGGAGGGACTGACATATGGGATTTATGAGACTGTGATCGATCAGCTTCCATTGTGACTTTAGTGACACACAATCAGAGTGCCTAGTCGTATTGGTCGATTAATGTGCAAAATAGCTCGTGCAATGTCATTTTATCATGAGCACTATTGATTTGTCTACTTAGATGTTTTTCATGTAGTTTTTATATGGACGATGTAGCCATATGTGTCTCGGGGCACACATTTTGTAAACCCAAACTTCATATCTCTCTCTCTCTCTCTCTCTCTCTCTCTCTCTCGCTATATATATATATATATATATATATATATATATATATATATATATATATATATATATATATATATATATATATATATGCATTTTTTCCACTTTCAATATGTTGTGATGTGAATTGAAATTTATTTGCATTCTTTGCAAATGTCAATCTAAAACAAAATTAGCTAGGGTATTTGCTAATGTGTTCAAATTCCTAGAAATATGTTCATATCGTACGAAATCGAAATGTCTTTCCAGGAGACGCACTCTCAAAACGATGCGAAGGATGGCGGAATTTCTCACTGAATAGATGTTCGCGAGTTGTAGTACTATGAGATGTGAGTCAATCTTGATGACTATATGGCAGATACCATGTGAAATAACATCAGAAAGTAGCTCAACCACTGCACTATACTCAATGTTGTTGTTAATCGAGTAACCAATGAAAATACAAAGGATAAGTCTAAGTACTATGGCTAGCACCATCAGCATAACCAATATACGGTTTGAGAGAGGTTGACGTCTGTAATAAAAAAAGTTAACGGAATCAACATAAACCTTGGGAAACTAAAAAAACACACTACCAAGACACTCAACACACCTATGGACAGTACGCACACAATGTACCATGCATGGGATCCAACATAGTATTTTTTAGGTAAAACCCATTTCTAGTTTACGCCAATGGAACTCCATCGAGATCTACTAACTCATAAACCCCTTTCACAAGGACTCACTTGACAATGTATGGGCCCAACTACATAGGCTGGAACTTCCTTTGACCTAATTCGTCAGCCTCTTGGTCATATAAGAGAATCAGATATCTTTCCGAGAAGATTCTAACTTGAAACTTTTGTCATATTGTGCTTTGATGCATATTTTATGGGCTTCATTGGCTAATGCAGCATCGTGTTGGATTTCATCCAAACGAGTTAGATGTAAAAGATGTTCCTCCTCTACGAAAGTAGCAGGAAGAAGTTTGATAGCTAGTTTCAGTGATGGAATTTTGCATTTGGTGGGGATGATCTCTTCCATACCATACACCAACTGGAAGGGTGTGAATCCAGTAGCAGTCCTAATTGAGGTTTGATATGCCCACAAGGCAGCAAAGAGAAGCAAGTGCCAGTCTGATTTGTGGACCCCTATCATATGTTGAAGCATATTCTTATAGGACTTTTTTAATCACCTCAACCTTTTGTTAGCCTGAGGATAATAGGGAGTGGAATTTTCATGTGAAAGTCCCAATTTGACAGCTAATTCAGTCATCATATGATTCCGAAAGTGCTTCTCGTGATCTGTTACTATTGCTTTCGGAACACCAAACCTAGAAATCACCTTGTTGAAGAGAAAGTATGCAATCGTTTCAACGGTATTATTGAATGTAGGCATCACTTCGACCCACTTAGTAAAGTAGTCAACAACAACAATGATGTAGCCATGCCCAACAGTGACAACGGGATGTAGAGGATGAGGAAAAGTGCGGAATTTTTTATCATAGATTTGGCATGCATGACATTTTGGATTGCAAGGATATATTCGTAGAAAATGGTAGGCCAAAAGTAACCGGATCTTAATATTTTTTGCGTGGTAGCATAACCAGGTAAATGTCCATCGCATGCCCTTGAGTGGCATTCATTCAAGACTTTCTCAACCTCCTCAAGAGTGAGGCACCTTCGTAAAATCGTATCGATACAATGACGGTAAAGAGTGTCATCAATAATCACATGGTTTTGAGATTGGTATCAAATACGTCGTTGCTCTCAGTGAGAGGTATTAGGATAGAAAGTTTGGGTCTCGAGATAGACGAGAAAATATCCATACCATGGTTCAAATGACGAGATCAGGAACAATGACTCATAGAGGATGGAATATTCAAATGTAGATTCATCATCAAGTAAAGGGATATCACACATTAGCTCAACAAAAACTAAGGATTTCTTCGACTTGGATTTGATGAATTCCAGGTCGAACTCTTGGAGAATAATGATCAACTTAGAGTATTTTCCCCCGAGCAATTGACGTGACAATATGTATGTCATAGGGTTGTAATCAGAAATGATCATTGTTTTGCGAAGAAATATGTAATAGCGAAACATCTGGACAGCTTGAATGGTCGCCAAAGATAACTTTTCCACATGAGTATATAAAATCTCAGTATCATTGAGGTTCTGACTCAGATAATAAATGGTATTTTTAGTCTCCATATCGTCTTCTTGGACCAACAAGATAGCTATAATAGAGATGGCAGCAACAACGTACATGAAATAATTGCGCTGATAGTCAAGAGGATATAAAAGAGATGCTTGAACCAAAACATCTTTCAAGGCATCAAACACTTTATGTGCAACGTTGTCCCAATGGAAGGGAATCCCCTTTTTTAGTAAGCGAGTAAATCCTTTGGTCAGTTTAGCGTAGTTAGGGATGAACCTCCTTAGGAAGTTGGCTTCCCCTTGGAGTCTTTGTAACTGAACAAGAGTGGAAGGTGCAGGAAAATCAATGATTGCCTACACTTTTAAAGGATCAATATGAATTCCTTGTTTCGAAACTACAAAACCAAGGAGTCAACCAGAACTGACACATAACACACATTTGTGTGGGTTGAGTCAAATGTTGTAATTTCTAGAATGGAGGAAGATGGGCCGTGAATGCATGGGGTGATCATCTCGACACTTGGAGTGAGCGGGGAAACTATCCAAATAGGGTTGCACGATTGCCTTGATATCATGGAAAGTGTAGTCCATCACACATTGAAATGTGGCCCCTGCATTCTTTAAACTGGAAGGAAAATTTCTCTAAGCAAAATTTTGCCAAGGATAAGTAAATGTGGTTTTAGGTTGGTCCGTCGAGAGAATGTTGATTTGATTATAGCCTGAGAATCCATCCATAAATGAATAGATCTCATAACTAGTGAAATCATCAACAATCTGGTCAATAAATGGGGTCGGGTAGTTGTCCTTTGGATAAGCTAGATTTATGTCCCGATAATCGACGCATACTTGGATCACCTATTTCTTCATGATAGGGACAATGTTTGATACCCAATCAATTTGAGGAATGGGATATATTAAACCATATCAAAGAAGCTTTTTGATTTCAGCACTTATGCTAGCAACCTTCTTGGGATGGATTGAATGGAGGCGTTGTCAGATGGGTTTGGCATCAGGGTACATCTTGATTTCGTGCACTATGATATTTGGGTCGATACATGACATTTCCTCGTATGTCCAGGGAAAGACATATTTGAACTCATGAAAAAGGGCTTGATAGATTTTCGCTTTAGATGAAGTACAAGATTCTCTGATGTATAATTTTTTTACTATTCTTGGTTTAATCAAAATATCGAGAAAAATGGTTGTTCTATATTCGAAAGATTCTTTCCAGAGTCGATCTCATGAATTGAAATGAAATTCATAAGGGGTTCAACAGAATTATGTAGGTACACACCACTGAGATTATCTTCAATGGTATCTAGGAAGGAGGAATGGTGATAATGTTCGTCCCACGGCGCATCATCTGAAATCATGATCTCCATGATGCTTTCGTCGGTAGAGAATGTACGTGAGAAAGGATCATAGAGCGTGTCGTAATCAAGTGAATGATCTACCCAATTAATCGAAGAGAAATTATGGGTCGCACAAGCTAAATAGATGACTTATTAATCTTTCTCAACAGGGCTAAGTGGCATTCGGTCGTCAAAAATTTTGATGCTAGCTTCATCAAGGACAATCCATGGATTGGCCAAGATCATATATGATGATATCATGTTGATATAAGAAACCGCACTGGAGGAGTTGGGAAGGGGAGGGGGAGGGAATGAAAATGTTCCCATAAGTGATGAATCCTTCAATAAACAAACTGCAACATGTTGTTAGGAATGTAGGGATTCTCCTACAAGAGGGACCCTTCCAGTAACGTTGGAATCAAAGGCGAAAAAGGTGAGTTGGTCTATGGCCACAATCCCGCCTTTATGAGAAAATGTGATCATGCGGAAGTAAGTTGAAACAATAACAACCATAGCATAAACCCATGTACATCCTAGTAGAAGATTATAATCCAAAGTTTCATCAGTAAATTATACTTTAGTGAAGACGACTTTACTCCCTAATTCCACTTGGAGGGAATTCAAAATCCCACAAGTTTTATATGTCCTTCAAGAAAATGCTTCTAATGTGGTGGTCGATTGACTTAGTTGGGGTTAACCAATCGCCTTCCATCAAGACAAGGACATGATGCAGGTCCAGGGTCCCTCATCCACAATAGAACGATTAATGTTCTTACCATGGACAACGACCTGGATCATAAAAGGTAACTAAGCCAGAAGTCGAGGGATATAGTTTTCATGAGAGATCCGATGGATGCACGCATTTGATAGCTGACAACAAGGACTCCTTTTGGGTGGGGTAGTTTTACAACACCTCAAGAGTCGACATAGCCAAAGGATATTGAGCCAAATATTAAACTACATTGTAATTTTAAGCAGCTCTCATATGAGGGTTGAAAGTAGAATTATGGATAACACCCTTCAGAGGCTTGATAGTCAATTCTGCGGGAATCGAAGGTGGAACGGGATCAAATGAGGTTGGTGTCGAACTAGCAGGTTGATGAGTGGCCTGACCATTCACTGGTTTCACATTACCATAGTCCTTATTCTGAATGGCCACCATGACATAAAAATTTGAGCTTTGAGGAGGAAAGTGATCCTCGTTACAAATCAAACATGGGTATCGAGGCTTTCAGTTCTCATCAAAACACACATTTTTTTGTTTATTCTGTGACGAGTAGTCTTTCTTTTTCTTACCTTTACCTTTTTTCTTGCTTCCAGGTTGTTGCTGAGACTTTCCTTTATCAGATGAGACGACATTTATCTCAGAAGTAGAAGCCGTAGGAGGATGAGATGGAGGTTTTTGTGTAGGAGTGACAAGATAAATACTAGATGGTTTACTTGCCGACTGCATGGTAGAACCCATAATTCCATCGGTAATATGATATTCTTTACTAGGTGGAGGAGGAACAATATTCAAAGGCCTCAAAGCATTTGGTATCTTATCATAGAGCATGCCCATTTAGCTATAGACCAGATCTAAACACTGAGCACGGGCAATAGCTTGCTCTTCGGTCACCACTCCACCTTTGGCAACATCTTCTATTATGGGACCTAACAAAGACTTGACAAACCATTCCGCTAGCAATTGATCGGGAACATAAGCCTTGATCAACCGGTGACAACATCTCCACTCATGAATGTGATCTTAAATGTGAGTAGATTCCTATTATTTAAAGTTAGTCAATAATTACGTTCCAGTTTCGTATTTGATGGGCAACTGGAAATGTGTGAGGAAGGTAGTGGCTAAAGTGTTGAAGTCGTGAAATGACACTGTAGTTCAATATACCATTTAGTTGCGGTAACCATAAGCATTTGTTGGAAGAGTCAAATGGAATCATCATTAAGTGAATTGGATGAACACCAATATGATACGTCATAACATGTGTCAATAGGTCTTCTCCTGGATTCCCATTGAACTCTGGGATATCATAAGAAAACTTAGTGGGAATAATCATAAAGAAACTTAGTGAAAATTGATGTGCTCATAGTCAACCACATTTTCTATTCAACTAATTCTTAATTTTTCAAAAGGTATTAGTATTGCTAGTAAGTCAAAATTTCTATAACTTTCAAGGAAAAAAAACATAATGATTAAACTACCGTTCATTAATAAGGGAGACAATATATGCTTATCGTTATACTATCCTACATATTTATGGTTCAATAAACTTAAAAATATTGATCTAGATTTAGTGAATCTAAATCACCAAATCTATTGAAATATTGATCTAGATTCTGGTCACCATATCTTACACGGATATGACCTGCGCGTTTACACATCAAATCTATCAAACATGTGTTATAGCCCCAGCAGTACAATGAAATTCATCCTCATCTGGCAACTTCCGCAGGTAAAACGAGAGAATCCCTCTCCTCAATCAAATGATCTGATTACTTCAATTATTTGAATTATTTCAAGATCCACAATCCCAATGCGCCATTTCCAACGCAACACCTGTAACTACTGCCCATGTGATAATTTTGAGTCTCACATCTACCCATTTCCAACGCAACGCTGACCACCACCTTCCAACGCCATACTCGTCATCACTGCTGTAACATTATTTTCAATGTTGCAACTATTTATAAATATTATTATATTCACCACCTGACATTCTGGGAGAAGCTAGAACCGCCATGAAAGACCTTCATTGTTGCATGTCTTTCCAAATAGTTCAGTCTGCAAGTTCTGTCATTTAAGTGTTCGTGCAAGTTGCGACAGCGTGCAAATTATGTTCTCTCTTTATTCGTGATCAGGGATGGAATTTCAAAACAGTTTTTCACATTTTTTTGCAGTTGTTTTTTCTAATATTAAATCAAGATTTTCATATTTTCTCTGTTTTTTTTCTATTCTAGTATCAAATAAAAATTTTGACGACTTTACAAAATTTTTAATACCAAATCATCCCATAACAGAGAAATTAACCATCTTGAATGTTGCATGTCTTTCAAAATAGTATTGTCTGCCAGTTTTGTCATTTAAGTGTTCGTGCAAGTTACTACAGTCTGCAAATTATGTCCTCTCTTTATCACTGATATCCTCTGAATCAAAATGGACGATTCTTAACTCTGCACTTACATTTAATTTGCTATAAACTTTTGCAAGGAGAAACTTTGATGACAATGTGATATTTTTAGCATACCATGCTTCCATGATAGCTATTCATAATTCATTCTGAAAGCATTGTCAGTATTTGCAAGGGGCCCTGGTTTGTTCTGAAAGCAACTGGCTCGAGTGGTCAGAGTGTTGTGACATCAATGTTTTTAGATGTACGGGAATGATGATGATTGTACGGTCAAATAATCCTAATATGTTCATGCTGAGTCTATCTATCATGGCGATAACACGGAAGCGGGTAAATTTGGCATTAAATAATATTTATCCGCTCCCGTGTTATCGGGCTAAGTGGGGTGGGCATTAAATACCCAATATATGGCTGCCAACCAGCCATATATGAGCAGCACACGACTTAACGCGATAACACGGAAGCGGGTAAATTCGGCATTAAATAATATTTACCCGCTCCCGTGTTATCGGGGTAAGTGGTGTGCTGCTCTGAGGGCATTAAATACCCAATATATGGCTGGTTAGCTCCAACCCTCCTGTTTCGGAAAATTCCGAAGAATATTTTCATGTCGTCTGCGCATACATGTAATACTTCATGTACTAGACCTATTTACCAAAAGTTGTTTACCGAGCCGCAAATTTGTTTGGTGAGCAAAAATTCTTAGAAATCTCGTTAAATTTAAAAAAATAAAAATTAATAGTAAGACTGTTTGAATTTTTTTAAGGGCAGAAATGAATTCAGCAAATTTAGCATTATTAAAAAATGGTAACTCAAATTTTCCAATTTTTTTTTTTTTTTATCAAAATATTGCAGAAATTTCATTTTTGTCTGGTCAAATTGAAAGCCTGCGTCAAAGATTTTAGTTGTTTGTGTCCTTTTTTGAACATGTTGTTAGGAGTTGTGTTAAGGGAGTTTAAGTATGGATGAAATTTGATTATTTAATTAAATATATGGATTTTATTTTTTTATTAATTTAGAGGCTTCTTATTAAAATAAAAATTTTAAAAAAAATCTTTAAATAAAAGTAGATTATAATAATAAGGAAAAAAATTACACTATACATATTTAATTAGTTGTCCATATAACCTAACATAATTTCTTGTAAAATAAGTAGAAGTTATAGTTATATATATATATATGAATGAGAGTAAGATGTTTAAACTTTATACTTTTCAAAAATATTTTAACAAGTGATATAAACTTCATATATATCTATCTATATATATATAGAGAGAGAGAGAAAAATTGTTAAAATAAATTATTTTAATGTTGTATGAACTATTTTAACCTGATATCAACTTCATATATATCTATATATAGAAAAAAATTGTTAAAAAAAATTATTTTAGTGTTGTATAAACTAATTTAATTTATACTGATAAAATCATTTCATACACATGCTATGTAATTTCTATGACATTCAAAAATACAATTTAAACAATAAAAAATTACGCATTATTTTCTCATTTTAAAATAAATTTATTCATATTAAATTTATTATTAAAATAAATCTATACTAATATAATAAAATAATTAAAATAAATAAAAATAATCTTAAAAACCGTCCCTCACTTCCAGTTCTTAGATCCGAGAGACAAACGGTTAACATTCATCCATCTTTGTTTTGGTTCAAGCCCTTATTCCTTTTAATCCAAATGGTTAACATTCATCCATCTTTGTTTTGGTTCAAGCCCTTATTCCTTTTAATCCAGCTGAAAATGCCCATTTACTTTTCGATATACTTTTGATGATCAGGTGAGGACACTTGATAGATGTGTAAAATTATTTTGGTTTTAGATTGATCATTTTGTGTTGGTGGTTGAGATTTTTATATAATTTTGGTTATTTTAAAATATATGTTACAAGAATATATGTTAATTTTTATAATTGGATTTATGTGTCGTGAATTTGAATGTTTATTCTATTTTCATTTTCATTTTCAAAGTAAAGTTTGTTTTAATATCAATAGGTTTTTATGGATATGAAAGGGTTTGTTCTCTTTAAAGTAAGAAACAAAAGAAAAAAAATATTAACTTATCAATTACATCAACTTATTTAACACTTAATTTGAGTGCTAAAGCTTGGATCATAGTATGCATGATTATATGGTGACCCTCCTTTTTAGTAAATCATAATCTCAATTGAGTATTCAAAAAAATAATTATGTTAAGGATATTGGATTCACTCTGTGTACCAAAACAAAAAATGAGTCTCAAAAGGCAAAATCTCGAGTAGCATTTAGTCCTAGTTGGCCTTTGGCTCCACCAATTAATAGTTCAATGCTTTAATAGGTCTCAAGGCCTATTTAACAAGGAGGGAGATCTATCAAGCTCATTCTTCTCCCTCATTATTGTGTCTACAAGTGCTCTCTAATCTAGTATGGAAAGGATGTTGTAATGTCCTACTCTATAAACATTTTGACTAGGTCAATTACATAAATAACAATAATAATAAAATTTTAAAAATAAAATAAACTATAAAAATAAAATTAATAATTGAAATAAAATGGAGGTGAAATAGTGAAATTACAGTTGGTGTTTTTGGCTTCACTTTAGATAACCCATGGTTTGATATATATATATATATATATATATATATATATATCAACTCCTTATATATATATATATCAACTCCTTATATATATATATATATATCAACTCCTAATCTACCAACACTACTCTCATTGGCTTTTGCTGCTCTCATTAGTTTAGAGAATATTAGGAAAAACATAATAAGTTTGCAATGAAAGTTACCTCATGGAATGCACAAGGTTTAAAAGGCCTTGACAAGAAACATACAATTTAACAAATAATTACTTTGATTCGTGGAATGCATATCATGTGCTTACAACTCAAAATTATTGTATCCCACGCCTTTGTTGTGCTTTGCAATATTTTTTTTATCACCTTATCTATATGGGAGCAATCTAATGATATGTTTTTAGCTTTTGTGTACAAGTTAGACCACTTGATTGTTGGTAATATCTCAATATTTCAATGTCTAAATTATATTTTAAATATAGATGGATTTAGAACCAAACTCAAATTACAAATACAAATACAAATTAATCAACTTAGAATTTGTCCTAAAAATATAAATAACTTAAAATTAAAAATAACAATTTTCCAATTTTCTAAATTAAAAGAAATAAAAAATAAATAAGATAATTTAAAGAAATAAAAAACAAATAAGATAATTCCTAAATAAATTTTCTAAATTAAAAAAGATAAAAATGTTTTAAATAATTAATTAACACTATTTCATTTGGACAAAAAAAATACAAAAACATAAAATAATGAGAAAACACCTTTAAAAATAAAAATGAAACTAAATGACTGGAAAGTAACAATTTTCCATTTAATTAAGAAAGACAGAATCAACTAAACAAAATTATAAAAAAATAAAAAGTAGAGTGTCAAAATAATGCATTTATAACACGAAAGTTGAGGTGCTCATAGGCAAGCACATTTTCTATTCAAGTGACACATGTCTTCGCAAATTTTTTTATTATTTTTTTTGTCAAAAAGTGGTGTCGGAGTGTAAAACATGTTTTCTTATTTTATTAAAAATTTGGTGTTGAGAGTGTAGAATATGGTGGAACACATGGGTCTAAGCGCGCAACACATGTAAAATACATGTCAACATAAAGCCAGGCATATAACCTGTCATCGTGTCATATTTCTCTCAACAGACGACCTGATATCAATATAATGAAATTCTTCTGTTTTCCAGTTGAGAATGCACCTAAATATTGAATGCATTCTCATCCCGCAATTTCCACAGAAAAAACAAAAGAATCCCTCTTATCTCCAACTTCTTCCTCGCGTCTCCTGCCACTCCATTAAGCAGTGGGGAGTTTCAGTTGAGAGTTTGGGGGATTAGATGTACTGCCCCATGCTATTATGCCACCAAGATTATGCTATTATGCCACCAAGAGGAATGCATTTTGCTATATACTACTGCTTTGTTTTACTTCCACCTCAGAGGAATTGGGTTTAGCTATGTCATTTTTCCTGTTCTATTATGGCCTGTGAATCCGTTTGAAGGTATTTTGCTATATACTACTACTTTGTTTTACTCAGAGGAATTGGGTTTAGCTTTGTCATTTTTCCTTTTCTATTATGGCCTGTGAATCCAATTGAAGGTATTTGATTGAAATCTAATAGATTCCACTACAGGTTTGTGTAATTCAATCGCAAATTACTCTATTGCACATAAAAGAAATCACTGCATTTCATCGAAACAATTATTCTATTTCTGGGTCCAGTTCAAAACTCCAACCATCCCTTTAAGGTATTAAGGATGAACATTAACAATTTAAACATGAGATATTTCACTAATTTGTGACATGAGATATTCCACTAATTTGTGATGGAAGCCAGTGATGTTGAAATGACATGATTTGGGATTTCAAAAAAAAACCATAAAAAACATGGTAACATCTCTGTTACAATCTGAATCCGTGAAGGGCTATGGATTAATCACTTTTCTAAAAATAAAATTAAGGTATATATTTTTAAGGTATAGTCAAATTACAGTTGGTGTTTTTGGCCTCCACTTTTGATAACCTATGTTTTTTCCAATAGTGTATACAAGTGCTAAGAGGGATCAAATCTCTTTTCACTTTAAAAAAAGTTTGTACCTTAAGAAATTTGATCCCTCTCTGTGCTTGATAGATCTAGAGTTAAGATGGATCAATCAAAGAACTTAGTGGATGACCACCTAAAGTAGCACCCACCTATTACTTTTGATAGTTGTTTTATTCCTAATTAGACCTATTAAAGTTTAGAACCCTTTCTCTACTCTCATTGGCTTTCACTACTCTCATTAGCTTGGAGAATATAAGGAAAAACATAATGGGTTTGTAATGAAAGTTACCTCATGGAATGCAGAAGGTTTAAAAGGCCTTGACAAGAAACATGAAATTTAACAAATAATTACTTTGATTTGTGGAATGCATATCATGTACTTACAACTCAAAATTATTGTATCCCACGCTTTTGTTGTGCTTTGCAATGTCTCTTTTATCACCCTATCTATATGGGAGCAATCTAATGATATGTTTGTTTAGCTTTTCTGTAGAAGTCAGACCACTTGATTGTTGGAGATATCTCAATATCTCAATGTCTAAATAATATTTTAAATATAAATGGATTTAGAACCAAACTCAAACTACATGGACTAAATTAAAATAACTTAAAACTATGATTTCTCCATTTCTAATTTGGTGGGGCAAAACCATAAAACATATCCTAAAAAAGTCAAACACAAACTAATCAACTTAAAATTTATCCCCAAAAAATATAAATTCTTAAAATTAACAATTTTCCAATTTTCTAAATTAAAAGAAATAAAAAAGATATAAGATGATTCTACAATTTATAGTAAAAAAAAATTAAAATACAACAAAAGAAAAATTGTTGGAATTACAAGTTTTACCCTATCAACCTTACATGAATACTCCAAAGAGTAGTATTAATGCAGGATGGCCACCCAATCGTGTTTGAAAGAAGGAAGCTCAATAAGCAAGAACGTCTCAAGTCTACATACAACAAGGAAATGCTTTCTATTATAGACTCATTAGCCAAATGGATACAATATCTCTTGGGAAGTAAGTTCTTAATACGAACAGATCATAGTAGTCTTCAACATCTCCTCCAGCAGAAAACGCTATTTATAGAACAACAAAAATGGATCAAAAAAATTGTTGCCTTCGACATGGATGTATTACATAAGAAAGGGAAAGATAACGTAGTAGTTGATACTCTATCTAGGAAATACGAAGAACCATCATTACTTGCAGTTTTTGTTGTTTTTCCCAAATGGCTTAATGAGATTCGAAGTGAATATGCAAAAGATCCAGAAACAAGTGCTATAATGAATAACCTTCCTCATAATTCAAAATTCCAATGGAAAAACAATGTTCTATGGTACAAGGGAAGAATATATTTGAGTTCAAATTCCAAATTTAAAGCCAATATTTTCAAAGAGTCGCATGATTCACTATCAGTCGGGCACATAGGATTCTTTAAAACCTATTATAATGCATGTCAATCATTCTTCTGGAAGGGTATGAATAATGATATTCAAAAATATGTGGCAGAATGTGATCAATGTCAGTGAAATAAAAGTGAGAACATTATGACCCCAGAGTTGCTCCACCTCTTAAATATCCCAAACCAAAAATGGGAATAAATATCAATGGATTTTATTGAAGGATTACCCATGTGAGATAGGAAAGATAAAATTCTTGAAGTAGTAGACAAACTCACAAAGTATGAACACTTCATAGGAATGAATAAATCATATTCAACAAAAGAGATCGCCGAGATATTTTGCAAGAATCTCTACAAATTACATGGACTTCCTAAAGTCATTGTTAGTGATAGAGATCCTAAGTTTAAGGGGAAGTTTTGGAAGGCGTTTTTCAAACATATTGGAACATACCTCAACATGAGTTCTACATATTATCCTCAAACAAACGATCAAACATAAACGATCAATAAGTGTTTAGAATCTTTCCTTCGTTGTTATGCAACACACAATAAAAACAAGTGGGCTCAGTGGTTACATCTCATTGAATGGTGGTACAATTCAACTTATCATACTTCCACAAAGATGACCCCATTTCAAGCTCTGTACGGATATGAACCTCCCAAATGGAAGTATTTGGCCATTTCCAAGGTAAAAGTTCCAACAGTTAAGGAGCAATTAGAAGAAACCCAAAATGTTTTTCAAACATTAAAAGAAAATCTAAGTATTACAAGAAATCGCATGAAGCAGCAGGCCAACTGACACAGAACAGAGAGAATTTGAAGTTGGAGAATGGGTATTTGTTAAACTTCATCCTAACAAGCAATTATCCCTAAAACAAAAAGGAAAAACAAATTGGTGCCAAAGTTTTATGGACCATATCAGATTAACAAAAAGATCAGCCAAGTAGCATACAGCTTAAGCCTTCCGGACAATAGTCGAGTTCACAACGTTTCCACGTATCTTGTATTAAAAAGGCATTGAGCAGACACCAATCAACATAGACAACACTTCTGATATTAGATGATGAAGGCAAGTTCATCTTAGAACCATAATGAATTGTTACCACCAGGGAAAGGAAGTTGTGATCTCGATTAATTAAAGAATACCTTATCAAGTGGAGGAATATACTAGAAGAAGAAGCCTCCTAGGAGACAAAATCTCTTTTCCAAAAATACTCGTTGTTAAAAGAGGATTTACGATTGCGCTCAAAAGTTTCTGCCCTAAGTCGGTGGCTAACCTAGAACAATAAAGAGACAAGAAACACATTACTTTTCCTTAAAGTAAATAGATGATGGAGTAAGGCTTACCTAGAATCTTTCATGCACTTTGCTCCTTCTTTAGCTTGGAAGCTCCAATTCCAGCTCTGAATGCCAAAATTAGAACCTTCATAGTGAGATAACACAAGCCAACAAACTACAAGATCTATGCAGTATCAGCTAAGTACTTCTTTCAATAGATTAACATGGTATTGAAATAAGTGAAATAACAACATCACATATAGGAAAACAATGAATTCTTTGCATTACTATAAAGGGAAGGAGAATACAACCATAAATAGCAGTTAATCTTGACTAAGGTTTTCCTTTTTTGTAGTTAGTTTATCTCAGTCCGTTGAAGGGTTAAACTTATGATGAGTAGACATATTTTCATTTACTTTTATGAGTTTGAAAAGGCAAGTGCTCGACAATCTTTTCATATTTTGGGAGTCTGAAAAGAGCTAAAAGAGGACTCAAGGGGGGTTCCTTTTTCGTAGGTTTAAATAGCCCAAACAATAGATAAAAGTATACTCTGTGGTCAAAGTAAACTATTCAAAACATAATGAAAACCTACTAATAGTTGTCAACCTACTCAAAACACCACAAGAATGATTAAACATACATGTTTCATAGTAAAAATGAAGCATATCTAGGTCAAAACACTAAAAATGAATAAAATAATGATAAAATGACCATAAATATTCAAAATGACTTGTTATTTTTACCATTTTACATTTTACCTTCAATAGTGAGTATTTGGAGCCCTTTTCCCTTTGATTTTCTTCAGCTAATTGTGACCAATCTAGGGAACCATTTCAAGTGTTGTCACTTCCAGGTAGGAACTGAAACCTTTCTCTATCTTTCTATGGTCCATTTTTGTAATTTCATGCAAAAACATTTAGGTTTTGAGGCCCTTGGGGTTCATAAAAATGCCCTGAGACCAACGCACCCCCCTAGTGTCGAAATATGTGTTGCACCTAGGCAAGGGAACTTTGCAGGTGTTATAGACATATTTGGGCACTACAACCCCAATCACAAATGTCCATAAACCAAGGGCTTATAAGTCCCTAAAAGTGTTGTTTCATACCCTAAAGGAGCAAGGTCAACTGATTACATCATCTCCCAGAAGTTCTCCCTGAAAAATTGCTCAGAACTGGTCAAAATTGGATCATCTCCCCTGCTCCATGGCCAGGGTGCGATGCATCTCACCTTGTACACATGGGAGGTGTGATGCATACTGAAAAGGTCTTCTGTATGGTGCGATGAGCGAGAATAGACAAATGGCAGAGACAGTTTGCTAAGTGGATGATCAAGGAATCTTCTAGAAACTTCTCATATGACACTTGCCTCTCAGAATTCGCCCAGGGATGAGTAAGAGATCAATGAAATCTCTAAGTGGAACCAAGAACTATCAGTGGAATGACACTAATCAAAAACCCAGAGCTGACTAACACCTCTGCAAATATCTATATATGGATCCCTCATCTTAGAGATACAGAGGCTAAAGGTTGGAATTTGGTAATTTTCAAAGAGGTGTTACTGGTTTCTCTTTGAAGTGATCTTGCTTTGTATGAGGTGAAGAGGCCTTTCAAGCTGGGAGGATGGCGCTGGGTCAAACCAAGTGGTTGTAATCCTCTCTTCCACTACTTTCATCAATAAAGCTATTTGAGTTTTCCTCCATATTCTTGTGTATCTCTGAATATTGTGTTGATATATGCATTTGTATGGTCAATATATATTTGATCCTATATTGTTTACAGTGATAGATCTCTATTCTTTGATGGTATTATGTTGTTGTGACTCTACAGGTGCTCTTTGAAGCGGAACAAGTAAGGAAGTAGTGGCGAGATTCTGTCAAAAGGGAAAGGAAACAAGAAAGGAGCCAAGCGAAAGACTGAGGTTGGTACTCTCTGCTTCTTTCTCATCTCTCTCTCATAAAGGAAAAACAAGTGACTTTAGTTTTTTTGTTTCTAAGATAGCTACCCGTCTTAGTGGGACTAGCAGTTCTGAATAGACACTAGATTTCCCGGTAACAAAATGGTGACTCCATTGGGGACCGATTAGTTTGATTGCTTGTCTCTATTTGTTTGATTCATAAACCATAGACAGAACCTGAAGTTAAGCCAGCTAGCCTTCGAACTACATTTTCTACGCAAGTGCAAAGTAGATCAACGTTGCTTCAGTCAATGTTTGGGTTTGTTTATGAACTGAACAATTGACTTGCAAACATCCTAAGTGCCCTAGAGGTAGCTCAAGTAACCTCATTAGATCAGCCCCTATACTTTGTATTTACTGACTATCATTAGCTCGGCCTAAATCCCTGAACTAAGCTACAAACTGTGACCAAAAACCAAGTTAAAGTCTCGTCCTTGGACCATCGCACCTTCTCTTCTTGGCAATCTAGATGCATCGCACCTCCCATGTGCAGTAGGTGAGATGCATCCCTGTTTCCCTGTGTTACAAGTGCGATGATCAGATAAGACTGTTTCTGCCTCCAGATTTTGGTTTTTTCTTCACTGTCTTCAGCTTTATTCAAGAGTTTTGTTGTCTGTGATCAGTAGACCACTGTTGAAACCCCCTTCCTTTGCATCATTCATCCTCCATTGTACAAAGAATTGTGAATGTTTTTATGTATTTTTCGCCATTTACAGTTCTCCTTTACAAAATAGTAACTTAATCGAACTGTCGTCTTTTGATTGGAAAGTGTCGCAAGTGTCATTTTCAGTCAAAGAAAAGAATCTTTCTCTTTTTCATAGTCGATTACATTGTTACTCTTGTATTTGATCTGAATTAATAGTATTTCAAGTGTCAAAAGCAGTTTTCAATTCAAAATCGCAAAGTGTCGTCTTGTCTTCCTTTCGTTTTTTGAAAAGAAAATCGTTAGTACTGTCACTTTGAAAGAAGAGATAATTCAAATTTGTATTTAGCATTCTTTTTGTCATTCACACATTAAGAAAGCACAAAACAAATACATGCATGTGCATTTGCATTTAGACTGCTTATTGATTTGATTTAGGACAGTGCATCTAGTGTGTGATCTCTGCTCTATGTTGAAAGGATTTCGCTTCTCTTTCCTTATAGCTAGGATTTTCATTGCAAAAAGAAGAGTAAACGACTATTTATCATCTTAGATTGCATATTTAGGAGTTGTATATCTACATCACGCGGTGAACCTTAAAGGCAAACTTCTTAAGAAAGATCAACTGTAAAATAAATTCAATGAACATAAAAACGCTTTGGAACCTAACGCACAACATCTAGAAGTCTAGGCTAGAGACGTATTCCGACGTCGTAACGCCTGGTAACTATCGCTTTCATCGTAGGTTGGGTGATTCCTCCTCTTTGAGACGACAAGTGCCAGTACGAACTTGTGCTCCCACGTACCGTCGAGTATATATTGGGAGACCACAATAGGCTACATCCTTTATCCTTAGGAAGCCATGTTTGCCGCCCTATCGATCGCAATGCACTGAACACAGCATTCGGGAAGATTGACTGCCGTACTATAAAAAGTATTCTGCAGTTTTGCGATTGGTTTGGTAATCCCTCTATCTGGATTTCCAGAGTAGTCTCTTTCATTCCTTTTCAGACTCCTTAAAGGAAAAGGTCCATCTGAGCACTTGTCACTTCAGGCTCATTAAAAATAGAAGGCGACTAGAGTCATCTTTAGCTTTTTCTCAACTCTTAAAAATTGAAAAAGCAAGTTGTGTCAAAGCGTCTAAATTCATTTAATTCGAAATAACATTTTCCCCTCTTATTTTGAGTTGATCAAATAATCCGCAATCGTGGAAGAAAGTCAATCAAAACCCCATTGTTCGCAGAGACTGACAAGTCAACCATCTTTGACTCCGAAAACGAAACCATTCCGGGCCAAGTGAACTCGTTTAACTGGGTCAAAATCTCCTAGTTTGTTTGAAACTTGTGTTTCAACATCCTTTGAGACTCTAGTTACTCCAACAATTTCTTGTATTCCTGCCTCTACAGAAGAAGTTTCGCAGTTACAAGAGGACATTAGAACTGATCCTAGTGTAACAATAAACACTTCTATTCCTGAACCAACTCCATCTAGATTCGATTCAGAAGGTGTTACCCCTCCAGCATCTGTCACCACAGAATCTATACCTTCTTCGACACCAGAAATATTTTACGGACCTGACGGTCTACCTCTTCCACCTAGATTGATTGCTATAGAAGAGATTATGGAGGATCTTCCATCCAGTACTCCATCACATTTTGGAACTGGGATCCAGCTATATCCTTATGCTTCAGAAGTTAATACCCCTTCATCACAAGTTGTTGTAGAAGCGCTAGGAAGTTTTTTGGATAGACTCGATATGTTTGGACAACCATCGACATATAGGATTGTGTCATCCAATACAATGGTAGCAAAACCTCCTGCCACCACTCCAACAATGTTAGTTGGCATACCATCTGTCCCAACTAGCTCTCAACCGCTAGAGGGAGTCCACCCAGGGACTGTTTCGACAGTATGGTCTATTCCCGTTTGTTCGTCCAGAATGATATCTGGAATTTCTTATGTTGAGTCTCAACAAATTGATCCTTCACAACAGTATCAATTTGGGCAGTCCGGTCTCCAAAGGCCAATCTTTCCTATCAGCACTAGATTGCTACCGTATGTGGGGCAGTGTGCCCTTTCGTTGTTCCCTCCGGGAGAACAACCATATGAGAGTTCTCAACTGAATTCGGGTCAAAATGGAATCACATCTAGTGGTTGGGTGCCAATACTGCCTCAACAACCAAGAGTTGTATACTTAATACAACTGAGTCTACCTGTGTTGAATATCCCCACTACACCAGCTATTGTGACAGTGTCACAAGTACAAGCATTGCCTATTGTATGCCAACCTCAAGTTTCTCAGGTCGTAATACAACAACCTCTTGTCTCCACGATGCAACTGCAATCGCCGGTTAGTGGCTCCTTAACTAGAGCGACTCAGGCTCAAACAGGTACTATTACCCCTCATCTTGGTCAAACATCCAGTATTGGGCAACAACAAACGGTTTCACAACCATGGCTGGTGCACCATCAACAACCACAATTCCAGCAAGTGTACCAAGGACCTGAGCAACAAAACTTTGCAAGTAATGGGCAGCCGTATATTCGAAACGGTTATAATCAATCATCCCAAATTGGTTATTCCCAGCAACCCTATCAAAGTTATCGGCATCAAATGCATTATACTGGTAAGCAAAGACCCACTGCTCAGGCAATCCCATCTTATCCTGGGTATGCTTCACTGAACCTGAATCAACAATTGCCCTTCGTGGTGACTTTAGAGTTACTAGATCTAAATCAGTTAACAACCAATCCAATTGCTTATGCCCCTTGGTGGCCAGCGATTCCTCATAAACTTCCGTCAGATATTCCTAAATTTAATGGAAATCCGGGTGAAGATCCATTGAATCATGTGATGACCTTTCATCTATGGTGTTCCTCCAACACTCTAAATGATGATTCGATTAGGCTTCACCTTTTTCAGCGAACGTTAACTAGTCTGGTAGCAAAATGGTACATCGAATTGCCTAGAGCTTCGTTTGATAACTTCGGCACCCTGGCCACCACCTTTTTAACCCATTTTCAGTTACTAATAAGGTATGAAATAGGAACAGAGCTTCTTACCAATTTCAAGCAGACAATGGCCACTCACATATCTGATCATATTCATGAGTGGTGATGTCGTCGTAGAATGGTAAGAACATATGTTCCTGATCAGCTACTAGCTGAATGGTTTATTAAGTCATTGTTACCTTCTATTACAGAAGATGTGGCAAAAGGAGGAGTCGTCAATGAAGAGCAAGTCATTTCTCATGTGTAATATCTAGACTTGATCTATACTCAGTCTGGCATGCTCTATGACAAAATCCCTGATGCTCCCAGACCATAATTTTCCATTCCTCCTTCTCCTAAATCAAACAAGGACTCTCATGCGAGCGATGGCGTGATAGGTATGACAAGCACAAAATCGACAAAGGCTGCATCTAATAAATCTCGTAAGGTTTATGGTCAAAATGCAAATGAAGAACTTTTAGCCTTAGAGGTTAATGCCGTGTCGACCGACAAAGGCAAAGAACCAAAGCAACCAGGGGGCAAGAAGAAAGGGAAGAGCAAAAAGAAGAAACAGGACGATTCATCTGCTGGAAAATCTTTTGCAAACCCTCCTGGGCAAAAGAAACCTAGTTAGCCATGCCTCATATGCGATGAGGATCATTGGATGAGAGATTGTCCATATAAAGTTAAAGTTAAGAAAATCTTTAAGAATTCAAGAACTTCACCAGTATTGACTAACCCATTTCTGAACCCAGGAACCAATCTGGTTGCTAGCGACAATGCTTCCCCATCCCAAGTGCTTATGTTGTCCATTTCAAAACAACAAAATGATGCTTTAATATCGACAAGGAATAAAGTTTACGGGAATCCACAGCTCTCAAACAACAAGGCTACTGATAAACCTAGTAGTTCGACAACTACTTTGACTGAAGTTGTCCCACCCATCATTCCTGAGATAACGATAAAGCCGCCAAAGGGAGTAGTACACAAAACGACATTTAATCCTCGTGACAAAGCGGCACAGAATTATAATATAGTATAAGACCTGGCCCAATCGTCGTCCGCTATGTCGACACTTGAAGTACTGCAAAATTACCCTTCCCAAAAGCAGGCTCTATTATTAGCAATAGGTGGGATTGACCCAGCGGATTCCAATCTTGTGGCCTTTAATCATAAGGGATATGAACCTCAGTTACTAGCTGAACTCGCTTTCCTCATTCAAGTGAAAGCCCTCAACGAAACTGTTCATCGAACAATTATTGATGAGGGGGCATCTACATGTATTATGTCAATGAGTTGCTGGAAAACTTTAGGCTCACCACCCTTGTCGTGATCGTCAACGACGTTAAAATCATTTGATGGACGGACATACACTCCGTACGGGATTATAAGTAACCTGCAAGTTGAACTGGGGGACAAAACAGTAGAAATTGATGTTGAAGTTATCGATGGAAACCTCGATTATAACATCCTACTGGGAAGGCCTTGGATTTATGCTATGGTCGTTGTTGTGTCGACATACTTCAGAAAGATTGCATTTCCTTTTCAAGGAGGAATTACAATCGTCGACCAACAAACCTTTCTCCCCAACAATTCACAAGTTACAGGAAGCATCCCGATGATCCATGGAAGCTCTCATTCGCTTCAAAATATCGGAGTAGGCCTACTAAAAGACCCTACATTGATGGGTACTTTTGCCCTACCGCCTCAAAGTAATCTGGCGGA
This sequence comes from Pinus tabuliformis, assembly GCA_031772625.1. NCBI lineage: Eukaryota > Viridiplantae > Streptophyta > Pinopsida > Pinales > Pinaceae > Pinus > Pinus tabuliformis. The sequence continues at coordinate 1,638,490,871 of CM062818.1, read as the reverse complement.
AGTGGCCACGGTGGAAACCTGCAATATGATATCTTCTATATCTAAAAGATTCAGAAGATTTCCGAACATTTTGTCAGCATGGATCATCACCATTTTAGAAATATTGTAGCAATCAATTTTCTTGGCCTGGGGGGAAAACCCAAATCAATGCTCATCGAGTGTTTGGATAGATAGGTCTAAGGAATATGGCACCTCTTCAGATCCTTGGTCGCATGTACATTCTACAGACGAAGGAATCATTCAGTCAATGATGATAGGAGAGGCACCATGGGAAGATTACCACCATCGTTCCCATCTTTCGGATCACCACGAAGATTATTCCAGCAACCTTAATCATCCTTTAGTTTTTGATTTTCTATCAAATACTGTAAATACGGTGGATTATGAGGATAGTTCTTTTACTGTGTCAACCTCATTAAAAAATGAAACAACTCCCTTTCCAAATCGAGTCTTTGATTACGATCTCGTAAAATCCAAGTCGAGTCTTTCAAAGATTTCAAGGGTAAACCTTCATTCCAACCACCGCATTGAATGCAATGAAGCTTAGGGGGCATGCACCTCAATTTGCGTCATTATGGTGGGGGCATGCGAAGTTATAACAAGCATAGTTTCTTGTTTCAAGCTTGTCTAAACATGAAACCGAATCTAAGCATATGTTGTCGCATGGTTCAAGCTCATTAAAAAATGAACCAAGCCACGAGTAGTTTTACGCGAAGTTCAAGCTCGTTAAAAAATAAACCTAGCAACAAGCAGTTTTACGCAAAGTTCAAGCTCGTTAAAAATTAAACCTAGCAATGAGCATATGTTCCACCAGAGTTTAAGCTCATTAAAAAATGAACCCACCTCTGGTAAATAACCATTGCGAACGCATTATCATCAACTTTTGAGCCTTGGTCGTGTTCTTACTATCACCTCCGCTCTGTTTTAGCCGATCATACACCTCCATTTCATTGTTTACCCCTTTTGAGTAACAGCTACGACAAGTGATTCTGATAGCCATCTTCTTAACACTACCGTGATTGGAAAGTTCCAACCCTCACCTGGAACCAACTGCTACCTGAAATATCACTCGTTCCTCAAAAAAGAGTCTCCTTTAAGCTCTTTTCATCTGACTCGTAAAATATGAAAACATTGCCGAGGAATTGGCCTCTCCAGCTCGTTAAAGTGATCGGAAGTGACATCCCTCCTCTAGATTTTAATATTTTTGGACTTGAGGGATTATTACACAAAAAGATCGAGCATTTGTCTTGTTCGGCTCATTAAAACTATCAAAAAGTCATCCCTTTCACATTGTTTTATACTTTTTCGGACTTAAGGGATTATACTATGAAAAAGGAGTATTGAAGTTTCCTTTCCATCTCTTTTCAGACTCTCTAAAATTTAAAAGGACCGAGTTATCTTTTTCGTTAAACTCATTAAAAAAATAGTGACAAACTTGTCCATTCAGACAAGAGCGAGTTTCGCTGTTGCTAGGCTCATTAAAACATAGGGACAGGTTTGCCCGAAGGGAAAATTATAGAACAAGCATATGTTATCCTCCTCAAGCTTGACCAAAATAAAGAGGTACTGGTCAGAAATGACTGGGGAAAATTGGGAATCAAACTTGAAGAAACTTTATTGGTAGCAGGTCGCTCTTGAACATGACACTTTCACTCCATCACCATGATTGAGTTGGGTTGGGTTATTCCGTTCACCGATCATATCACCATTGGTCCACTGTACCATCCACTTTTGGGGTTAATGCTACTAATCCATTTCAGTGTCATCGATATGTTCAAGAGAAGTCGCTCAGAGAATTCACCTACCCAGCTTGTGTCACATCCGCTGCAATACCTTCATGCTTCATTCTTTCATGACCGCCACCCTGAACCTTGTATCATCAAATCGTTTTCACCTCCACAAAATCATTTGCTCTGTTTCGTGTCGTAGATGTGGGATTCATTAATGCCCTCCTACAACAGGTCACTTCTTGTCGAAATCAACTCATTATCCAAGAAGTCGACTTAGGAACAACCCTTTCAGTACTTTGAAGCTTGCATGCCTCAATGGCAACTTTCTCACTTCCGATGACAGGTTTACATTAATGGCCTTCGACCGAAAGATTTTGCGTGGTGTTCGACATCGAATCATGTATTCACACCATGTGAATTGTACTGTAGTACCTTGAGGGTCATCATCATCATCAGTGATTCCTCTCGCGCCTGTTAACAGCTTACATCACTGGCCGGTAATCAGGCAATGTCTTTCCATGTTCAACGCCAGAACATCTTTTCACATGGACCGACTTGTACTTCGGGCGAAGATTGAACGAGTTTTGAAGACCCCAGATATAGTTTCATCCATCCGGGCTGCGATATATTCAGGAAAATAAGGACATCAAATGTATATCATTGCTACACAAATAATCATCCAAGCTAAGGGATGATGGCTCTACCAAAATCATTAGTCTGCACACAGACGATTGTCTGTCCTATGTACATGAAAATGAATTTATCAAGCTGAGCATGTGGGAATGCCCGCCTCACCCAGATCACGAAAATATTATGAAAGATAATGTATTGTATTGTATCTTATTACAGGTCACCTTCCAGTTCGAAAAACCTCGGATCCTCATTATAAAGCATTTCACCCGACATCAAAATATTTACAACCTCATGATTTAGGGGGCAACTGTTATAGACATATTTGGGCACTGCAACTCCAATCACATATGTCCATAAACCAAGGGCTTCTAAGTCCCTAAAAGTGTTGTTTCATACCCTAAAGGAGCAAGGTCAGCTGATTACATCATTTCCCAGAATTTCTCCCTAAAAACCTGCTCACAGCTGGTCAAAACTGGATCATCTCACTTGCTCCATGGCCTGGGTGTGATGCATCTCACCTTTTACACACGGGCGATGCGATGCATACTAAAAAGGCGTTCTATAGGGTGTGATGAGCGAGAATAGACAAATGGCAGAGACAACTTGCTAAGTGGATGATCAAAGAATCTTCTAGAAACTTCTCATATGACACTTGCCTCTCAGAATTGGCCCAGGGATGAGTAAGAGATCAATGAAATCTCTAAGTGGAACCAAGAACTATCAGTGGAATGACACTAATCAAAAACCGAGAGTTGACTCACACCTCTGCAAATATCTATATATGGATCCCTCATCTTAGAGATCCAGAGGCTGAAGGTTGGAATTTGGTATTTTTCAAAGAGGTGCTGTTGGTTTCTCTATGAAGGCATTGTTGGGTGATCTTGCTTTGTATGAGGTGAAGAGGGCTTTCAAGCTGGGAGGATGGCGCTGGGTTAGACCAAGTGGTTGTAATCCTCTCTTCCACTACTTTCATCAATAAAGCTATTTGATTTTTCCTCCATATTCTTGTGTATCTCTGAATATTGTGTTGATATATGCATTTGTATGGTCAATATATATCTGATCCTATATTGTTTACAGTGATATATCTCTATGCTTTGATGGTATTATGCTTTTGTGACTCTACAGGTGCTCTTTGAAGCGAAACAAGTAAGGAAGCAGTGGCGAGATTCTGTCAAAGGGGAAAGGAAACAAGCAAGGAGCCAAGCGAAAGACTGAGGTTGGTACTCTCTGCTTCTTTCTCATCTCTCTCTCGTAAAGGAAAAACAAGTGACTTTAGTTTTTTTGTTTCTAAGATAGCTACCCGTCTTAATGGGACTAGCAGTTCTGAATAGACACTAGATTTCCTGGTAACAGCTGGCAGAGGTGCAATGCTTTGGTAGACACTACTGGGGTGCGTTGGGCATGTTTTCCTAAGTTTTTTCTCAATTTTGCCTCAAATTTTGTCAAGTGTTTTGCATGGGAAAGAGCCTAATGGATCCCTTGTTGATGTTTCAAGTACCCATTAGTACAAAATGGAATTAATCTGGCGAGAAAGAGAACATGAGGAATAATTTTTAAATGCGGCAAATGACCCTGCTACCATCCAGGAGCTCAAAAAATGTGGGTTATTGAAATTCTTCTGGCTACTTGTTATGAGGCAAAAAATGGAGTTGTTAAATTACCTTGTCCATTCATGGGATACTCAGGCATAGGCGTTCAAGTTTGGGGAGAATCTACTCAAGATACATGTAGAGAATATTTACTTTATGACAAGATTGTCAAAGCGAGGTACCCCTGTCTCTCTTCTAGGTGGAAGAAGTGGCGGCAAGATAGTCAAAGACTATATCGCTACCTATTGCAGACCTCAAGCCCTTCCTACTAGGGATGGGAAGATTAGCATAAAGGATGTAACCCAATTACCTTTGAGAACGATATTGTTCATTATCAAAATATTGGCAGGAAACTTGACACTTCATGTAGCAAGAAAATCATACATGCAGTATGGGATAGAGTTTCTAGAGCCAAAAGTATTCAACTGGAGTGAGGGTGTCTTCGTCAATTTGAAGGAACAACTTACTAAATAAAAGGAGTGTAATTTGAAGAACTTCGGCTATAGAGAGATCTTGTCTCTTTCACTCTATTGCGGGTGCCACTACTACTGCCTCGATAGATTGTACATGAGCCCATCGATCCGAGGACCCCATGGATGACGAGGTGGATAGACCATATGAGCCGACATGCAGGCCCATCAGCGATCAACATTTCACTAGCCTTATTTGGGTGGCTACACAAAAAGTTCATCATCATTAATTATTATCCTTATACAATGATGGCTCTCCGTGATGATCCCAAGCTTGAGTTGCCTCAAGGTGAGCAATGGGATGCTTCAGGTAAGATACTTTGACCATTAATTTTTTCAAAGTTTTGCAATTTTTTTGTGTTTTTTGATGTTCCCAAGACTAAACTATTTGATGTTTTCATGCAGACATTGGACCTATTCGACTAGTAGGTAAGACATATCTCTGTCACCTAGAGAGACAGACACGGGAGGAGGCAGAGAGACCAATATAGTTCATTGGGTAGGACAAGATGCTCTACAAGATCTAGATGTAGCGAAGATCCTATAGGAGGTAGAGAACCACATGGAGGGACTGACACACGGGATTTATGAGACCATGGTCGATCAGCTTCCATTGTGACTTTAGTGACACACAATCAGAGTGCCTAGTCGTATTGGTCGATTACTACGCAAAATAGCTCGTGCAATGTCATTTTATCATGAGCACTACTGATTTGTCTACTTAGATGTTTTGCATGTAGTTTCTATATGGATGATGTAGCCATATGTGTCTCAGGGCACACATTTTGTAAACCCAAACTCTCTCTCTCTCTCTCTCTCTCTCTCTCTCTCTCTCTCTCTCTCTCTCTCTCTATATATATATATATATATATATATATATATATATATATATATATATATATATATATATATATATATATGCAGTTTTTCTACTTTCAATATGTTGTGATGTGAATTGAAATTTATTTACATTCTTTGCAAATGTTAATCTAAAACAAAATCAGCTAGGGTATTTGCTAATGTGTTCAAATTCCTAGAAATATTTTCATATCGTATGAAATCTAAATGTATTTCCAGAAGACACACTCTCAAAACCATGCGAAGGATGGCGGGATTTATCACTAAATAGATGTTCGCGAGTTGTAGTACTATGAGATGTGAGTCAATCTTGATGACTATATGGCAGATACCATGTGACATAACATCAAAAAGTAGCTCAACCACTGTACTATACTCAATGATGTTGTTAGTCGAGAAACCAATGAAAATATGGAGGATAAGTTCTAAGTACTACGGCTAGCACCGTCGGCATAACCAATAAACGGTTCGAGAGAGGTTGACATCTGTAATCAAAAAGTAAACGGAATCAGCATAAACCATGGGAAACTCAAAAAAACACACTACCAACACACTCAACACACCGATAGATAGTATGCACACAGTGTAACATGCATGGGATCAAGCATAGTATTTTTTGAGGTACAACCCATTTCTAGGTTGCGCCAATGGAACTCCATCGAGATCTACTAACTCATAAACCCCTTTCACAAGGACTCACTTGACAATGTATGGGCCCAACTACATAGGTTGGAACTTCCCTCGACCTAATTTGTCAGCCTCCTGGTCATATAAGAGAACCAGATATCCTTCCGAGAAGATTCCAGCTTGACACTTTTGTCATATTTTGCTTTGATGCATATTTTATGGGCTTCATCGGCTAACACAGCATCATGACGGATTTCATCCAAACGAGTTAGATGTAAAAGATGTTCCTCCTCTACGAAAGTAGCAGGAAGAAGTTTGATAGCTAGTTTCAGTGATGGAATTTTGCATTCGGTGGGGAGGATCTCTTCCATACCATACACCAACTGGAAGGGTGTGAATCTAGTAGCAGTCCTAATTGAGGTTCGATATGCCCACAAGGCAACAAAGAGAAGCAAGTACCAGTCTGATTTGTGGACCCCTATCATATGTTGAAGCATATTCTTATAAGACTTTTTTAATCGCTTCAACCTTTCTTTAGCTTGAGGATAATAGGGAGTGAAATTTTCATGTGAAAGTCCAAATTTGGTAGCTAATTCAGTCATCATATGATTCCAAAAGTGTTTCTTGTGATCTGTTACTATTGCTTTCGGAACACCGAACCTAGAAATCACCTTGTTGAAGAGAAAGTGTAGTCGTTTCGTCGGTATTATTGAATGTAGGAATCACTTCGGCCCACTTAGTAAAGTAGTCAACAATGACAATGATGTAGCCATTCCCCCTTTCTGAGTGAGGGTTACATGTCATAAAATTGATACCCCATTTCGCAAAGGGACCAACGGTGACAACGAGATGCAAAGGAGGAGGAAAAGTGCAGAATTGTTTTATCATAGATCTGGCACACATGACATTTTGGATTGCAAGGATATAGTCACAGAAAATGGTGGGTCGAAAGTAACTGGATCTTAAGATTTTTTGCACGGTAGCATAACCAAATAAATGTCCATCGCATGCCCTCGAGTGGCATTCATTCAGGACTTTCTCAACCTCCTCAAGAGTGAGGCACCTTTGTAAAATCGTATCAATACAATGACGGTAAAGAGTGTCATCGATAATCACATAGTTTCGAGATTGGTATCAGATACTTAATTGATCTGAGTGAGAGGTATTAGGATAGAAAGTCTGGGTCTTGAGATAGACGAGAAAATATCCATACCATGGGTCAAATGAGGAGATCAGGAATAATGACTCGTAGAGGATGGAATATTGAAATGTAGGTTCATCATCAATTAAAGGGATATCACACATTAGCTCAACAAAAACTATGGATTTATTCAACTTGGATTTGATGAATTCCAAGTTGAACTCTTGGAGAATAATGATCAACTTAGAGTATTTTCTCCCGAACAACTGACGTGACAATATGCATGTCACAGGGTTGTAATCCGAAATTATCATTGTTTTGCAAAGAAATATGTAATATCAAAACATCTGGACGGCTTGAATGGCCACCAATGATAACTTTTCCACATGAGTATATAAAATCTCAGTATCGTTGAGGTTCTGACTCAGATAATAAATGGTACTTTTAGTCTCCATATCATCTTCTTGGACCAACAAGATAGCTATAATAGAGATGGCGGCAGCAACGTACATGAAATAATTGCGCTGATAGTCGAGAGGATATAAAAGAGATGCCTAAACCAATACATATTTCAAGGCATCGAACACTTTATGTGCAACGTTGTCCCAATGGAAGGGAATCCCTTTTTTTAGTAAGCAGGTAAATCCTTTGGTCAGTTCAGCGTAGTTAGGGACGAACCTCCTTAGGAAGTTGGCTTTCCCTTGGAGTCTTTGTAACTGAACAAGAGTGGAAGGCGCAGGAAAATCAATGATTTCCTATACTTTTAAAGGATCAATATGAATTCCTTGTTTCGAAACTACACAACCAAGGAGTTGACCAGAACTGACACATAACACACATTTGTGTGGGTTGAGTCGAATGTTGTAATTTCTACAACGGAGGAAGATGGGCCATGAATGCATGGGGTGTTCATCTCGACACTTGGAGTGAGCAGGGAGACTGTCCAAATAGGGTTGCACGATTGCCTTGATATCATGGAAAGTGTAGTCCATCACATGTTGAAATGTGGCCCCTGCATTCTTTAAAACGAAAGGAAGATTTCTATAAGCAAAATTTCGCCAAGGAAAAATAAATGTGGTTTTAGGTTGGTCCGTTGGGAGAATGTTGATTTGATTATAGCCTGAGAATCCATCCATAAATGAATAAATTTCATAACCAGTGAAATCATCAACAATCTAATCAATAAACGGGGTCGGTAGTTGTCCTTTTGACAAGCTAGATTTATGTCCCGATAATCGACTCATACTCATATCACATGTTTCTTCATGATAGGGACAATGTTTGATACCCAATCAGTTTGAGGAATCAGACATATTAAACAATATCAAAGAAGCTTTCTGATTTTAGCTCTTATGCCAGTAACCTTCTTGGGATAGACTGAACGGAGGCGCTGTCAGATGGGTTGGGCATCAGGGTACATCTTGATTTCGTACACTACGATATTTGGGTCGATACCTGACATTTCCTTATATGTCCAGGGAAAGAAATATTTGAACTCATGAAAAAGGGCTTGATAAGTCTTCACTTCAGATGAAGTACAAGATTCTCTGATGTATAATTTTTTTACTATTCTTGGTTTAATCAAAATTTCGAGAAAAATGGATGTTCTATATTCGAAAGATTCTTTCCAGAGTCGATCTCATGAATTGAAATGAAATTCATAAGGGGTTCAACATAATTATGTAGGTACACACCACTGAGATTATCTTCAATGGTATCTAGGAAGGAGGAACGGTGATAATGTTCGTCCCATGGCGCGTCATCTGAAATCATGATCTCCATGACGCTTTCGTTGGTAGAGAATGTACATGAGAAAGGATCATAGGGCGTGCCATAATCAAGTGATTGATCTACCCAATTAATCGAAGAGAAATTATGGGTTGCACAAGCTGAGTAGATGACTTATTAATATTTCTCAATAGGGCTAAGTGGCATTCGGTCACCAAAAATTTTGATGCTAGTTTCATCAAGGACAATCCATGGATCGGCTAGGATCATAGATGATGATATCATGTTGATATAAGAAACCGCACTGGAGGAGCTGGGAAGGGGAGGGGGAGGGAATGAAAATGTTCCCATAAGTGATGAATCCTTCAATAAACAAACTCCAACATGTTGTTAGGAATGTATGGATTCTCCTACAAGAGGGACACTTCCAATAATGTTGGAATCAGAGGCGAAAAAGGTGAGTTGGTATATGGCCACAATCCCACCTTTATGAGAAAAGGAGATCATGCGGAAGTAAGTTGAAACAACGACAACCATAGCATAAACCCATGTACATCCTAGTAGAAGATTATAATCCAAAGTTTCTTCAATAAATTCTACTTCAGTGAAGACGGCTTTGCTCCCTAATTCCACTTGGAGGGAATTCAAAATCCCACAAGGTTTGTATGTCCTTCCATAAAATGCTTCTAATGTGGTGGTCGATTGACTCAATTGGGATTATCCAATCGTCTTCCATCAAGACAAGGACACGATGCAGGTCCAGGCACCCTCATCCATAATAGAACGATTAATGTTCTTACGATGGACAACGACCTGGATCATAAAAGCTAACTAAGCCAGAAGTCGAGGGATATAGTTTTCATGAGAGAAAACCACTAGGTTAGAATCTGATGGATGCACGCATTTGATAGCTGACAACAAGGCCTCCTTTTGGGTGGGGTAGTTTTGCAACACCTCAAGAGTCGACATAGCCGAAGGATATTGAGCCAAATATTCAACTACGTTGTAATTTTAAGCGGCTCTCAAATGAGGGTTGAAAGTAGACTTATGGATAACACCCTTCAGAGGCTTGATAGTCAATTTCGCAGGAATTGAAGGTGGAATGGGATCAGATGAGGTTGGTGTCGAACTGGCAGGTTGATCAGTGGCCTGACCATTTGCTGATTTCACATTACCATAGTCCTTATTCTGAGTGGCCACCATGACATCAAATTTTAGCTTTGAGGAGGAAAGTGATCCTCGTTACAAATCAAACATGGGTATCGAGGCTTTTAGTTCTCATCAGAACACGCATTTGTTTGTTTATTCTGTGACGAGGAGTCTTTCTTTTTCTTACCTTTACCTTTTTTCTTGCTTCCAAGTTGTTGTTAAGACTTTCCTTTATCATATGAGATGACATTTATCTTAGAAGCAAAAGCTGTAGGAGGATGAGATGGAGGTTTTTGTGTAGGAATGACAAGAGAAATACTAGATGGTTTACTTACCGACTGCGAATTGGTAGAACCCATAATTCCATCGGTAATATGATATTCTTTACTAGGTGGAGGAGGAACAATATTCAAAGGTCTCAAAGCATTTGGTATCTTATCATAGAGCGTGCCCATTTAGCTATAGACCAGATCTAAATACTGAGCACGAGCAATAGCTTGCTCTTCGGTCACGAATCCACCTTTGGCCACATCTTCTATTATGGGACCTAATAGAGACTTGACAAACCATTCCGCTAGCAATTGATCGGGAACATAAGCCTTGACCAACCGGTGACAACATCTCCCCTCATGAATGTGATCTGAAATGTGAGTAGAGTATGATTATTTAAAGCTAGTCAATAATTATGTTCCAGTTTTGTATCTAATGGGCAACTGGGAATGTGTGAGGAAGGTAGTGGCTAAAGTGTTGAAGTCGTGAAATGACACTCTAGGTAATTCAATATACCATTTAGCTGTGGTAACCATAAGCATTTGTTGGAAGAGTTGAATGGAATCATCATTAAGTGAATTGGATGAACACCAATATGATACATCATAACATGTGTCGACAGGTCTTCTCCTAGATTCCCATTGAACTTTGGGATATCATAAGGAAACTTAGTGGGAATAATCGGCCACCATGGTGAATGAGTAATGGGGTCGTTAATAAGCCGAGTTAAATTTGGTAACTCGAGAGTAGCCACAAAAGGCAATTGTCGATTAAAATCTGGAGGCAGATGACCTGGATATGACGGGATAACCTAGGAAACAAGCACCTGCATTGCTGGATAAGGAGGGTTCTGATAATAAGGAACCTGGTTAGCATAATATGGAGGGTTCTGATAACCAGCATACAAGTGGGTTTGTTTCCAAGTCCAGGATGGTGATAAAGTTGCTGGAATGGTTGGGTTTGGATTTGCTAGCCTTGAAAAGACACTTGATGTGATCCATATTATTGCTCGATTAGGGTTTTCATTTCCCCCTAGTACGGGTTCGATTGAGACTGCGCCAAATTTTGAATAATTTGGCCTACTGGAACTTGAGGAGTACCTTTTGCAAGAAATTGAGAAGGTGAGGGACCTTGTACAGGTTGACAAATCAGGATCTGGGGAGAACTAGACACTGTTGGAATGGGCTATAAAGGTTATCTCACATTTATTTGAGCTTGTTAGGGTGTTGATGGATAGGTAGGAATTTGCGATGAAGATGGTACATTTTGAGAATTCAACAATCGATCCCAATATGAACAAGGTTGTACGGGTAAAGTAGGTTTCCAAACACTAGAAGCCATTCTAGGATGAGGAGGACTATAACTAGGCAGATTACCATATTGAGGTATACCAACAACAAATTTTCTCTCAGCCATGGGAGGAGGGGATGATGGAGGCAACTATGATCCGAATGGAGGGTACCCAACATAAAGAGGGTTGGGCTATTGAGGGTAGCTTTTCCCACTGACATAAGGGCCAACTTGTTTCTCTATTGTAGGTGTAGATGGAGGAAGAGGTGCAGACTATGTGGCTTTATGCAAGATGGTGACAAGGGGAAATAGGATGTTGATTGATCCCATTAGGAGGCTCACTGATTGGATGTGACAAAATGACCTATAACACCCGTCGTTACATATGCTTTGAGGACAAAGCATATTTTCAAGAGGGAGGCAATGTTATGTAATTAATTAAGTATGTAATTGGGGCATGATCTTTGACCATGCCCCTTCTTGAAAAGGTGCCCAAGGGCTTATTTAAGCCAGGGCCCTTCTTGTAAAAATGCATCATTCAATTCATTAATAATATATATATATAATATATATAAGAGTTTCCACTCCACCCGATCATTGTGATCCATGTGGATCTAGTCATAAGAATAGAAGAATGCTTGGTGCAAATAAAAATAACTTCTTAGTCTTCGACCCCCCATTCGAACGACCCTTGGATCAGTGCAACAAATGGGATGTATTTATCCATCTCCTCATGATGGGAGAAGAGTAGGTTCAAAAAAAGATCTTGGAGTGTCTCGGGTTTGGCCAGGAGGGTCTTTTAACACCTCCTTTTCTCATCAAGAGTGATTTCCATTTACTCATCGTTGGCTCAGTGAGGAAATAAAAAGAAAAGGAACGGGAACAAGCACACTTAGAGTGTGTAATACAATAGAGAGGAAGTTGTATGTTACATTTGGGAAGAACGAATCGCTCCTAAAAAATAATCTATTGATCCTCTTCCAATTAGTTGATTGGATAGTATCACATGTGTGAGGATTTACCTCCCAAGCGATGTCTCTGGTTCAATTCCAAGATAGCCCAGTTGCGCTAGGGAAAATTGTAGGAAGAAAAAGCAAAAGAATATTATTTTTTCATGTATGATCCACTTGGTCCGGGTACGAGGGATATAACTCAATTGGTACAACTCCGCTCTTGCAATTGGGTCATTGAGATTACGAGTTGGATGTTTGATCGTCTAGGTGGTAATGATGGTATCTTTTACTCGAACCAGTGCCTTACTTTTTCTCGATAATGGGGAATAGGACTGAAACATGCCATTGGAAAACTCTACAGAGACAAATAAAGATGGGTCGACAAGAACGTAGAGAAGGTAGAGTGGGTAGTTGGTTAGATCTAATATAGATCGTACATGGGCGATGGTTGGAGTTGATAGCTCTTCCGTAGACTAATCCTCGATGACAATATAATATCATTCAACCTGCAACATTTTTATCAGAATTGACTTAATATCTCAATTATGTATTTGAGGGTGCAGAGAAATAATAGGCAAAATATCATGAGCAGGGTGGGAAAAATAATGGATAAGGACAAGGTAAGGGGAAATATGGGAAAAATATTATGAGGGGTCATGGAAGAAATAATGGGCACAAGTTGTGAGAGGAGGAAGGGGGTAGTGGGAGGAAACAATGGGAAAATATTATGAATGGGTGCCAAAAATATATTTCAAGGCAGGGTTTATGGAAATAATGGGAAAAACACAATCAATAGCTAAGTGTGAATACGGAGGAATCCAATACTTGTGGCAAGATACTACAATAGTTAAAGGCCCTAAAATTGTTAGATTAATAGCTAATTTCTAGTCTTGTTCGGCTATTCAAATGGTGGTCTAGGTGGTCGGTATCGTGGACATGTTTTGTGACACTGATAAAAGGAAAAACAGCTCAAAGCTAACAAAATATATTGTGTGAGGAGTCGAAATGAGGATATAAGGAATATCTTAACTAAATCTTTACTTATTTCTATGATTAGTACCTACAAATTACATCCTTATTTCTTTGAATCCAGTGTGAAAATGAATTTTAAAGAAGGATATTATTTCCCATGCGACTTTTAATAGCTCAATAGTGTGAATATATGTGAACTAAATGAAATTAGCACTGCATATTTGTGCAGCTATGCATGATGTAGTTGCACAACTAAGAGGTGACTAGTTGCAATTATTTACATGACTGAGAGGTGCCTAGTTGTATGGATTCACATGACTTAGAAGTGACCCACTTAAAAGGAACAAATGTTTTGTGTTTTTTTGTTTGTTGGCGGGGGTTGGTGGGATGGGGGGACTAACATAACATATATGTTGTAAGCAGTTATGATGGCTATCCATTGGAGAGAGTGAGACTACACCAATATCCAGAATGCATTGAGGGCATGTCTAGGGTTTGACCCTGTTGATCGTGGATGACCATGGTTGACCATGTTTGGCCATGGTCAACGAGATTGACCATGTTATCAATGTTTTTAAATAATGAATCCATACAGGTGAGGATAGTTTTAGAATGGTTGACTATGGGGTATTATGGTTGACCATGAGTGAACATGGTTAACCATAGTTGATCTTATATAACCATGGTTGAACAAGGTTGACTATGATTGAATTTATTCACAATCTTTGATCATGTTTGATCATTGTTGAACTCATTTGACCATGTTTGAACATGGGTAAACTTGTTAACCATACTTGACCATTATATTATATTTTGTCCATTATTACCTCCCTTGCCCTCAAGTTATGAACCATATCCCATACCCTCACATTCTCATATCCATATCCATTCTCATATGTATATCATTATGGAAAGTATATCCCACATCTTTTGGACTTGTGTAAGAAGACGATGATTTTCCCATCGAAATACAACGATTTTTTTTCTCAAAGAATCTAAAATTGGGAACATTTGAATTGTTTTTAAATGGTGGAAATAGATTCAGTGCCCTCAAGGACTCCTGGAGCACCTAAGATTCTGAAACTTGACAATTTTACCCTGAATTTTGAAAAAATTCCACCATGTTTCATCAAAATTGTGCTAGAAAAACAATTATTTTCCATGCAAAATCATTCCCTGTTTGGACTACACATCAACTTTTTCTTTGTAATACCTCTTTTATTACCTTATTTATAAAGGAGCAATCTCATTAAAGGGATGATATTTTTGGCTTTTTGTGTAAAAAACAGACCACTTATTCTTCGTGAGATCTCAAAGTTTCATTGTTTAAATTATATGTTTAATGTATAAATGGACTATAGGCCTCAAGGTTACATTGTTTAAATTATATTTTTAGTGTATAATTGGACTCTAGGCCTCAAAGTTTCAGTGTTTAAATTATATTTTTAATGTATAAATGGACTCTAAATCTTGAAAGCTCCAAGACACCCAAATTATATAGAAATCAACCATAAAATCTATGCCAAAAAGTCAAATACAAATTAAATAACTTAAAAATATGATTTCCTCATTTCTAAATTAGTGGGGCCAAAATGAACCATAAAATCTATTCCAAAATGTCAAATACAAACCAAATAACTTAAAACATATAATAATTTAAAAAAAATATAACTAACTTAAACCTAACTACTTCTACTATTCTAATTAAAAATTTGGAGGTTTCACGGTCATATTTTCCAGTCAACTTTCCCTAAATTCCATACAGAATTTGTTGAAATCACAGAAAAAATACAATCTGACCAAAAATTAATTCGCCAACTAACTAAAAATTCAAAACATAAATTAATTAAACAAAAACTAATGCATTTATTACCAGAAAATTGATGTGCTCATAGTCAACCACATTTTTTATTCAACTGAAACATATCTATACAATTTATTTTTCCTAATTTTTCAAAAGGTATTGGTATTGCGGGAAGCCAGAATTTCAATAACTTTCAAGGCAAAAAAATATAATGATTAGACTATGGTTCATTAATAAGTGAGACAATATATGCTTATCATTAAATATTGATATTATTCCTATTTCAATTCAATAATGAACATATACTATCCTAAATATTTATGTTATACTATCCTAAGTATTTATGGTTGAATAAATTTAGAAATATTGATCTAGATTCGGTGAATCTAAATCGCCAAATCTATTTAAATATTGATCTAGATTCTGGTCACCAAATCTTACACGGATATGACGTGCATCAAATCTATCAAACATGTCTGATAGCCCCAGCAGTACAATGAAATTCATCCTCATCTGGCAACTTCCGCAGGTAAAACAAAAGAATCCCTCTCCTCAATCAAATGATCAGGACTTGAATATTGCAGGATATTGCAGTTTACTGGAATATTCCGAGATCTGATTACTTCACCATGTGCGTTGAATTATTTCAACATCCACAATCCCAATGCGCCATCTAGAAGATAAGATGGCATTATGATTCAGTCATTTCCAACGTAACGAGTGTAATTTTGAGTCTCACATCTACCCATTTCCAACGCAACGCTGACCACCACCTTCCAACGCCATACTCGTCACATACTCGTCACCACTGCTGCAAAATTATTTTCAATGTTGCAACTATTTATAAATATTATTATATTCACCACCTGACATTCTCGGAGAACCCAGAACCGCCATGAAAGACCTTCATTGTTGCATGTCTTTCCAAATAGTTCAGTCTGCAAGTTCTGTCATTTAAGTGTTGGACTGTTTTCATACTTTTGCAGCCTTTTTCCTAATATCAAGTAAAGATCTTGACAACTTTACAGAATTTTAAACTATATTTAACGAGCAAATCACAGCGTGACGGACAAATTACCCGTCAAATTCTATCGCTGTAAATCGTGATGAACCGCTAATCATTTTTTGAGAAAATCTAACTCAAATAATTATAGCAGATCGTCCTTCTTAATTCCACATTAACATTTAACATGCTATAAACTTTTGCAAGCAGAAACTTTGATGACAATGTGATATTTTTAGCATACCATGCTTCCATGATAGCTATTCATAATTCATTCAATTTCTCAAATAGGTTGAGGAAGCATTGTCAGTATTTGCAAGCGGCCCTGGTTTGTTCTGAAAGCAATGGGAGTGAAGTTGGTGCAACTGGGTCGAGTGGTCAGAGTGTTAGTCACATCAATGTTTCCAGATGTACGGGAATGATGACGATTGTACGGCCAAATGCTCCTAATCTGTTTATGCTGAGTCTATCATGGCAACTCCTGTTTCGGAAAATTCCGAACGGCAACTCCTGTTTCGGAAAATTCCGAACGATATTTTCATGTCGTGTGCCCATATATGTAATGCTTCACGTACGAAACCTATTTACTAAAAGTTGCTTACCGAGCTCCAAATTTGTTTGGAGAGCAATTTTTTTTTGAAATCTCGTTAAATTAAAAAAAAAAAATTAATAGGGGAGGAAATGAATTCAACGTTATTAAAAAATTGTAAGGCAACTTGACCAGGGTAACTCAAATTTTCCAATTTTTTTGATGTTATCAAAATATTGGAGAAATTTCATTCTTGTCCAGTCAAATTTAAAGAATTTTAGTTGTTTGTGTCCCTTTTTGAACATGTTAACATGTGGTTAGGAGTTGGGTTAAGGGAGTTTAAGTATAGATGAAATTTGATTAGCAAATTGTTCATTACAAGTTAATTAAATACACGGAAATTTTTTCCCTTATGAACTTTGAGGTTTTTTTGTAAATAAAAATAAAAAATACTCTTAAAAAAAGTAGGCTATAATAAAAAGGAAATACATATTTAATTAATTGTTTATATAATCCAATATAATTTCTTGTAAAGTAATTAGAAGTTTTATATATATATAAGCGTAAGATGTTTAAACCTATATTTTTCAAAAATATTTTAACAAGTGATATAAACTTTATATATATATAGAAAAAAAATTGTTAAAAAAAATTATTTTAATGTTGTATAAACTTGTTTAACCTGATATCAACTTCATATATATCTATATATAGAAAAAAGTTGTTAAAAAATTTTATTTTAGTGTCGTATAAACTAATTTAATTTATTCTAATAAAATCACTCCATACACATGCTATTTAATCTCTATAACATTAAAAAATATAATTTAAACAATAAAAAATTATACATTGTTTTCTCATTTTAAAATAAATTTACTCATATTAAATTCACTGTTAAAATAAATATCTACTTATATAATAAAATGATAAAATAAATAAACAAAAAAATCATAAAAACATGATAAAATAAATAAATAAATAAATCATAAAAACAGTCTGTCACTTCTAGGTCCTATATCCCAGAGACAAATGGTTGACATTCATCCATCTTTGTTTTGGTTGAAGCCCTTATTCCTTTTTATCAAGCTGAAAATGCCCATTTACTTTTCGATATACTTTTGATGATGAGGTGAGAACAGTTGATAGATGTGTAAAATTATTTTGGTTTTAGATTGATCATTTTGTGTTGTTGGTTGAGATTTTTATATTCTTTTATATAATTTTGGTTATTATAAAATATATGTTACAAGAATATATGTTAATTTTTATAATTGGATTTATGTGTGGTGAATTTGAATGCTTATTCTATTTTCATTTTCATTTTCAAAGTAAGGTTTGCTTTAATATCAATAGGTTTTTATGGATATGAAAGGATTTGTTCTCCTTAAAGTAGGAAAAAAAAATGGTTAACTTATCAATTACATCAACTTATTTAACACTTAATTTGAGTGCTAAAGCTTGGATCATAGTTTGCATGATTCTATGGTGACCCTCCTTTTTAGTAAATCATAATCTCAATTGTCAATTGAGTATTCAAACAAATAATTATGTTAAGGATATTGGTTTCACTCTGTGTACCAGAACAAACAATGAGTCTCAAAAGGCAAAATCTCCAGTAGCATTTAGTCCTAGTTAGCCTTTGGCTCCACCAATTAATAGTTCAATGCTTTAATAGGTCTCAAGGTCTATTTAATAAGGAGGGAGATCTATCAAGCTCATTCTTCTCCCTCATTATTGTGTCTACAGGTGCTCTCTAATCTAGTATGGAAATGATGTTGTAATGTCTTACTCTATAAACATTTTGACTAAGTCAATTACATTAATAATAATATTTTTTTTAAATAAAATAAACTATAAAAATAAAATTAATAATTGAAATAAAATAGAGGTGAAATAGTCAAATTACAGTTGGTGTTTTTGGCTTCATTTTCAATAACCCATCGTTTTACCTATATATATATATATATATCAACTCCTAATTTACCAACTCTACTCTCATTGGCTTTCGCTGCTCTCATTAGCTTAGAGAATATCAGGAAAAACATAATAAGTTTGCAATGAAAGTTACATCATGGAATGCACAAGGTTTAAAAGGCCTTGACAAGAAACATACAATTTAACAAATAATTACTTTGATTTGTGGAATGCATATCATGTGCTTACAACTCAAAATTATTGTATCCCACGCCTTTGTTGTGCTTTGCAATGTCTCTTTTATCACCCTATATATATGGGAGCAATCTAATGATATGTTTTTTTTAGCTTTTGTGTAGAAGTCAGACCATTCGATGGTTGGAGATATCTCAATATTTCAATGTCTAAATTATATTTGAAATATAAATAGATTTGGAACCAAACTCAAATTACATAGATTAAATTAAAATAACTTAAAACTATGATTTCTCCCTTTCTAATTTGGTGAGGCAAAACCATAAAACATATCTAAAAAAATCAAATACAAATTAATCAACTTAAAATTTGTCCAAAAAAATATAAATAACTTAAAATTAAAATTAACAATTTTCCAATTTTCTAAATTAAAAAAGATAAAAAATAAATTAAATTTGATAAAAAATAAATTAAATTTGATAAAAAATAAATATGATGATTCCTAAATAAATTTTAAAAAAATATTTTAAATAATTAAATAACACCATTTGATTTGGACAAAAACTACAAAACATAAAATAATCAGAAAACACCTTTAGAAATAAAAACTCAGCTAAATGACTGGAAAGTAACCAGTTTCCATTTAATTAAGAAAGACAGAATCAACTAAACAAAATTATAAAAAAATAAAAAACAGCGTCAAAATAATGCATTTATAACACGAAAGTTGAGTTGCTCATAGGCAAGCACATTTTCTATTCAACTGACACATGTCTTCGCCAATTTTTTTATTATTTATTTTCAAAAAGTGGTGTCAAAATAATGCATTTATAACACGAAAGTTGAGGTGCTCATAGGCAAGCACATTTTCAAAAAGTGGTGGCACAGTGTAAAACATGTTTTCTTATTTTATTAAAAATTTGGTGTTGACAGTGTAGAATATGGTGGAACACATGGGTCTAAGTGCGCAACACATGTAAAATACATGTCAACTTAAAGCCGGGCATATAACCTGCGTGCTTACACGTCGGCACTCGGACCTATTCATCGTGTCTTATTTCCTATCTATACACACGACTTGATATCAATATAATGAAATTCTTCTCTTTTTGTCTCATTTCCTATCTATACACGCGTTTAGATCCAAGTCCAAACGATATCAATATAACGAAATTCTTCTCTTTTTCCCAGTCGAGAATGCACCTAAATATTAAATGCATCCTCATTCCGCAATTTCCACAGAAAAAACAAAAGAATCCCTCTCATCTCCAACTTCTTCCTCGCGTCTCCTGCCACTCCGTTAGTAGTGGGGAGTTTCAGTTGAGAGTTTGGGGGATTAGATGTACTGCCCCATGCTATTATGCCACCCAGATTAGGATTAGTTCTTCATTTATTCTGTTGGGAAATATGGTTCATTTATTTAAGAGTAAGATATGGGGAAGAAGCAGACAAATGAGATACTCTGTTTGTTTTTTTAATACTTTTCCAGAGCATGGTTACTGAATGCATTTTGCTATATACTACTGCTTTGTTTTACTTCCACCTCAGAGGAATTGGGTTTAGCTTTGTCATTTTCCTTTTCTATTATGGCCTGTGAATGCGTTTGAAGGTATTTGATTGAAATCTAATAGATTCAATTACAGGTTTGTGTAATTCAATCGCAAATTACTCTATTGCACATCAAAGAAATCACTGCATTTCTTCAAAACAATTATTCTATTTCTGGGTCCAGTTCAAAACTCCAAGCATCCCATTAAGGTATTAAGGATGAACATTAACAATTTAAAAATGAAATATTCCACTAATTTGTCATTGAAGCCATTGGTGTTAAAATGACATGATTGGCGCTTTCGTAACAAACATCGCTTTCATAACAAACATGGAAATGTTTAGTAACATCTCTCTTACAATCTGAATCCCTGAAGGGCAATGACTTAATCTAAAACCACTTTTCCAAATCCTATCCACACCATGTTAGCAGAGAATGACTCTCCAATTTCTTGGTACATCTTCAAAAACATACCTGCGATTACATGGCCTGAAACAATTTCTCGAAGCTGTTTGGAGTAAGGACAGGTCTCCAATTTGACTCAAAGAACATTACAAAACAACACAACTTCTAAAGAGAAACATAAGCTCTGAATAATGAAATCCTAAACCTCCTAATGTTTGGTAGGATGTCGAAGTCAAAGAACATTACAAGACAAGATAACTTGTAAAAAGAAACATGAAGATCCAAATAAGAAACTTATAATGTTTAAGATGTCCAATGTGGTGGATGTGAAATCAAAGGCATGCATACCAGGGTTCATCCAACCTTCATGTCAAGCCTAGGCTCAAAGGCCATGGCAAGCTCAAAGCATTCCGATGTACTTGCTGTGGTGTCTACAGGACGGCTGGGAAGCCAACTCCATGCATTTTCAGTTACACTGTAAACTACCACCTCTGCCACCTTCCTAAATTTCCTATTCCTATGTCCAGAGACTATGAAACATGTGCAATCCCCTACTCCTATGCACCACTTACTGCAGTCCATAGAAATCCTCTTGAAATCTTCGGACAGGGACGGAGGCATTCTTGCAATCTCCTTCCACCATGATGAGGATGAAGAGGTGGAGGAAGAAGAGTTCACCTTGTCTTTGTCAAACTCCCATATAATAACTTGCAAAAGCTCCCCTGTATGTCCGAAAATGTACCCGGCGACTAGAACCCATGACCCGTAGGTGAGAAGGTAAGGTGACATGTAGTCACTGTCAGCCATCTCCGGCAATGGCGCAAAAATGGAAGTCCCCTGTTGGATGCTGAAACCCATTATGCCGGGTTGGTCATGAAGATCTGCAAAACAGTAGAATGAGCCTGCGCAGAAAACCATGTCTTTCTTGTCAATGTGCACATCATGTGGCAGGCGTCCTGCAATTGTCCACGACTTGAATGCAGAATCATAGATTTCCACTATCCCCGCTTCATGGGTGTCCTCACCAACCACCACCACTTTGTATGTCCCTCTACTGTCGCCCTCCCCTTCCACGATGCCTCCAACACTAAAGACCGTTATGGATGAGATGGGGGTCAGTTTTAAGGAGGTTCTTGTGAGGGGATTGGAAACAACAAATGATAGATATGGGTGGGGATCGATTGTGTGCAAGAACAAGCCTGCCCCTGATCCATAGAAAGTAACAAATTTTACCTTACCTTTTGGCTCCACGAAGGAGGGAAAGGAGACGCAGGGGGTATTCCTCCAAGTTCCCTTGAAGAAGAAGTTATAGGCCAAACAATGAAGAGGCCTTCTGCCAACATCTTGCACAAGCAGCCATGGCTTCCTGTTACGAGGCTTCTCCGCCCATTTACTTGTTATGAATTGGGTTGATGTGAGCAGAGCATTGCATTTCTTGGACACACTGCGAAATCTACACAAAGACTCCACTGGCAACCACACCAGTATTTCCACGATCAAATCCTCCGGCAACACAGGCAAATCATGAGACTTGTACAGGTCGCCCATTTTAACGAACTTTCCATCGACATACCAGGTTGAGGCTGGATGATAAACGACTTTAATCGACCACTGGGAACAGACGGTGCCGCGCCATCTATAAGATACGCTGAAATTCTGATTCGGCCATTTAACACGCAACACCTGTAACAACCTACCAGCGCGACATTCTCCACCGCCTGTGATTTTTAGTGTCACATCTTAGTTTAACCATTTTTAGTTTAACCATTTCCAATGCAACGCTGGCCACCTCCTTCCAGCGCCACACTCCTGTGTTCTCACAGATGTTTGGTGGAGTAGTCTATAATGCGACTTTTCAGAAAAACCGGTCACCCGAAAAGCGCATTTTTCCGGCATCTTGGTATCTGTGCTGCTATCGTGTTCATCTTCCCGTTTCCATGATTCTGTTACCCATCCAAACGCCGTCTCCGTTTGCACCACCGTCGCAGCCTCGACATTTGAACTCGCCTGCGTCCCATCTCATACCATCAATTGCCCATACCATCATCCATACATCATTCATTTTGAATTTTGTAATTGGGCGCGCAATAATTTTGAAATTTGAAATTTGGCGCATTTAAATTTTGAAATCCCTTCAGCGTCTTCTTCCTTCATTATGCTCTTTACTCTGCAATATCCTAGCTGCCATTAATGGGTTTTATGTCAGTTTTCGCTGCATGACTAGTAATTTTTTCATCAGTCTCGGATCTTCCAATATCATCAGAGTTTAGGTCACTGGCAGAGGCATAATGAGGGAGTACTCAGGATTTGGTTGCTCAATCTGCGCTTGGACATGGATTTTCCAGACCAAATTCTAATAGGAGCGTGTACAAAACCCTTGGCAGAAGAATCCTGGAGCTTAACACAACATCGATACCTGTCATTTTATTTAAAGGTAATCCCTTACTTTCGATCCTGGCAGCTTTAATGTGCACTCTGATATTCGCACTATGTATACATTTTATTTTTAAATGGACACTTCGCTGCAGTGAAATGATTGCAGTGAGGTCTTCAGGGGACATATACAAGGAAGTGCCTAACTGTAATGGCTTAGATAAATTGGCCATGAGAGCCCTACCTGCCCACTCTAGTCTATGCCAACACACAATCCCAACATGCCCAGAACGATTGTCCTGTCTGCTTGGCAGAGTTTGAAGACAGAGAATGTGAGAGTTTTGCCCAAATGCAATCATTATTTTCACACAGTGCATTGACAGATGGTTTCTTTAGTTGTAGACGGTATTGTATTGTTCTTGATGTCATGGTTGAATGTCCAAGCTCGTGGAGGGCTTCTTGTTGGTGTACATGCACCTAGATTAGTTCCAGTTGTTGGTGTACATGCACTTAGACTAGCTTGTTGGTGTACATGCACCTAGATTAGCTCCAGTTAACTTATTGCTTGCATGTGGCACATGTACACATTAACATAAGATAAAGCACACTTAGCTTTAGTTAGCTTTAGTTATTGCATGTACAACTAAGCTTAACTTAGTTGCTTTTATGTATTTATTCTAAAACTAACATTGTAGAATCAATTTTTCATTCTTTTCTCAATTCTTGCTCGCTTCCTTCCTTCTCTTGCAAGCTTGTTTATTGTTTTGCAGATCTAGATCTGTGTATCTCAAAAATCTTACATGGTATCAGAGCACAGGGATTTGTAATCAGTGCACAAGCAATTTTATTTGCAGGTTCAGAAGATTGAAGCAACAACAAAGAATGGAGTCTAAATTGGAGTTTCCACAATCGGCAATTCTCACTCCATATAATTATTTCGAATGGAAGCCAAAGATTCAACTTCATCTCAGAAGTAGAGGCTTATTTCGAATAACCATGGAAACGAAAGTTGAACCAACATTGGCAATAGAGAAAACAAGATATTTCAATCGCATGGACGAGGCCTTCGGCATCCTATGTTTATCTATTTCTCCGGCACTGCTATTTCATGTTGAATCATGTTCAACTCCAAATGAAGTATGGAAAAAATTGGAAGAATTGTTTGGAAAACAGGATGAAATGCAAGGTCACATTCTCAAAAATGAGTTAAACTCATTAGATCCGAGAAACTTTGAGAACATTCAAGATTTTTTCACAAGGTATAAAGCCTTGTTGGTTCAGCTGAAAGGATGCGGGATCGACAAATCCAAGCAAGAAAATCAGTTGATTCTTTCCATTTTATCAAAACTTGGTCCAGAGTATGCAGTATTTGTCTCTACATTCCACACAGTCAGATCTGCAACTGGTGCAGCTTGGAAGATGCCCTCACTGGATTCTTTTATTCAGTCTTTGATGCATGAGCAAGATAAGCTCATCAAAATGGGCACACTTAAAAATTCCAAAGCGCATGCACTTACTGTGCATGCAAAAGGAAAGGCAAATTCCAAAGACCATCAGAAAGGAAAAGGGAAGAAGGATCCTGATCCAAGAAAGGAAGGACATCCCAAACCCCCTGATGGATCATCTGGCTCAAAGGAAAGGAAAGGAACGAAAGGGCAATCAATGTGCAATTATTGCCACTGTGGTTTTCATCCTGAATCTGCATGCATGAAGAAGACTATAGATCTTATGGCGCAGACACTCCAGCAACACAATCTTGGAGACCACATTCCTGAGAATGCTAAGAAGAAGTCTGGAGAAAAAGCACCAGATCCAAGAGGTAACGGGCATGCTTTGATTGCTCTTCATTCTGCACCACAAGAATGGATCATCGATTCAGGAGCTTCACATCATATGGCTTCTTCAAAGGAATCCTTTTCTTCTCTACATGCATACTCAGGTCCTCCCATTCTCATGGGGGATAATTCTGCAGTTGCAGCAACTGGACAAGGAAGAGTGCAATTCGAAGATGGAAGTTTTGAAAATGTCTTGCATATTCCAAGGCTTTCTGGGAATCTTCTCTCAGTGTATCAGATGACACACACAGGCAGCGGAAGGAAAGTGGAATTTACCCCAGATTCCGTGAGCATTTATGACATGCAAACCAATTTGAAGATTGCATCTGGCAAGGTAAATGATCAATCTCGTCTGTATACATTTTCTAATTTTGTTCCTCAATCAGATTCTATTTTGCTACTTACGCATGCAAATGAAGAAAGTAGGATTTGGCACGAGAGATTTGGGCACTTGAATTTCAGATATATGCAACAGCTTAGTAAGCAAGGGATGGTCAAAGGATTGCCAACCATTGAATTTTCAGATGGTGTTTGTAATGGATGTGCTCTTGGAAAGCATCCACAAGAAAAATGCGAGAAGGGGCATGCATGGAGAGCCTCTTCACCTTTGGAACTTGTACACAGTGATCTCATGGGTCCATTTCCGGTGCTTTCAATGAGCAAAGCAAGATATGTGTTGTCATTTATAGATGATTACACGAGATTCACTTGGGTTTACTTCTTGAAACTCAAGTCTAAAGTTTTTCAACATCTAAAGATTTTCAAAGCGCATGCGGAAAATCAGTCTGGAAAACGCATCAAAATACTCCGCACAGATAATGGGACAGAATATGTCAACAAAGATATCAAGAATCTTTGTGATGAAGCAGACATACAGTTGCAGCATACAGTTCCTTACACTCCACAGCAAAATGGCGTGGCTGAAAGGAAAAATCGATCTTTGAAAGAGATGGCTAATTGCATGTTGCATGCAAGATCTCTTCCATCAAAATTGTGGGCCGAAGCTATTAATTGTGCCTCATACATCCAGAACAGATCTCCTCATAAATCTGTTACTGGAAAAACACCTTTTGAGGCTGAGACTGGCATGCAACCTGAAGTTAGTCATTTCCGCATTTTTGGATCTCGAGCATTGGCCCGCATTCCTCCAGAGAAGAGAAAGGCTTTGGAGCCTCAAAGCAAAGCATGCATGTTTTTTGGATATTCTGATGAAGTCAAAGGGTACAGATTGCTTGATATCCACACTGAAGAGCTCTTTATTGAAAGGAGTGTAAAGTTTGACGAAGATATTTCGCATGCACCAGTAGATGAACTTGTTACCAAATTTTCATCACCACTCATTGATGAGTATGCAGATGAAACTTCAGACCAGCATTCTGATGAAGATGAGTCTTTTCCTGTGACCCCTGTTAGACCACCAGTTGTTGAACATCGAGATCATACTTCTGCATGTACTTCGGAAGATTCTCGACCACCTTCAACACAAAAATGGCGCAGCATGAGTGATATCCTTGATGATCCTGCCTCTATCCCTCTGTTTGAGGAAGATCCGCAACCACTCTTAGCTATGGAACCATCCATGCCCATGCATGCTTATATGATGCATGGATCTGATCCACAAACTTATGCAGAAGCTAATGGGCATCCTGAATGGGAAGCCGCCATGGATGAGGAATATAACTCTCTCATTGAGAACCAGACTTGGGATTTGGTTCCGCTACCTTCAAATCGCAAACTTGTGAGATAAAAGTGGGTTTACCGGACCAAGAAAGCATCAAATGGCCAAGTTAGTCGATATAAGGCACGATTGGTAGCAAAAGGTTTTCAGCAAACACATGGTGTTGACTATGATGAGACTTTTGCTCCAGTGGCAAAAATGGATTCCATTCGGCTATCTCTCTCCATTGTAGCAGCAAGAGGATGGGAGGTGCATCATATGGATGTGAAGAATGTCTTTCTTCATGGTGATCTCGAGGAGGAAATCTACATGGAGCAGCCACTGGGATACATGCAGAATTCATCTCTGGTATGCAAACTAAAGAAGTCTCTCTATGGCCTCAAGCAGGCACCTAGAGCATGGTATGCAAAGATGGATTCTTATTTGTTATCTCAAAATTTTGTACGCTGCAAATATGATTCCAATGTTTATTTTCTGAAGAAAATTGACTCCTTGTTGATCATAGTACTCTACGTAGATGATCTTTTGATAACGGGTAGTTCAGCTTCTGTCATTACTAACATCAAAACTGCATTGCATAAGCGGTTTTCTATGACAGACATGGGCTTGCTAAATTTCTTCCTTGGACTAGAGATCCATCAGCGTGATTCTGGCATTACCATTTCTCAACCAAAATATGCCAGAGATCTTTTGGCACGATCTCACATGAGTGAGTGCAAGCTAGCAGCCACACCTTTCTTATCAGGGATAAAGCTTGAGAATGGAAAAGACACACCATTGGTTGATTGCACATTGTATCGCCAGCTTGTGGGAAGTCTTCTTTATCTCACTCACTCCCGTCCTGATCTCTCCTATGCTGTCGGAGCAGTTTCCAGATACATGCAGGAGCCACATGAGTTACACTGGAATGCTGCAAAGCGCATCCTTCGATATGTCCAGGGGACAATCACCTATGGGATTCATTATGCAGCCAATTGTTCTTTGAATATCATCGGGTTCACAGATTCAGACTGTGCTGGCGACACCATTGATCGCAAGTCTACTTCCGGTTATGTACTTAGTTTGGGATCTGGCCCAATTTGTTGGTCAAGTAAGAAGCATGCTGCCATTTCTTTATCATCAGCAGAGGCCGAGTATAGAGGAGCAGTCAATGCCACTATTCAGGCAATTTGGCTACAACATTTCCTATCTGAGCTTGGGATTAGTGTCCATCATCCAACTGTCATCTGGTGCGATAATCAAAGTACGATAAAGTTTTGCAGAGATCCAGTGCAGCGGCAGCGTACCAAACACATCGAGATCCACATGCACTTCATTGGGGAACTCATTCATGATGGGATCATCGATCTTCAGTACTGTCCTAGTTCCGAGCAGATTGCTGACATCTTCACCAAGACTTTCACTGAGCAGAAGTTTCGATTCCTGCGAGATCGTCTCGGGGTGAAGGACACGACTGCCTAACAGTTGTCTTTTCTCTACTTTTGCATTATATTTTGAGGGGGGGTTTTCTTCCCACTGGGTTCTCCCTCTTTCCTCCTTTTTATGCATTGTATATGGGTACCTAAAATGGCCGTGTTGCCGGGACTCATTCATTTTGCATCACACTCACCTAAGTTATGCTTAAGGGGGGGTGTTGGTGTACATGCACCTAGATTAGCTCCAGTTGTTGGTGTACATGCACTTAGACTAGCTTGTTGGTGTACATGCACTTAGACTAGCTGTGTTGGTGTACATGCACCTAGATTAGCTCCAGTTAACTTATTGCTTGCATGTGGCAAATGTACACATTAACATAAGATAAAGCACACTTAGCTTTAGTTAGCTTTAGTTATTGCATGTACAACTAAGCTTAACTTAGTTGCTTTTATGTATTTATTCTAAAACTAATATTGTAGAATCAATTTTTCATTCTTTTCTCAATTCTTGCTCGCTTCCTTCCTTCTCTTGCAAGCTTGTTTATTGTTTTGCAGATCTAGATCTGTGTATCTCAAAAATCTTACACTTCTAGAGAAGGTGACTATGAACACTGTCGACATACGCCTGGGGTATGTCTGCCTGATAAACTGTATCGACGATGAAACTAATGAGCAAGCACGAAAGAACGAGAAGGTGTTGTTCGACAAGTTCATAGTAGGGAATCGGGATTCCTATTTTGGCCAAGAAATTGATGAAAGCATTAACGAATCTTTGTCGGCAATTGCGAAGAAAATAGTCTCCATTCTCTTGAAACATGACTAGTCTGTTGCAGCATCTGTGCAGTATGGGTGAGACCAAAGAGCTGTTCTACAAGCGACTGAAGACAATGGAAGAAAGTCTCAAGAAAATTCCTATATTGAAACTTGATAAACAACATTGATATATTCAGAGTCCAAAAATATTGTTGTCACTATCCTGAACCGGATTTCAAAGGTTTAAGACATCATATTTCCACCATTGATTGGATTACACTCTTCTTTTTCCTTACCCTATAGCGATTAATTGTGCTGTGAAGATTAGCGTAATATTGTAAGCAGACTATTAAGTATGTATCATCTTCAGTTAATATAAAGAAATTATATATATTTTCAAATCGTAATTTTTATAAATTGTGCATGTTATAATTTTTTTGAAAAAATTAATATTCTTAATTATTAGATCCATTTATTAAATATACATTAAAATTATAAAAATGAAAATTATAAAATAAATCTCAAAGCAAGATATATGGCTCATTGAACCTCCCTTTTTGACAAAGAATTTTCAGCATTTAATTTCCTTTTCTTTACTTTTAATTTTTAGGATTATAGCATCATAAATTACATTTATGAAAAATATTTGTTACTTTTATGAAATATAAAATTCAACTTAATTGATTTTATCAAATTGATTATTTTAATAAAAAAAAATATTTTTTTTCATTTTCATTAATTGATAATAAATTTATTATTTTGTTTTTAAATTTTATTATATATATAAATTATATTTAATAATATAAAAATAAAGATTTACTATTCTAATATATATATAATTATATTTAATATATTTAATAATATAAAATAAAGATTTACTATTTTGATAGAAATTTAATATTTTATTTTTAAAATTTCAATCTATATAGATTATATTGAACGATATAAAAATAAAGATTATTTGATTAATTATTTTAATAAAAAATCAATAAATTTTTTTTATCATTAATTTGGATGAAAGTTCTAATAATTTTTTTTTAATTTAATATTTTATTCAAATATAGATTTTATTGATGAAAATTCTAATATTTTATTTTATCTTATTTTTATAAATCACATTTTAAATAGTAAATAAATATTAACTAGATATAAAAAATATAAAATTTCAATATTTTTTTTTAAATATTTTGTTTTATAAAAGTTTATTTTATTTATATAGTAGTTTAAAAATTAGATTCTATTTTATATATCTTAAGAGATATATCTCATTTAAGTAGTTGAATAGCTAAATATTTTTTTAGTATTATTTTATTTTTATTTGAATTCTAATAAAATGGAACATTATTTAATTTAATTTTCATTTTATTTCCTAAAATTATATTTAAATTTGTAAGATTATGAATTGTAATTTTTTAGAACAAAATATAAAACTCAAAAAAACATTATAGTCAAATTATCTATTTTAAGTCCATGGTGTTTTGGATAAACGGTGATCAAGTGCTCTGTTAAGGCACTCCTTGATGTGAAGTAATCGGTTCAATTTCCCGCACTGATGTGAAGTCACCGGTTGACATGATGAAGATGTAGGTGCTCTGTTAAGACACTCCTTGATGTGAAGTAACCGGTTTCATTTCCCGCGTTGATGTGAAGTCACCCATTGACATGATGAAGATGTAGTACTTCCATGTGAAGTCATCGTTGACATGATGAAGATGTAGTACTTCCAGGCTTACAATTTTTTTATTATTATCTATTTTAAAAAGAAACTATATATTTTCCTCAAACTATTTTTACTAAATAAAATTAATATTAATCTAAATTTATTTAGATATTTTGAAGAGTACAGGATCTTAATATGTTGTTCATTGTTGTGTATGTATGTATAGAATATGGCCACTTATAATGGTACTTTTGTGATACATAAGCCATAGTCTTTATTAGTGGAAGATATTTTTCAATATAATTTGTTAACTCATTTCCTTATATATAAAAGATTGAATGGATTAAAATTAATTCAAAATAAATAATTTTTAATTTAATTTTTTTATATAGTTATGGAAATATTTTTATTAATTGCCAAATTTGTGTTCGATCACAGTTGTATATCAAGAGTTACATTATGGTATCCTTCCAACTTTAGATTCTTGAACAAAAATTGTCCTCCCAAGAGGAATACAACCTATATTAAGCATATACAAGTTTTTGGAAGTGAATACCTTTCAATAGAACCCAAATTTAAACAAAACTTGCAGTACATATAGCCTACTTCAAAATATAGTCCTTGATTACAACATATTTCCCTCGATCCACTAGATTAGTCAAGTCTCAATACTTGATATTAGAGTTGCTGAAACTAATTGAATCTTTCATATTTAAGACCAAACTATCGACCAAAGATTTCAATTCTTCAGCATGCTAATAAAGGGGTTTGATTTCTTCCTCATGTTTATCCAATTTTCCTCTCGCTTCTAGCCAAAGGTCAATGATTGTGGAGGCAGAGGTAGTGTGTTCATCATCTTGTAACTTGAACATAATGAGATCAACCTTGAGATTACATAGAGAGTCATATCATTGTAGACCCATGACTAAAGCCTCCCCGAGAAACAAATAAAGCACTCTCTTCACTGGCTAATTCTTGAAGAAAATTCCAATTATGAACTAAAGGCTTTGGGAATCCTTCCAAAAGCTAAGACTAGAAACATATCCATCCCTCTAAATATGACATTAATTTGAATGCACATTAAAATCTTCCATTACCTACGGTGGATTAGTCTATGTTCTCACCATTTGAGTGATCCCACACTGCTCCCAAATCGCATCAAGGTACTATTTCATAACTCCCTCATTAGACGTTTATCCTAAGTCCACTACTAAGAATGATTGTAGCATAATTGTGACATGTCTGAAGGGAATGGAGGCACATACAAAAGCTTGAGTATGCATGCATTAACAACGTGGGGGTGCCAAGTTCACTAGCACACCCCTTCAATTTTTTTGATATTTGAACATAGGATTCATGCTTAATCCACTAAAGGGTGGAGGATGGTCTTAATTGGCCATTAACCATCAACTCTCCAAACTTCAAATTGCAACTTTGGTTGGCACATCGATCACCTTCCTAGTTATTATCGGTTATAATGTGCTTCAAACTCATTTTTGGGATATATTTTTATATCTTCTTAATCATATTCATGAGATATCCAAAACATTATACTTTGACCAAACACTGAATTATTAAAAGGGAGTCACCCAAAGCAGTGGGAGAAGAGACATGGAATTATTTGCAAAGAAAAATGTCTTGGAGTAAACCATAAACTTCTTCTTGATTATTTGTCATCTTCCACAAACGCCATGCATACGTAAAAGACTCCTCACCCTCCTACACCACCTCAAATATATTAATATGAAAATTATTATTGTTAAAATGATAGAAATGACATTATATACTTTCAAATAACATTTAAACTTATGACTCCCCGATCGGGCTGCGTACGAGAATCTCGACCAATCAAATGTTTTAATGGGAATGGCCTCAAAAGAACAACCCACCACCCTCCACATGCGTGGCAAGGCTGGCAGGGTCCCGTCGGGCAGATGGAAGAGAAATACGTATGTGGGTGACAACATGAGGCGTATTCAATTCCGTTGTGAGGTGATGGGTGATTGCATGAGGTTAGAAACTTGGAGGTTACAAGGAGTTCACAGCTGCAAAGATTGGACGGACCAGGGGAAAGCTCAACCAGGCACTGCGTGGGTGAATTGGTATGTTGTCTGCTCCATCTCACTTTTCGGAATGTTGAAAGTATACTGGATTTACGTTCTGGGTTGGCCGGGCATAATTCAGTGGGGTTCTGAGAGTCTAGGTCCTATACTGTCTGGGTTTGTGTAGAGTCGGGGGGTCTATATATGGAATTGGTCAGGAGGTGTCACCATTCTATGCAATTTGGCATATGGTTGTCCTATCGGGGCATTTTCTTAGCCTGGAATGGAGG
Organism: Pinus tabuliformis; assembly: GCA_031772625.1. NCBI lineage: Eukaryota > Viridiplantae > Streptophyta > Pinopsida > Pinales > Pinaceae > Pinus > Pinus tabuliformis. The sequence continues at coordinate 1,638,458,013 of CM062818.1, read as the reverse complement.
GACGGTTTGCATGGAGGGTAGGCAGGGTTGGGGAATTGCATGCATGCGACCTGCTGGGCTTCTGGCTGAATGGCCTTGGGAAATGGTTTATGCTGGGGGGGTGGGCGAATCCATGTAACCATAAATTGTAGCTTGCTTGTTAAAATTGTGGCCTCGTCTCTGCAACTAAGCAGGGCTGACTCGACAAAGAACTGGGTAATTCTAGCGAAGCCTATGTATGACTGGTGTTAGAAGTCTGTGGAAAATTGGGCCGAGGGAGAGTAGAGTAACCAGGTGCATGGGGATATTTTTGTGGCTGTAACCTCCTGTCAGCATGGGGAGGTTATTCCCTCAAGTCGCACTCAAGCAAGGTATAATATATGGAGCCAAACACCTGGAAACCACAATTCTGAGTCTGAATTGGCATGTGTCGCTTCTAGAAATTACATTAAAATATGTTCTGAACCTTAGATGGCTGGTAAGAAATTATTTCAAGTTTTATGTATGCTTGTTGCTCTTTGTACAAGTAAGCAGGTTGGAAATAGTTTTGGGTATTCTGAAGGTCGGGGGCTCACTCCTCCAGAGAGCATCCATCGCCACAGAACACCTTGTAGGAAGTGGGATAAGATGGTTTGTGCAATGACTAACTCTCGCAGCCCAACCTTGCATGGTCGAGGTTGAGGCCGGAAAATCAAGGGAAAGCAAGAGGAAGGGAAACCCAACAATCCTGGGGGAAAGCCGAGAGGTCACAAACCAATTGTTAATATCATCAACGAAGCAACGAAAGCCTATCATGAAGGCATAGATGAAGAAATTCAAAAGTTGATAGAGAAGTGGGAGGAATTCCTGAACTGTCAGGCAGGTTCTATGGAGATTGAATCTGACGACTAGCGGGTCTTAGTGCCTGAACTAGGGCACACCCGAGGCTGAGTGACCCATTTCAAACACACTCTTTTCCTCTACTGGTCGATGAAGAGAATACTAGGCAAGGCCTTGGAACAAATTTCTTCGAATATGATTGCTACAGTGCAGACATCCTCAGACTACAAAAAGGACTTCCAAAAACTCATGTTTCATATGCAGAAGCAAGATGGGCACCTCCAGGGAATCGAAAATCATTTTCCATGCATACTGCCAGTAGATGAACTCCCAAGGTCGAATGCAAAAGACCCGACTCCAGTTGAATCTGCCTCAGCAAAGAAGCAGATCAGTGAAACGATGTCTCTATCTTTTTGTAGATTTTGATGTGGATAAAATTTACTTTTACTTGTAATTATAATTATGTTAGTAGGAAATTAGATAGAGATATAAATATGGACATACAGTCATATGTAGCTTGGATAGAAAGACTCAAAATGTATTTTTTTTGGATGGCATACCATGTTGTTAGGTGGCTAACAGACTTGGTTTCCCAAAGGGAAAGTTGAGGCCACCTAAAAAATTTCAGAATTGGTTGTAACTTGATGTTAAAATCAATAGAAAAATGAGGTCCTGCCAATCTTAACAAAAAAAAACCATTTAAACTTATGACCATAAATAAATAAAATACTATTTCTAAAAACAATTTAACCCAAAATATCATTTTGTTTTTCATTAATTTACTCCCTAAAGGAACATATATCATTAAGATTTACATCTTAAACATCTCACAACCTAAGTCAAAATTTTTTATATTTACCAAGGACACACTAAAACGATGTTGTAGAGATAGAAATATAAATAAAATTGCACAAAGAAATGGATTAGATAATGTTGCTTATCATAATACTCAGTGATATAAATATGTAGAAAATTGCATAAAGAAAGTGAGCCCCGCTCGGGAGCCTGAGGGTCGTGCGTAGGGATGTGAAGCAGTGTGAGCCATGCCTGGGGGCCCAAGGGTCATAGGCAGGGTTGTGGAGCAGCGCACCGCTTCACAGTCTTACCCGCAGTCCTTAGGCTCTTAAGCATGGCTCCTCCTGGCAGTGTATCTCAGTCCATAGTTGATAGTGTCACGAAGATATCTTAAGAGATTCTTTGCAGCAACCCAATGTATGTGATGAGGCTCAACCATATATTGACTCAAACTATTTACGTTGAAGAATATGTTCGGTCGAGATTTTACCAAGAACATCAAGGCCCACACAAGTTGTCTATATTCAAAAGGTTTTTCCAATTCGGGCCCAGTAGCACTTCCATATAGCTTCTTGAAGTTGAGTTCCATAAGAGTAGACACAGACTTGCATTCCACCATCCCACATCTTTCTACCAACTTCACAATATATTTTCCTTGAGAGTGAAGAGAGTGTTTTGTTTGTATACCCTAGGCGTATGTCAACAACATTCATGGTCACCTTCTCTAAAAGCCCTCCCGACGCACGGTCACATTTCGTCACCACGGTCAAAGTTCGTTGGCCTCGCTCGTCCACAAGCTTAGACATTCAACGATGACATCAAGAACAATACAATACCTTCTACAACTAGAGAACGTGGAATGAGAAAGTGGCCATCCGTCAATGCACTCTGTGAAAATAATGATTGCATTCGGGTAAAACTCTCACATTTTGTCTGTCTTCAAAGTCTGCCAAGGAAACAGGGCAATCGTTCTGGGCATGATGGGATTGTGTGCTGGCATAGACAACAGTAGGCGGGGCTCTCATCGTTGATTTATCTAAGCCATTACAATTAGGCACTTCTTCTAATATGTCCCATGAAGACCTCACTGCAATCATCTGACTGTGACAAAGTGCCCATTTAAAAATAAAGTTTATACATAGTGCGAATATCAGATTGCACATTAAAGCTACCAGAATTACCAATAAATTGGGATCGAAAGTAAGGGATTACCTTTAAATTAATTGACAGGTATCCACGTTGTGTTAAGCTCCAGTGTTATTCTGCCAAGGGTTGTGTACGTGCTCCTATTAGAATTGGGTCAAGAGAATCCATTGTCCAAGCGCAGACTGAGCACTCAAATCTTGAGCACTCCCCCATTATGCTCTGTCAGTGACCTAAACTCTCATAATCTTGGAAGATCCGAGACTGCGATGAAAAAACTACCAGTCATGAAGTGAAAACTGACATAAAACCCATTAATGGCAGCAAGGAGATTGCAGAGTAAAGCGCAAAATGAAGGAAGGGAACCTGAATGGATTTCAAAATTATTGCGCGCCCAATTACAAAATTCAAAATGAATGATGTATGGATGATGGTATGGGCAATTGATGGTATGAGATGGGATGCAGGCGAGTTCAAATGTTGAGGCTGCGATGGTGGTGCAAATGGAGACGGCGTTTGGATGGATATGTTTCTAGTCTTAGCTTTTGGAAGGATTCCCAAAGCCTTTAGTTCATAATTGGAATTTTCTTCAAGAATTAGCCAGTGAAGAGAGTGCTTTATTTGTTTCTCGGGGAGACTTCAGTCGTGGGTCTACAGTGATATGACTCTCTGTGTAATCTCAAGGTTGATCTCATTATGTTCAAGTTACGAGATGATGAACACACTACCTCTGCCTCCACAATCATTGACCTTTGGCTAGAAGCGAGAGGAAAATTGGATAAACATGAGGAAGAAATCAAACCCCTTTATTAGCATGTTGAAGAATTGAAATCTTTGGTCAATAGTTTGGTCTTAAATATGAAAGATTCAATTAGTTTCAGCAACTCTAATATCAAGTATTCAGACTTGACTAATCTAGTGCATCAAGGGAAATATGTTGTAATCAAGGACTATATTTTGAAGTAGGCTATGTGTATTGCAAGTTTTGTTTAAATTTGGGTTCTATTGAAAGGTATTCACTTCCAAAAACTTGTATATGCTTAATATAGGTTGTATTCCTTTTGGGAGGACCATTTTTGTTCAGGAATATAAAGTTGGAAGGATACCATAATGTAACTCTTGATATACAACTGTGATCGAACACAAATTTGGCAATTAATAAAAATATTTCCATAACTAAAAAATAAATAAAAATTATTTTGAATTAATTTTAGTCCATTCAATCTTTTATATATAAGGAAATGAGTTAACAAATTATATTGAAAAATATCTTCCACTAATACAGACTATGGCTTATGTATCACAAAAGTACCATTATAAGTGGCCATATTCTATACATACATACACAACAATGAACAACATATTAAGATCCTGTACTCTTGAAAATATCTAAATAAATTTAGATTAATAATTAATTTTATTTAGTAAAAAATAGTTTGAGGAAAATATTTAGTTTCTTATTAAAATAGATAATAATAAAAAAATTGTAAGCCTGGAAGTACTACATCTTCATCATGTCAACGGGTGACTTCACATCAACGCGGGAGTGTCTTAACAGAGCACCTACATCTTCATCATGTCAACCGGTGACTTCACATCGGAAAGAGCACTTGATCACCGTTTATCCAAAACACCATGGATAATTTGACTATAATGTTTTTTTGAGTTTTATATTTTGTTCTAAAAAATTACAATTCATAATCTTACAAATTTAAATATAATTTTAGGAAATAAAATGAAAATTAAATTAAATAATGTTCCATTTTATTAGAATTCAAATAAGCTATTCAACTACTTAAATGAGATATATCTATTAAGATATATAAAATAGAATCTAATTTTTAAACTACTATATAAATAAAATAAACTTTTATAAAACAAAATATTTTAAAAAGAATATTGAAATTTTATATTTTTATATGTAGTTAATATTGATTTACTATTTAAAATGTAATTTATAAAAATAAAATATTAAAATTTTCATCAATAAAATCCATATTAGAATAAAATATTAAATGGAAAAAAAAATTATTAGAATTTTCATCCAAATTAATGATAAAAAAAATTATTGATTGTTTTATTAAAATAATTAATCAAATAATCTTTATTTTTATATCGTTCAATATAATCTATATAGATTGAAATTTAAAAAATAAAATATTAAATTTCTATCAAAATAGTAAATCTTTATTTTATATTATTAAATATATTAAATATAATATATATATTAAAATAGTAAATATTATTAAATATAATTTATATAAAGAAATTTAAAAAACAAAATAATAAATTTATTATCAAATTAATGAAAATGAAAAAAAATATTATTTTTTTTATTAAAATAATCAATTTGATAAGACATCTCAATTAAGTTGAATTTTATATTTCATAGAAGTAACAAATATTTTTAATAAATGTAATTTACAATGCTATAATCCTAAAAATTAAAAGTAAAGAAAAGGAAATTAAATGCTGAAAATTCTTTGTCAAAAAGGGAGGTTCAATGAGCCATTTATCTTGCTTTGAGATTCATTTTATAATTTTCATTTTTATAATTTTAATGTATATTTAATAAATGGATCTAATAATTAAGAATATTAATTTTTTCAAAAAAATTATAACATGCACAATTTATAAAAATTACGATTTGAAAATATATATAATTTCTTTATATTAACTGAAGATGATACATACTTAATAGTTTGCTTACAATATTACGCTAATCTTCACAGCACAATTAATCGCTATAGGGTAAGGAAAAAGAAGAGTGTAATCTAATCAATGGTGGAAATATGATGTCTTAAACCTTTGCAATCCGGTCCACGATAGTGACAACAATATTTTTGGACTCTGAATATATCAATGTTGTTTATCAAGTTTCAATATAGGAATTTTCTTGAGACTTTCTTCCATTGTCTTCAGTCGCTTGTAGAACAGCTCTTTGGTCTCACCCGTACTGCACAGATGCTGCAGCAGACTAGTCACGTTTCAAGAGAATGGAGACTATTTTCTTCGCAATCGCCGACAAAGATTCATTAATGCTTCTCCCTTGAATTTTCATCAATTTCTTGGCCAAAATAGGAATCCCGATTCCCTACTATGAACTTGTCGAACAACACCTTCTCGTTCTTTCGTGCTTGCTCATTAGTTTCATCGTCGATACAGTTTATCAGGCAGACATACCCCAGGCGTATGTCAACAGTGTTCATAGTCACCTTCTCTAGAAGCCCTCCACGAGCTTGGACATTCAACCATGACATCAAGAACAATACAATACCGTCTACAACTAAAGAAACCATCTGTCAATGCACTGTGTGAAAATAATGATTGCATTTGGGCAAAACTCTCACATTCTCTGTCTTCAAACTCTGCCAAGCAGACAGGACAATCGTTCTGGGCATGTTGGGATTGTGTGTTGGCATAGACTAGAGTGGGCAGGTAGGGCTCTCATGGCCAATTTATCTAAGCCATTACAGTTAGGCACTTCCTTGTATATGTCCCCTGAAGACCTCACTGCAATCATTTCACTGCAGCGAAGTGTCCATTTAAAAATAAAATGTATACATAGTGCGAATATCAGAGTGCACATTAAAGCTGCCAGGATTACCAGTAAATTGGGATCGAAAGTAAGGGATTACCTTTAAATAAAATGACAGGTATCGATGTTGTGTTAAGCTCCAGGATTCTTCTGCCAAGGGTTTTGTACACACTCCTATTAGAATTTGGTCTGGAAAATCCATGTCCAAGCGCAGATTGAGCAACCAAATCCTGAGTACTCCCTCATTATGCCTCTGCTAGTGACCTAAACTTTGATGATATTGGAAGATCTGAGACTGTGATGAAAAAATTACTAGTCATGCAGCGAAAACTGACATAAAATCCATTAATGGCAGCTAGGATATTGCAGAGTAAAGAGCATAATGAAGGAAGAAGACGCTGAAGGGATTTCAAAATTTAAATGTGCCAAATTTCAAATTTCAAAATTATTGTGCGCCCAATTACAAAATTCAAAATGAATGATGTATGGATGATGGTATGAGATGGGACGCAGGCGAGTTCAAATGTCGAGGCTAAGACGGTGTTGCAAACAGAGACAGCGTTTGGATGGGTAACAGAATCATGGAAACGGGAAGATGAACACGATAGCAACACAGATACCAAGATGCCGGAAAAATCCCCCTCGATCAGGGTTTTCATTTCCCCCTAGTACAGGTTCGATTGAGACTGCGCCAAATTTTGAATAATTTGGCCTACTAAAACATGAGGAGTATCTTTTGCAAGAAATTGAGAAGGTGAGGGACCTTGTACAGGTTGAAAAATCAGGATCTGGGGAGGAACCAAAAAATGTTGGAATGGGCTATAAAGGTTATCACACATTTGTTTGAGCGTGTTAGGGTGGTGATGGATAGGCAGGAATTTGCGATGAAGATGGTACATTTGAGAATTCAACAATCGATCCCAATATGAACAAGGTTGTACGGGTAAAGTAGGTTTCCAAACACTAGAAGCCATTCTAGGATGAGGAGGACTATAACTAGGCATATTACCATATTGAGGTATACCAACAACAAATTTCCCCTCAGCCATGGGAGGAGGGGATGATGGAGGCAACTACAATCTGAATGGAGGGTACCCAACATAAAGAGGGTTGGGCTGTTGAGGGTAGATTTTCCACTGACATAAGGGCCAACTTGTTTCTCTATTGTAGGTGTAGATGGAGGAAGAGGTCCAGACTATGTGGCTTTATGCAAGATGGTGACAAGGGGAAATAGGATGTTGATTGATCCCATTAGGAGGCTCACTGATTGGATGTGACAAAATGACCTATAACACCCGTAGTTACATACGATTTGAGGACAAAGCATATTTTCAAGAGGGAGGCAATGTTATGTAATTAATTAAGTATGTAATTAGGGCATGATCTTTGACCATGCCCCTTCTTGAAAAGGTGTCCAAGGGCTTATTTAAACCAGGGCCCTTCTTGTAAAAATGCATCATTTAATTCATTAATAATATATATATATATATATATATATTAGAGTTTCCACTCCACCCGATCATTGAGATCCATGTGGATCTAGTCATAAGAATAGAAGAATGCTTGGTGCAAATAAAAATAACTTCTTAGTCTTCGACCCCCCATTTGAACGACCCTTGGATCAATGCAACAAATGGGATGTATTTATCCATCTCCTCGTGATGGGAGAAGAGTAGGTTCAAAAAAAGATCTTGGAGTGTCTCAGGTTTGGCCAGGAGGGTCTTTTAACACCTCCTTTTCTCATCAAGAGTGATTTCCATTTACTCATCGTTGGCTCAGTGAGGAAATAAAAAGAAAAGGAACGGGAACAAGCACACTTAGAGTGTGTAATACAATAGAGAGGAAGTTGTATGTTACATTTGGGAAGAACGAATCACTCCTAAAAAATAATCTATTGATCCTCTTCCAATTAGTTGATTGGGTAGTATCACATGTGTGAGGATTTACCTCCCAAGCGATGTCTCTGATTCAATTCCAGGATAGCCCAGTTGCGCTAGGGAAAATTGTAGGAAGAAAAAACAAAAGAATATTATTTTTTCATGTATGATCCACTTGGTCTGGGTACGAGGGATATAACTCAGTTGGTACAACTTCGCTCTTGAAATTGGGGCATTAAGATTGTGAGTTGGATGTTTGATCGTCTCGGTGGTAATGATGGTATCTTTTACTCGAACCACTGCCTTACTTTTTCTCGGTAATGGGGAATATGACTGAAACATGCCATTGGAAAACTCTACAGAGACAAATAAAGATGGGTCGACAAGAACGTAGAGAAGGTAGAGTGGGTAGTTTGTTAGATCTAATATAGATCGTACATGGGCGATGGTTGGAGTTGATAGCTCTTTCATAGACTAATCCTCAATGAAAATATAATATCATTCAACCTGCAACACTTTTATCAGAATTGACTTAATATATCGTTTATGTATTTGAGAGTGCAGAGAAATAATAGGCAAAATATCATGAGCAAGGTGGGAAAAATAACGGATAAGGACAAGGTAAGGGGAAATATGGGAAAAATATTATGAGGGGTCGTGGAAGAAATAATGGGCACAAGTTGTGAGAGGAGGAAGGGGGTAGTGGGAGGAAACAATGGGAAACATATTATGAATGGGTGCCAAAAATATATTTCAAGGCAGGGTGCATGGAAATAATGGGAAAAACACAATCAATAGCTAAGTGTGAATACGGAGGAATCCAATACATGTTGCGAGCTACTACAATAGTTAAAGGTCCTAAAATAGCTAGGTTAATAGCTAATTTCTAGTCTTGTTCGTCTATTCAAATGGTGGTCTAGGTGGTCGGTATCATGGACATGTTTTGTGACACTAAGAAAGGAAAAAACACTCAAAGCTAACAAAATATATTGTGTGAGCAGTCAAAATGAGGATACAAAGAATATGTTAACTAAATCTTAACTTATTTCTATGATTAGTACCTACAAATTACATCCTTATTTCTTTGGATCCAGTGTGAAAATGAATTTGAAAGAAGGATATTATTTCCCATGCGACTTTTAGTAGCTCAATAGTGTGAATATATGTGAACTAAACAAAATCAGCACTGTGGATTTGTGCACCTATGCATGATGTAGTCGCATGATCCTTTGTTTTGTTTTTAAAGAGTACAATTGCATAGATTTGCACAACTAAGAGGTGACTAGTTGCAATGATTTACATGACTGAGAGGTGCCTAGTTGTATGGATTCACATGACTTAGAAGTAACCCACTTGAAAGGAATAAATGTTTTGTCTTTTTTTGTTTGTTGGTGGGGGAGGGTGTGGGTGGGATGGGGGGACTAACATAACATATATGTTGTAAGCAGTTATGATGGCTATCCATTGGAGAGAGTGAGACTACACCAATATCCAGAATGCAGTGAGGGCATGTCTAGGGTTTGACCATGTTGATCGTGGATGACCATGGTTGACCATGTTTGGCCATGGTCAACGAGATTGACCATGTTATCAATGGTTGACTATGGTTGATTATGGTTGACCATGAATGAATATGGTTAACCATAGTTGAGCTTATATAACCATGGTTGAACAAGGTTGACTATGATTGAACTTATTGACAATCTTTGATCATGTTTGATCATTGTTGAACTCATTTGACCATGTTTGAACATGGGTAAACTTGTTAACCATACTTGACCATTATATTATATTTTGTCCATTATTACCTCGCTTTCCCTCAAGTTATGAACCATATCCCATCCCCTCACATTCTCATACCCATATCCATTCTCATATCTATATCATTATGGAAAGTATATCCCACATCTTTTGGACTTGTCTAAGAAGACGATGATTTTCTCATCGAAATACGACGATTTTTTTTCTCAAAGAATCTAAAACTGGGAACATTTGAATTGTTTTTTAAATGGTGGAAATAGATTCAACACCCTCAAGGACTCCTGGAGCACCTAAGATTCTGAAACTTGACAATTTTACCCTGAATTTCCAAAAAATTCCACCATATTTCATCAAAATCGTGCTAGAAAAACAATTATTTTCCACGCAAAATCATTGCCTGTTTAGACTACACATCAACTTTTTCTTTGTAATACCTCTTTTATCACCTTATTTATAAAGGAGCAATCTCATTAAAGAGATGATCTTTTTGGCTTTTTGTGTCAAAAACAGATCACTTATTCTTCGTGAGATCTCAAAGTTTCATTGTTTAAATTATATGTTTAATGTATAAATGGACTATAGGCCTCAAGGTTACATTGTTTAAATTATATTTTTAATGTATAATTGGACTCTAGGCCTCAAAGTTTCAGTGTTTAAATTATATTTTTAATGTATAAATGGACTCTAAATCTTGAAAGCTCCAAGACACCCAAATTATATAGAAATCAACCATAAAATCTATGCCAAAAAGTCAAATACAAATTAAATAACTTAAAAATATGATTTCCTCATTTCTAAATTAGTGGGGCCAAAATGAACCATAAAATCTATTCCAAAATGTCAAATACAAACCAAATAACTTAAAACATATAATAATTTTAAAAAAATATAACTAACTTAAACCTAACTACTACTATGCTAGTTAAAATTTTGGAGGTTTTACTGTCATATTTTCCAGTCAACTTTCCCTAAATTCCTTACAGAATTTGTTGAAATCACAGAAGACCAAAAATTAATTCGCCAACTAACTAAAAAATTCAAAACATAAATTAATTAAACAAAAACTAGTGCATTTATTACCAGAAAATTGATGTGCTCATAGTCAAACAAATTTTTTATTCAACTGAAACATATCTATACAATTTATTTTTCCTAATTTTTCAAAAGGTATTGGTATTGCGGTTAAGCCAGAATTTCAATAGCTTTCAAAGGCAAAAAAATATAACGATTAGACTACAATTCATTAATAAGTGAGACAATCTATGCTTATCATTAAATATTAATATTGTTTTTATTTCAATTCAATAATGAACATATACTATTCTAACTATTTATGTTCCTATTTCAATTCAACAATGAACATATACTATCCTAAGTATTTGTGGTTCAATAAATTTAAAAATATTAATCTAGATTTAGTGAATCTAAATCATCAAATCTATTGAAATATTGATCTAGATTTGGTGAATCTAAATCACCAAATCTATTGAAATATTGATCTAGATTCTGGTCACGAAATCTTACACGGATATGACGTGCATCAAATCTATCAAACATGTCTTATAGGCCCAACAGTACAATGAAATTCATCCTCATCTGGCAACTTCCGCAGGTAAAACAAAAGAATCCCTCTCCTCAATCAAATGATCAGGACTTGTGCAGGATATTGCAGTTTACTGGAATATTCCGAGATCTGATTACTTCAATTATTTGACTTCATCCATGTGCGTTGAATTATTTCAAGATCCACCATCACAATGCGCCATTTATAAAATAAGATGGCATTATGATTCAGCCATTTCCAACGCAACACCTGTAACTACTGCCCATGTGATAACACCTGTAACATGTACCCATTTCCAACGCAACGCTGACCACCACCTTCCAACGCCATACTCGTCACCACTGCTGTAACATTATTTTCAATGTTGCAACTATTTATAAATATTATTATATTCACCACCTGACATTCTGGGAGAACCTAGAACCGCCATGAAAGACCTTCATTGTTGCATGTCTTTCCAAATAGTTCAGTCTGCAAGTTCTGTCAGTTAAGTGTTCGTGCAAGTTGCGACAGCCCGTAAATTATATTTTTTTATTAGTGATCAAAGATGGAATTTCGAAACAGAGTTACTCGTCAAATTGGACTGTTTTTATACTTTTTCCTAATATCAAGTAAAGATCTTGTCAACTTTGCAAAATTTTAAACACAGCGTGAAGGACAACTTACCCGTCAAATTCTATCGCTGTAAATCGTGATGAACCGCTAATCATATTTTGGGAAAATCTAACTCTAAAATAATTATAGCATGTCCTTCTTAATTCCACACTAACATTTAATTTGCTATAAACTTTTGCAAGCAGAAACTTTGATGACAATGTGATATTTTTAGCATACCATGCTTCCATGATAGCTATTCATAATTCATTCAATTTCTCAAATAGGTTGAGGAAGCATTGTCAGTATTTGCAAGCGGCCCTGGTTTGTGCTGAAAGCAATGGGAGTGAAGTTGGTGCAACTGGGTCGAGTGGTCAGAGTGTTAGTCACATCAATGTTTCCAGATGTACGGGAATGATGATGATTGTACGGCCAAATGCTCCTAATCTGTTCATGTTGAGTCTATCATGGCAACTCCTGTTTCGGAAAATTCCGAACGATATTTTCATGTCGTGTGCCCATATATGTAATGCTTCACGTACGAAACCTATTTACTAAAAGTTGTTTACCGAGCCGCAAATTTGTTTGGAGAGCAAATATTTTTTGAAATCTCGTTAAATTAAAAAAAAATAAAAATCATTAGTGGCGGAAATGAATTCAACATTATTAAAAAATTGTAATGTAACTTGATCAGGGTAACTCAAATTTTCCAAATTATTTGATGTTATCAACATATTGCAGAAATTTTATTCTTGTCCGGTTAAATTTAAGGAATTTTAGTTGTTTGTGTCTTTTTTTTAACATGTTGTTAGGAGTTGGGTTAAGGGAGTTTAAGTATGGATGAAATTTGATTAGCAAATTGTCCATTACAAGTTAATTAAATATACGGAAATTTTTTTTCTTATGAACTTAGAGGTTTTTTTTAATAAAAATAAAAAATACTCTAAAAAAAATAGGCTATAATAAAAAGGAAAAAAATGCACTATACATATTTAATTAATTGTCTATATAATCCAATATAATTTCTTGTAAAGTAATTAGAAGTTATCTATATATATATATAGATAAGAGTAAGATGTTTAAACCTTATACTTTTCAAAAATATTTTAACAAGTTATATAAACTTTATATATATAGAAAAAATTGTTAAAATAAATTATTCTAATGTTGTATAAACTTGTTTAACCTGATATCAACTTCATATATATCTATATATAGAAAAAAGTTGTTAAAAAAATTTATTTTAGTATTGTATAAACTAATTTAATTTACGCTGATAAAATCACTCCATACACATGCTATTTAATCTCTATAACATTAAAAAATATAATTTAAACAATAAAAAAATACACATTGTTTTCTCATTTTAAAATAAATTTACTCATATTAAATTTACTGTTAAAATAAATATATACTTATATAATAAAATGATAAAATAAAAAAATAAAAAAATCTTAAAAACAATCTGTCACTTCCAGGTCCTATATCCCAGAGACAAATGGTTAACATTCATCCATCTTTGTTTTGGTTAAGCCCTTATTCCTTTTAATCAAGCTGAAAATGCCTATTTACTTTTCGATATACTTTTGATGATGAGGTGAGAACAATTGATAGATGTGTAAAATTATTTTGGTTTTACATTGATAATTTTGTGTTGTTGGTTGAGATTTTTATATGCTTTTATATAATTTTGGTTATTATAAAATATCTGCTACAAGAATATATGTTAATTTTTATAACTGGATTTATGTGTCGTGAATTTGAATGTTTATTCTATTTTCATTTTCATTTTCAAAGTAAGGTTTGCTTTAATATCAACATGTTTTTATGGATATGAAAGGGTTTGTTCTCCTTAAAGTAGGAAAACAAATGTTAACTTATCAATTACATCAACTTATTTAACACTTAATTTGAGTGCTAAAGCTTGGATCATAGTATGCATGATTCTATGGTGACCCTCCTTTTTAGTAAATCATAATCTCAATTGAGTATTCAAACAAATAATTATGTTAAGGATATTGGTTTCACTCTGTGTACCAGAACAAACAATGAGTCTCAAAAGGCAAAATCTCCAGTAGCATTTAGTCCTAGTTAGCCTTTGGCTCCACCAATTAGTAGTTCAAGGTCTATTTAATAAGGAGGGAGATCTATCAAGCTCATTCTTCTCCCTCATTATTGTGTCTACAGGTGCTCTCTAATCTAGTATGGAAAGGATGTTGTAATGTCCTACTCTATAAACATTTTGACTCAGTCAATTACATAAATAATAACAATGATAATTTTTTTTTAAATAAAATAAACTATAAAAATACAATTAATAATTGAAATAAAATAGAGGTGAAATAGTCAAACTACAGTTGGTGTTTTGGCTTCACTTTCAATAACCCATTGTTTTACCAATAGTTAATATATATATATATATATATATATATATATATATATATATATCAACTCCTAATTTACCAACTCTACTCTCATTGGCTTTCGCTGCTCTCATTAGTTTAGAGAATATCAGGAAAAACATAATAAGTTTGCAATGTGGAATGCACAAGGTTTAAAAGGCCTTGACAAGAAACATACAATTTAACAAATAATTACTTTGATTCGTGGAATGCATATCATGTGCTTACAACTCAAAATTATTGTATCACACGCTTTTGTTGTGCTTTGCAATGTATCTTTTATCACCCTATATATATGGGAGCAATCTAATGATATGTTTTCTTTAGCTTTTGTGTAGAACTCAGACTACTCGATTGTTGGAGATATCTCAATATTTCAATGTCTAAATTATATTAAATATAAATGGATTTAAAACCAAAATCGAATTACATAGATTAAATTAAAATAACTTAAAACTTTGATTTCTCCCTTTCTAATTTGGTGAGGCAAAACCATAAAACATATCTTATAAAAGTCAAATACAAATTAATCAAACTTAAAATTTGTCAAAAAAAATATAAATAAGTTAAAATTAAAATTAACAATTTTCCAATTTTCTAAATTAAAAGATGATTCCTAAATAATTTTTCTAATTTAAAAGAGATAAAAAAATGTTTTAAATAATTAAATAACACCATTTGATTTGGACTAAAAAATCCAAAACATAAAATAATCAGAAAACACCTTTAAAAATAAAAATGAAACTAAATGCCTGGAAAGTAACAATTTTCCATTTAATTAAGAACGACAGAATCAACTAAACAAAATTATAAAAAAATAAAAAGTAGAGTGTCAAAATAATGCATTTATAACACGAAAGTTGAGGTGCTCATAGGCAAGCACATTTTCTATTCAACTGACACATGTCTTCGCAAATTTTTTTATTATTTTTTTTCAAAAAGTGGTGTCGCAGTGTAAAACATGTTTTCTTATTTTATTAAAAATTTGGTGTTGACAGTGTAGAATATGGTGGAACACATGGGTCTAAGTGCGCAACACATGTAAAATACATGTCAACATAAAGCCGGGCATATAACCTGCGTCCTAAATATTAAATGCATCCTCATTCCGCAATTTCCACATAAAAAACAAAAGAATCCCTCTCATCTCCAACTTCTTCCTCGCGTCTCTTGCCACTCCATTAGTAGTGGGGAGTTTCAGTTGAGAGTTTGGGGATTAGATGTACTGGCCCATGCTATTATGCCACCAAGATTAGGATTAGTTCTTCATTTATTCTGTTTTAGGGGAAATATGGTTATTTTTTTAATAGTAAGATATGGGGAAGAAGCAGACAAATGAGATACTCTGTTTGTTTTTTTAATACTTTTCCAGAGCATGGTTACTGAATGCATTTTGCTATATACTACTGCTTTGTTTTACTTCCACCTCAGAGGAATTGGGTTTAGCTTTGTCATTTTTCCTTTTCTATTATGGCCTGTGAATTTTTCCTTTTCTATTATGGCCTGTGAATCCGTTTGAAGGTATTTGATTGAAATCTAATAGATTCAATTACAGGTTTGTGTAATTCAATCGCAAATGACTCTATTGCACATCAAAGAAATCACTGCATTTCATCAAAACAACTATTCTATTTCTGGGTCCAGTTCAAAACTCCAAGCATCCCTTTAAGGTATTAAGGATGAACATTAACAATTTAAACATGAGATATTCCACTAATTTGTGATTGAAGCCAGTGTTGTTGAAATGACATGATTGGCGCTTTCATAACAAACATGGAAATGTTTGGTAACATCTCTGTTACAATCTGAATCCCTGAAGGGCAATGGCTTAATCTAAACCACTTTTCCAAATCCCATCCACACCATGTTAGCAAAGAATGAGTCTCCAGTTTCTTGGTACATCTTCAAAAACATACCTGAGATTACAAGGCCTGAAGCTGTGTTTTCTCAAAGCTGTTTGGAGTAAGGACAGGTCTCCAATTTGAGTCAAAGAACATTACAAAACAACACAACTTCTAAAGAGAAACATAAGCTCTGAATAAGGAAATCCTAATCCTAATGTTTAAAAGGATGTCAAAGTCAAAGAACATTACAAGACAACTTGTAAAGAGAAACTTGAAGTTCCAAAGAAGAAAGTTAATAATGTTTAAAATGTCCAATGTGGTGGATGCACAACTTGTAAAGAGAAACATAAGCTCTGAATAAGGAAATCCTAATCCTAATGTTTAAAAAGATGTCAAAGTCAAAGAACATTACAAGACAAGATAACTTGTAAAGAGAAACTTGAAGATCCAAATAAGAAAGTTATAATGTTTAAAATGTCCAATGTGGTGGATGTGAAATCAAAGGCATGCATACCAGGGTTCATCCAACCTTCATATCAAGCCTAGGTTCAAAGGCCATGACAATCTCATAGCATTCCGATGTACTTGCGGTGGTGTCTACAGGACGGCTGGGAAGCCATCTCCATGCATTTTCAGTGACACTGTAAACTACCACCTCTGCCACCTTCCTAAATTTCCTATTCCTATGTCCAGCGACTATGAAACATGTGCAATCCCCTACTCCTATGCACCACTTACTGCAGCCGATAGAAATCCTCTTGAAATCTTCGGACAGGGACGGAGGCATTCTTGCAATCTCCTTCCACCATGATGAGGATGAAGAGGTGGAGGAAGAAGAGTTCACCTTGTCTTTGTCAAACTCCCATATAATAACTTGCAAAAGCTCCCCTGTATGTCCGAAAATGTACCCGGCGACTAGAACCCATGACCCGTAGGTGAGAAGGTAAGGTGACATGTAGTCACTGTCAGCCATCTCCGGCAATGGCGCAAAAATGGAAGTCCCCTGTTGGATGCTGAAACCCATAATGCCCGATTGGTCATGAAGATCTGCAAAACAGTAGAATGAGCCTGCGCAGAAAACCATGTCTTTCTTGTCAATGTGCACATCATGTGGCAGGCGTCCTGCAATTCTCCACGACTTGAATGCAGAATCATAGATTTCCACTATCCCCGCTTCATGGCTGTCCTCACCAACCACCACCACTTTGTATGTCCCTCTACTGTCGCCCTCCCCTTCCACGATGCCTCCAACACTAAAGACCGTTATGGATGAGATGGGGGTCAGTTTTAAGGAGGTTCTTGTGAGGGGATTGGAAACAACAAATGATAGATATGGGTGGGGATCGATTGTGTGCAAGAACAAGCCTGCCCCTGATCCATAGAAAGTAACAAATTTTACCTTACCATTTGGCTCCACGAAGGAGGGAAAGGAGACGCAGGGGGTATTCCTCCAAGTTCCTGTGAAGAAGAAGTAAGCCAAACAATGAAGAGGCCTTCTGCCAACATCTTGCACAAGCAGCCATGGCTTCCTGTTACGAGCCTTCTCCGCCCATTTACTTGTTATGAATTGGGTTGATGTGAACAGAGCATTGCATTTCTTGGACACACTGCGAAATCTACACAAAGACTCCACTGGCAACCACACCAGTATTTCCACGATCAAATCCTCCGGCAACACAGGCAAATCATGAGACTTGTACAGGTCGCCCATTTTAACTAACCTTCCATCGACATACCAGGTTGAGGCTGGATGATAAACGACTTTAATCGACCACTGCGAACAGACGGTGCCGCGCCATCTATAAGATAAGCTGAAATTCTGATTCGGCCATTTCACACGCAACACCTGTAACAACCTTCCAGCGCAACATTCTCCACCGCCTGTGATTTTTAGTGTCACATCTTAGTTTAACCATTTCCAATGCAACGCTGGCCACCTCCTTCCAGCGCCACACTCCTGAGTTCTCACAAATGTTTGGTAAGCTGGAGCCGCCATTAAAGATCTTCAATGTTGCACGTCTTTCAAGATATTCTATACTGGTCCAGTCGGCAAGTTCTGTCCTTTAATTTCTCGTGAAAGTTAGTCAGCAAAATCTGTCTCCTCTTTATTCGTGATGAATCTAATCATAGATTTGATTAAATTAGTAAAAAATGGGTGATTGTTAAGTCCCCATTAACATTTAATTCCATATAAACTTTCCCAAGTAGAATTTTTGATGAAAATATGCCATTTTTAAGCATATTACGCTTCTATAGTTATTTATAATGGAGTTGTATTAAGTTATTTATGATGGAGTTGTATTAAGCATGATTTTTTAGATTTTTTGGTGTCGGAATTTGGTGGAAAAATTTGATGTGAAATTTTGATTTGTGTTATTTAAACTATTTTTTTCACTGTATATATGGATTCAGCACCCTGGAAAACCCCTCGGACACTTTGATTGCACAAGGTTACCCATCAAACTTGTGATTTCAGTGAATTCCTACTAGATTTTAAAGAAATTAAACCAGAAAAACCCATCCTAAAAACTTCCAAAAAAAATTAGGCTAAAAACAACTCCATTTTGACTCAATGTCTCAATTAAATTCATGAAGCATTGTCAATATTTTGCAGGTGGCCCTTGTTTTTTTCTGAAATCAATGGGAATCTTTGGGCTCGATGTTCAGAGTGTTGTAACATCAATGTTTCTATGATGGTGTTACGACCAAATGTACCTAATCTGTTCATGCTCATTGCTGACTCGAGTCTGTCATGGTACCTCCTATTTTGGCAAAATTATCAATGATGTCTAAATCTTGTATGCCCATATATGTAATGCTTCACGGAATAAACTTTTGAGATAAAATTTTACTTCTTTGTGTCCTTTCTAAAAACGTTATTAGGAGTTGCGGTTAGGTAGGTCTTGAAGACAAATAAGTAGCATTGTATCCCTCTCTATTTTGATTCAAGGTTGATGCTTATTTACTTTTTATTATTAAGTGAAGTTCATGGATATGCACTCTTGATTCAAGGTTTATGCTTATTTACTTTTTATAATTAAGTGAGGTTTATGGATATGCACTTTTGATTCGAGATTGATGCTTATTTACTTGTGGATTGACTTTTTTTATTATTTTTTACTTAAAATTTGATTTTCTTATTGGGAATTATCGTTAGGGAGATTTCAAGGACAAATAAGTAGCATTGTATTTATTTTTTTTTATTTTTTTTATTATTGATATTCATGGACATGCAGTGTGTGGATTAAGTATTTTATATTTTATATTTAATTTTTGTTATCTTCAAATATGAATAGATATTTATAGATATTTATAGATGGATTTATGTATTGTCAATTTTGGTGTTTTTTTTAATTTAGATGTTTGGGTCAAAGTTAATATGTATATGGATTTGAAAGAGTTTGTTCTTATAGAGTATTTTATAAAAATTGAAAGGTTGATTTACCAATTATACCAACCTACTTAATACTTGTTTCAAGGTTAAATTTTGGTTCATCATATATCTATTACTTTCTATGAATAGTTAAAGTTGACTATTTTGGTGGCCTTCCTCTTTGATAAACCACAAGTTCAATTGAGTACTCAAAATAATAATTATATTGATTGGATCTAGATTGTCCACCAAAAGAAGAACAATGAGTCTTAGAAGGCCCCATCTAGAAGATCCTAGTAGCATCTAATGTCAATGTGCCTTTGACTCCATCAATTAATATTTCCATCCTTCAATATGTCTCAAGGCCTACTCAACAAGGAGAGGGGATCCATCAAGTTCATTCTCCTCGCTCATAATTAAATTCTCAATCAAAGGACCTAGTGGATGGCCATCTAAAGTAGCACCCACCTATTACTTTTGATAAAATTAAAAAATTCCAAATTAACCTATTGAAGTTTGGAACCCTTTCACTACTCTCGTTGGCTTGGAGGAGATTAGGAAAAACATAATGAGTTCCGAATGAAAGTTTCCTCATGGAATACCCAAAGTTTGAAAGATCTAAGTAACAAAAAACATACAATCTAACAAATAACAACTTTAATTGGTGGAGTGCATAATTGCATTTCTGTTGTGTATGACCTTATATGTTATTCACTCTAAGTGTTTATTTATTGTAATGTGATTATCATAATGGGAAAGGTAGTCATGCTACACTCATTCCCTTCTACCTACTTCAGTGATTATTGGATGACAGATTGACCCGACTCAAAGGTTGCTTTCATAATTGTTAAATCTTAACTATTGACCCTTAGATTTGTCAAATGTATATGCTTCTAGTGATGTAGATGAAAGCACAAAATTTTAGTGGTGGATGGATGATGAGTTGTCGAACGACCCATGATTTGTTTATGTTGATTTTAGTATGGTAAAAAACTAGGAAGACAAAGGTGGAGCTTTAGTGATGATGGAATTGTCAAGATTGAAAGAAGATTGGGTATTTCTTAGGGTGTATTTAGAGTTTCATGACCCCAACAAAGTTTTACAATGTGATTGTGGAAAGTTGTGGCTCCCCTTGGAACATTTTTTGCAAACACCAAAAGGAATTTTGCAACAGCCAAAAGTGCTAGCTCTTGGAGTAAACTCCTCATATATTGACTCTTCTAGTGATGGTAAAACAACTCTTTCTTACCATTAACCTATTTGGTTTGGTATTTCTTGGGGTTCTAAAAAATGTGTATACACATGATGTATTTCATCTTGAATGCCTTGCACTTGCAAAGCCCTAGCTATGTTGCATGTATCAAAAATATACAGAATTTGTTGCACACGCCTCAAGGTGATGATGAGTAATTCATTGCTAGGAATATATTATTACATTGATAATAACCTTCCTATCTCGCTATGGTCATCAAATTGCAATGACCATGCACAACTATAATTGAATTGTTAGGGAAGAATTTGAGATTATTCCTTAGGCCTTTTAGCATAACCCTTTTGACAAAGAAAAATAGGAGAGGGCCACCAATCTCTACGACCTTCTAAGGATTAATGAAGTGTGTCATGCTATGGGAGGTAAGTTCCATATATTTAGGGATTTCGATAAAAGTAAAAAATTAGAAATAGAATATTAAGAAAAAATATTAAATCTCGTGTTGGTGACCTAGATGGTATCCTAATTGGCAACTTATGCCTTCCCAAGCCTAGATTCCCAAAATGTGTACACACTACTTGGAATTCACACATGTTCCTACAGGTGCATGTTCTTGATGGCCCCATTGCCACTTTTTGGGCCATCATCTTTATGCACCCACCCAACACTTTCTAAGAACATACCTCTTTATATGTATAACACCCTCCTCCCACATCCACCCAAGTAACCATGCCAACCGGGGTAAACATGAGGCAGGAGGTTACTACGATCAGATTTGACTTCTTATGTGACCTTAAGGAAGTGGAATCAATGGAACATCGTACATAGTCATCCAACATCATCAATAAAACCCTTAGGAGACAAGTCAGCCACTCAGACAACTTGTGCCTGGGTTCCACTATTGTTCTGGATCTCTTAGGTCATAGTCGCTCTCATGTTATGGGTAAGGGAGAGACCAACAAACCAAAGTCTCTCTCACAGGCTTGCCTGCCAATAGCTAAGGACCAAAATTGCTAGTTCTTTGCCAACGACCCCAAGATTTAAGCCACTTTTTCAAGCCCAGATCCCAAGCCACACCCAGAATGGAGTGATAGCTTAGAATCAGTAAAAATACAGGGAAACAATGATGCAAAAGCAATAAAATGAACAATACCATAACCAAACCCCTACTAACCATGACATGCATTTCGTCAAACATATCATCAACATGTAACCTATAGGTGTAAACCACAAAATTAAGTGTAGGGATCTCATGCCTATCTAAGAATCACTATAACCAGCATAATAGAACAAAAATACCATAAACATATCATCCATCAAGATCCACATATACCTCAGTGCATTTACACATGAAAAATCAAGGGAATGAATTTCTCATTAATGAATGCAATGAACCAACCGGAAACGAGACTACCACATTCCACCTGACCATAGATTGGTTGAGTCATGTCTCTCTTCAGCAATCACCCTCGTGCCATATTCCAAGCATGAATGTGGGACTCATAGAACACACCAAAATACACCAATCGATATGGATGCCACTAGAGTTCTCCGCCTACACCATGAGGAATTTGAGTGCCTCCTAGTCTCTTAGGCTTTACCTTGCATCCACAGTCCGATCGAGGGATCATTAGGCCCTACACCGAGACATAATCTCCAGGCTTTACGTGCATCCCATCTCGGGATCACTAGGCCCAACAGAGAGAAAATCCACCTCTTAGATTTACCATATATCCCACCATTCACCGACAAGGATTCCTAGGCCCACCGAGGCACACAATCTGGCTTTACCGCAACCCATAGTCTGGTTCAGGGGTTACTAGGCCAGTGCCTTCATGATCCTCATTCTGGTTCAGGGACCACTCAGACCATTTGTTTATCAATTCAGATATCCACCCAACTCAGCTTTGAATTCAATCCGGCCATCCCACATAAACCGAATGAGAGAACCCATCTTATCAAAGTTATCAAGAAATGGATAAAAATAATGTCACACCTGGAAAAACCCATGCCATGGTAGAAAAGAAACACATGCAATCTCATGCATGCCAAATCTAGTAAGGAAAATACACATGCAAGTCGATACCTGCAATGAAGCCTATTGTAGCTACATGATCCTGCTTTCCCTGCTTGATCTTTGCTTCCTCTTACCTTCTTTTCCTCTCTTGCTCGAATGCCAAAGTGCTCCAAGAAACTCTAACTGTCCAAGAGTGAGAGAGAGAGACAGAATAATGAGAGAGCTCCAAAACTCAACTAACAAAAGGTTACCCACTGGTCCTTATAAGCCTTTTTATGAATGAGGCCTCTATTTTATTCATTTTCCATTATTTTCCTTCAATAACAATGTAAACTTTGAAACAGGAACTGATACTGTTACCCGTTTCGTAGAGATAGCTAAAAAGTGACCTGATTTTGAAAAGGGGTGATGCAGAACACACATGTTTTTTTTAGAGCATAGTTTTTGGCACTTTAGTTTTCTTTATGTACATCACGTTTTAGAATGGTAGTGATTTTCATGCTGATTTAAAAAAGTGAGCATTCTGCATCACACTCCTTTTTTAAAAGCCCTGTTTTTTGGCTTTAAATTTTTTAATGTATAAAATGTAAATAATTATTTAGTAAATTTGATAATTTTTTAAGTGGTCGTTTTCTTCACATTTTCTTGTTTTTTATTATAATTAAAAAAAAAAAGTGAGGTTTTTACTGTTTTGCATTTTTAAATTAGAAGGTCGATATTTAGACTTTTCAATATTCTACATATTTATACATCCTTAATTAATTTTTCAATCGACATGAAATAATTGTTTCTAAAAAACAATATTTTTTAACAATGGACATAAAAATAACAATTTTTAACATAAATATAACTAAAAAGCTACACGTTTTGATAATTTTTTGTTAGAATTGACATGTCAAAATCACAATTTTTATACGATAATTTTAACTAAAAATGGTTAAATAATAGCTTTTTCTATGAATTTCATGTCAAAAAAATAATAAAAATCACTTTTTTTTTTCAAAAAATAATGATTAACTTAAAAATCAATGCAAAAATCACATATTACCAATATTGAACATATAACAACCCTAATTGAGTGTTTATTCTTCTCATAAAATGTCAGAGTCAAAACATTGCAAAGCTTGATTTACAAGCATAACTTAAATTTAATCAACAATGTCACGTAATGCAAACTCTTCGTCCTCTAGAGTTTCATCATTGTCCTCTTCCACAATATTTTCTGTTTCAATTTGCTCATTTTCCTCTTCTAATGGGTCTTTGATGTCTGCGAAACTCCCAATGTATGTCTTTCCAAACATTCCATGTAATGGTGGTTGGGGTTCCTTTGCCTTTTTTGCCACACATGATTCACTAAAGTCCCCTTTCTTCAACCCAATTTCTTGCATTGCATCTGGAAGAAATTGAAGAGCATTAATTCTTTGCTGAATGAATTGCACTGTACTGGATCTTTTTCAATTGCAATGCAATTTCTTCCTTTTTGAAGGCAACATGCTAGTGTTGTACCTAATTATCAAGCACAAAAGAAATAATGAACTAAATTAGTACAATGACATATTAATTAAAAAAATAACATATTGAAATTCAATTCCATATAATAAAACTTACCTGAGCCAGAAAATAAATCCAAAACCCAATCTCCTTCATTTGAACAAATGTCTATAAGATAGTTAATCAATAATTGTGGTTTTTGATAAATTTTAACTATCTCTCCTTTTGCTTCTTTGTCTTCATAAGTTAGTTTTCTCACAACAGAATCATAACTCAGTATTTGGCTATGACTCTTTCTGTCTACCCGATTAAAAATCATAGACATATGGCTATCATCTTTTGCCCAACTATCAATATGAATGAACTCACAATCATTTATAAATTATTGATCTTCATTGTGAAGAAGAGTTGACTTTTCCCTGTAACATGAAATAGTAAAAGTTAAATTAACTTGTACATAAATAAATTTTTCAACATTAATCAAATATACATTTTAAACGTCTTACCATGTAAGCTGCATCCTTGAATTTGTTTTCCCCTTGAAGCTTGACAATATCATTGCCAATTGTGTGTCTGAATGAAATGTCACAAATCTCCATAATGGTGATGACGTGACTTCTACAAATCCCGCAACCACTTTACTAAAAGCTTGATAAGTATAAGGGTCACTATCATAGTCAATGTTTGGAATATTGAAACCATGGGGAATATCTGCAATGACTAGGGCATAATCCATTTTAGGTATGAGTTTAGCAATGTCTTCACAGTCGCCTTGTATTACTTGATATTGAATAGTGTCTAGCCCATTCCAAATGAAATGATTAAGAGTTGGATCAAGTTGAATATCCTTAATACGTTGCTTCCTCAGTCTTTCGATCTTTATTTTTTCGATAAAGGTTTTGAAACTATCTGGCACTCCATTATCATCCTTCCTCATCTTTTATAAAATAAACAAATATATGTGTAAGTTATAAATTAAAAATAGTACACAGGTGAATAAAAATGAATGTATAAATCAAGATACCTTTTTAAATGCAAGATAAAAAGCTTTTAATATTGATGTAGAACTTGAATCTAGATAGTTGCGTACGACATCATCCCAACTATCTTCATTCAACAATCTAACCATTTGTTCTTGAATTTTCATGTAAACTTTGTGACTGCATAGATAAAGTAACAAAAAGTTAATATAATGATATGTATAACAAACACTACCAAGAACAACATGTTTTATTTAAAATATAATTATAATCTAGAAATAAATAAAAATATTTCAAGAAACTTACTTTTGAAATTCTTCAGACATTTCCTCCAATGATAATTCCCCTGACCTCACATGAGATAATATTGTTTTGACAATTTTTTCATCTTTCACTCCTGGCATCGCCCTCCAAGGTGTGATAGTCATATCGTCTAGAAGATGCTTCATTTCAGGAGCTAATTTACTGTTGCCACATATGAATGGCTTAGACTTTTTGACCTTCTGGTTTTTAATGGCAATGTCTTCCCACATGCCAAAAATCTCATCAATCAACCTCCAAACATCTCCAGTTCTAAATGCCAATTGGAAAATGTTATCAACACCTCTGAATAAATCACTATGTTTGCTGCC
Organism: Pinus tabuliformis; assembly: GCA_031772625.1. Taxonomy (NCBI): domain Eukaryota; kingdom Viridiplantae; phylum Streptophyta; class Pinopsida; order Pinales; family Pinaceae; genus Pinus; species Pinus tabuliformis. The sequence continues at coordinate 1,638,431,994 of CM062818.1, read as the reverse complement.
CTTTCCACCTTTTGAATTGGTTTTCTCTTCAATTTGATATCCTATTTCCATACAACATTCCTTTCGGAACTCTGCAGTAACTCTTGTCCTATCCCCACCACATTTTTCTTCAAATTCACTATGAATAAATCTAACCCTTTGGATGAAAGTCATAGACATCCTATATTCATTATCTGAATTATGATCCCATGCCACTAAATTTGCTTCTGTATCAGATAAACCAGCGTAAATGATACATTTCATTGTTTCAAAACGTGGGTTATTAGGATATTCCTCCATCAATTGTCTTTGAGCTTCTACAGAATGGTTCCCCCCAAGCACATAATAATTGTATTCAAAACATTTTGACTTATCAAATGCTTCTTTGTTGGGAACTTGAAGTGGATCAACAAGAAGCACATAACTAACCACATGAGCATATGGATTGTACCTCATCAATGTCTTCAAGTTGTGAACATGCAGATGATGTGGCTTTCTAACTTGATATTGACATTGTCCTTCACTTGCTTTATAGGTTTGCCTGACATTAAGCTGAAATTTGCGACCACCATCAATTAAGTTTCTCTTTGTCAAATTCTCTCGAATGACATTATGTTTTGTTTTGATAATGCCATCTTCTAAATCAGCTCCTGGTGTAATGATTTCTCTGCTTTCTTTTGAAGTTTCACTAGGTTCTTGACTGCTGGTAATGACTGCTTCAAAATCATCAACTTTACTTTTCTTGGTCATAACATTCCCACCAGAGTTATTCTTGGGCATTGTTACTTTTGGATTTTTATGGCTCTTCTCAGTTCCAATGTCATCTTCAGTAATGACAACATATGTTTCATCGTCAATTTCAACTTCATCGTTCTCAAAAGTAACTTGTTTACCCTTGCTAGATTTATCCACCAGAGACCTTTTTTCTGATTCTTTGGATGTAGTTTTGTAGCATTATCAATTACTTCATTTTGCCTATTTTCCATATTTTCTTCTGACACTGAGTAAAAACTGCTGACAACTTTTATGATATCATTCTCAATGAAATGAATGCCTCCCAACCTAATTGAACAACTTTCATCGAAATTCTGCCAAACAAAATATCATATGTCAATAAAAAACAAAGTTAAAAAATATAGTGAGACACTTTCAAAAACGCAAAATACAAATATAAATAATAATACTTACGATGTTTTGTGTCATCTCATTTACGATTTGACTACACAACTTTGTAGATACCTCTCTCGTGTCATACAATGAATATGATAGTTGGTATTTAACCCTTTCATGTGACTTGGGAGCTTTTATAAGTAGGTAAACAACTTCAGTGTCCGGTACCGAACACATATCTACGACTCTTCCCATCACCTCAAAAATTCCATTATCATTCGGTATATCGATATATAGATATATATTCACATTTGCGCTTTCTCTTTCTTTCACATACCACATTCTTGATGGAAATTTCACCTCTTTCGAATTCTTCCAGTCTGAAATCATCTTCTTATCACTTGAGGCACTTGAAAGATTTGTAGTCATGAGCTCAGGTGGAGTTCGTTCACCAATGTTTCTTTTAGATGCACCTTTATGAGTCTTTGGTCTAGAAAGATTCACTGAAATTCTCTTTGATGCCATTTTCTTGAAAAATAGAAACACATAAATCAGTAAATAATAAAAACATATTAACTTAAATTAACAATGAAAATATATCATAAATTTTAATCAACAATCGCCCCACCCACCGCCCCTCATATTCCAAAAGGACATGCATTAACATTCCAGTGTAAAAAAGTAAATCATGAATAAAACATTTTGCTCGGGCGCCCTCACCCACCCCACCCCCCCCGCACAGCATGGGCGCCCTCACCCACCCCACCCCCCCCGCACAGCATGGGCGCCCTCACCCACCCACCCCCCAAGCATCCCAACCCCCCCACGCCAGCGGCCCGGGCGCCCTCACCCGCCCCACCGCCCAGGCACCCGACCCAACCCCCACAACCCTCTCCAGCCCTGGCGCCCTCACCCGCCCACCTGCCCCAACTCTCTCCCTACTCCGCCCCCGCCCCACCCACCCGCCCGCTCGACCGACCGACCCAGGCGCCCTCACCCACCCCTCCGGGCGCCCTCCCTACCTCTCCCCCAACTCGCGCGCCCTGCACCCCCACACTCGCCCGCTCCAACCCTCTCGCCGCCCCACCCCTCTGGGCGCCCTCGCCCGCCCGCCCGCCCCACCCCTCCGGGCGCCCTCACCCGGCCCCCTGCCCGATGCCCTCACCCACTTGCCCGCCTCACCTGAACCCCCCTCCGCCCGGGCTCCCTACCTCTCCCCACACCCGCCCACCCCGCACCCCCTCACCCGCCTGCTCCAACCCTCCCGGCGCCCTCACCCCTTCAGGCGCCCTCGCCCGCCCGTCCACCCGGCGCCCTCACCCACCCGCCCGCCTCAACCGAACCCCCATCCGCCCGGGCTCCCTACCTCTCCCCCAACCCGCCCACCCCGCACCCCCTCACCCACCCCTCACCCACCCGCTCCAACCCTCCCGGTGCCCTCACCCCTTCGGGCGCCCTCGCCCACCCCCCCACCTAGCGCCCTCACCCACCTGCCTGCCTCACCCGAACCCCCCTCCGCCCGAGCTCCCTACCGCAACCCCTCACCTCGCACCCCTTCACCCGCACACCCCGCACCCCGTCACCCGCCCGCTCCAACCCGCCCGCCCTCCCCTTCAGGCATCCTCGCCCGCCCACCCGCCCCACACCTCCGGGCGCCTTCACCCGCCCCCCGGCCCGGCGCCCTCACCCACCCGCCCGCTTCACCCAAACCGCCCTCCGCCCGGGCGCCCTCGTTCAGGCGCCACCCCGGCCGCCCGCGCCCTCGCCTGGCAGGCAGGGCGACCCTGCCTGTAAGACCTTCGGGAGATTAGTGCGACGGGCACCAGCGAGTCGTGCACGTGGGCGAGCGCACGAGCGCGCGGACAAAATGTGCGATGGAGTGCGACAACAAGTGCGACGGAATGCGACGTTATATGCGACGATATGCAAAATGATTATGCGACTAAGTGTTGGACATAATATATATATATATATATATATATATATATATATATATATATATATATATCTATATATATATATATGCGTTGGACTACGGCTTGAAAGCTGACTTGAGTAAGAGTCTTAGGGGGCGCATGTTGGTGGCTTTGGAGGTCGGCCAAGGGGCTGCACACCCCATGTAAACCCATGCTAAGATGTGTATATATGAATGAGCCTTGAGGCTCATTTCAACCAACGAATCTCATCACTTCTCTATGCATAAGAGGAAGCGGTAAAATAGAACTGCACAGATTTGGATAGGAGCTGCGCATAGCTCATGCGCACTATCTAAGGTGCGGTTTTGGACTTGTCTTGTGTCGGTTGAGGTGTGGGCAAGTGTGCCCGGGGTTCGGTATAAGTGCAGACTGTGCCGGGTTTTGGGTAGAGTGTCTCGGTGACTCGTGTGAGCACCCACTCTCGTGCAAGACGTGCACATACACTTTGTAAAGGCTGGTTGCCTATGTTGTAAATTATTCTAAGTATTGGCTTGGAGCTTGCCAAGCATTACTTGTATTATTGAAGAAAGACTGAATATAATATATTGTCGGGCAGACTTGTTCGGGAGTTGCCCCTCCCCTTTATACTTGTTGCAATTGTTGATGTTCTTGTTATAATTGCTATGGATAATGAATGAGTATGGGCTTCATTAAGTATAAAGGATAATTGCATTTTACTTGGTTGCGAAACACAAACTAAGTAAGGACAAGTGAATTAGGCGTAGTCCACGAAGGTTAGTATTGGTGAAAAGAAAGCGTTTGGTGGTGCCGCACCTCGCTATAAGCGGTTGGAAGACTACCGCAGGTGTAAGGGTGTGACATGTGGTATCAGAGCTCGGTCTAGAGCTGGTGAGCAAGGTTTGCTCGTGATAGGTTGAAGCTTGTGAACACGTTCAGGTGTTGAAGCATTGAAGCCGGTATACACTTGACAGGTGAGAACAAGACTTCGGTTTGAAGCTATTGAGCAGGGTTGCTCGTAACAGGTACTTGCAGGTGAAGGAAACCATTTCACATAAGTGGAACAAGGGTTGGTTCTAATTGCAGGTGACGTGGTGAAGCTGTTGGATGGTCGAAACTAGATTGCAAAGGAGAAAGAAGCTGTTAGAAATGGTAGTCAAATCTTAGGCTGGGTCTAGTCACGTTGTGAAGGATGCTACTATTGGGTTCATTGAAAAGGTGTTGGAAAAGATGAAGGATATGGAGACTTCTTGGGATAAGAAGATGGACTTGTTTGCTAAAGAACAAGAGGCCAACTTGAAGATAAAGGAAGAGCTCGATGAACTCCGAACACAACATGATGAACTCCGGACACAGTATGAGTACACTGATCTTATGTGTACACAACTTGAAGTAAAAGTCAAAGAGGTTGAAGAAGCAAGGGATCAGGGTCTTGCAGAGATCGTGAACTTGAAGAAAACTCTTGACGAAGCCAAGGATGAGATAGCGGTGTTGAAGAAGGCCGTGAGGCATAACTCAGGTGGAGGAGTGCCTCATGTGAAGGTCAAGGAACCAGAATCTTATGATGGCACAAGGAATGCAAAGACTCTTGGCAACTTTCTATGGGACATGGAGTAATACTTGGAACGGTTGGGTCTATCTGATGATGAGACAAAGGTCAAGGTAGCTGCTCAGTTCTTAACAAAGGATGCTAAGATGTGGTGGCGAAGGAGGTTGGATCAGATTGCCAATGGTAGTGCTCATGACATCACTTCATGGGATGACATGAAGAAGGGTTTGCAGACTCATTTTAGTCCTTAGGATGAAACATGGGAAGCAAGGACGAATATTAAGTACATAAAGCAGACCGGGAGGCTACAAGCATATCAGCGGGAGTTTGCAAGTGTAGCTCTGGAACTTCCTGACATGACGGAGAGGGACAAGGTGTTCAACTTAATTATTGGGTTGAAGCCTTGGGCATGCAATGAAGTGAAGAGGCAGAAGATTAGGACACTTGAGGAAGCTTTTGCTGCTGTTGATAGGTTGGTGGAGCATTATGATGAGACTTCTGATGATAGGAAGAAGAAGTCTGATAAACCGAAAGATAAGAAGAAGGAAGATGCTTCGAAATCGGATGATAGTTCGAAGACAAAGAAAGCCTTGAAGTGTTGGATATGTGCTGGACCACACACGGTGAAGAATTGTCCTTCTAAACCAAAGGTGGCTGCTATTGCACAATCTGATGTGAGGAATGAAGGTGCTTCTGTAGGGATGATGCAGATACTTGGTGCTTCTGCTACTACGGAGGAGGTCTCTAGGAGAGACCCTGAAAGGAACAAGTTGGAGTATGTTCGAATGAAGGTTGGAGGTGTAGATGTGCTCACTATGGTGGATAGTGGGGCTTCTCACAACTTCATGGGTGAAGATACTGTGAGAAGAATTGGGCTGAAATTTGTACCAGCAAAGGCACAAATGAAGACAGTGAATTCTCCTCCTATTGAGATTCTTGGTATAGCTGAGAGGGTGGACACTACACTTGGTGAATGGACTGGGAAGGTGGACTTCACTATAGTGCGGATTGATGACTATGAAGTTGTATTGGGGATGGAGTTCATGAAACAATTTGATGCTATGATCGTTCCACATTTGAAGAAGCTCTACATTTATGATGGAAGGGAAGATGTACCCATTGGTGTGACAAGGCCTGATTGTAAATTGGGAGTGATGCAAATGGAGGATAAGGAGAAGGTGAACAAGCGGTTGTCTAGTGTTGAGACAAAGCTTGTGGAGCAGTCATTGGTCATTAGATCACTTTCAGATAGCATCTTGGATTTGTCAAGAAGGCTAGAGTTGGTTGAGGATGATGATGATGATGAGGAGGTATATGTGAGGCCGGATATCCAGAAGGAAGACCGGGTTGCTTATCTACAAAGGATGGAGATTGAGGATCCTAATAGGTGGATCGAGTTGATTAGTGAGTGAGAGCCTTCAGGCTCTACTCCCTCTACATCTTCTTAGATGGATAAGAAGATGGGGCTCATTGTTAGCTGCTCATGGCAGTGAGTCCCTTAGACATATGGAGCAGGTATGATTGATGGTGCAGGGATGGCTTGGCATCAAGCATCATGACATGTTGCAGATGAGATGGAGCTTCCATGGACCTAAGCATGGATTATGGAATGGATTCTTGATGAGTCAAGGATGTGGCAGATGTTTGAGGAACAACTGATGATGGCATGAGGATGTTCACTCTCATGGATTGAGCGTGATGGTTGGATTAGCTACCCAACTAGTTCAGACATGGGGTCGCGAAGTGTGCAGAGATGTGCTGGCATTTTGTTGGAGTATCATGACAGAAGTTCACATAGAGACACATGATGAGGTCGACACAAAGGGGTCGATGATCATGGATCGAGATGATATCTGATGGAGAGCATACCGTTGAGGTGCATACCTTGGTATGGTGAGCTTGGTGGCAGTTGGTCATTAAGCCGAGACATAGTGGAGATGGAGACTCTACATATGTTGCAGGGATGTTTGCCTTGGATGGAAAGGATGACATTGTGGATGATGATGATCTTGGTGGATGGCTACCGGGATGGTATGTTGTCGAGGACGACAATGATTTCAGGTGGAGGAGGATGTAAGACCTTCGGGAGATTAGTGCGACGGGCATGAGCGCGCGGACAAAATGTGCGACGGAGTGCGACAACAAGTGCGACGTTATATGTGACAATATGCAAAACGATTATGCGACTAAGTGTTGGACATAATATATATATATGCGTTGGACTAAGGCTTGAAAGCCGACTTGAGTAAGAGTCTTAGGAGGCGCATGTTGGTGGCTTTGGGGGTCGGCCAAGGGGCTGCACAACCCATGTAAACCCACGCTAAGATGTGTATATATGAATGAGCCTTGAGGCTCATTTCAACCAACGAATCTCATCACTTCTCTACGCATAAGAGGAAGGGGTAAAACAGAACTGCGCAGATTTGGATAGGAGCTGCGCATAGCTCATGCGCACTATCTAAGGTGCGGTTTTGGAGCTGTCTTGTGCCGGTTGAGGTGTGGGCAAGTGTACCTGGGGTTCGGTATAAGTGCAGATTGTGCCGGGTTTTGGGTAGAGTGTCTCGGTGACTCGTGTGAGCACCCACTCTCGTGCAAGACGTGCACATACACTTTGTAAAGGTTGGTTGCCTATGTTGTAAATTATTCTAAGTATTGGCTTGGAGCTTGCCAAGCATTACTTGTATTATTGAAGAAAGACTGAATATAATATATTGTCGGGCAGACTTGTTCGGGAGTTTCCCCTCCCCTTTATACTTGTTGCAATTGTTGATGTTCTTGTTATAATTGCTATGGATAATGAATGAGTATGGGCTTCATTAAGTATAAAGGATAATTGCATTTTACTTGGTTGCGAAACACAAACTAAGTAAGGACAAGTGAATTAGCCGTAGTCCACGAAGGTTAGTATTGGTGAAAAGAAAGTGTTCGGTGGTGCCGCACCTCGCTATAAGCGGTTGGAAGACTACTGCAGGTGTAGGGGCGTGACACTGCCTGCCGGGCGAGGGCGCGGGCAGCCCAGGTGGCGCCTGCACGAGGGCGCCCTCCCTCATGCAGGCGCCACCCGGGCCGCCCGCGCCCTCGCCCGGCAGGCAGGGCGACCCTGTCTGCCGGGCAAGGTCTCCCTGCCTGCCAGGCGAGGGCACGGGCGGCCCGGGTGGCGCCTGCACGAGGGCACCCTCCCTCGTGCAGGCGCCACCCGGGCCACCCGTGCCCTCGCCCGGCAGGCAGGGCGATTGCCCCCCCTCGTGCAGGCGCCACCCGGGCCGCCCGCGCCCTCGCCCGGCAGGCAGGGTTGCCCTGCCTGCTGGGGGAGGGCACGGGCAGCCTGGGTGGCGCCTGCACGAGGGCGCCCCCCCTCGTGCAGGCGCCACTCGGGCCGCCCGCGCCCTCGCCTGGCAGGCAGGGTCGTCCTGCCTGCCGGGCGAGGGCGCGGGCGGCCCGGGTGGCGCCTGGACGAGGGGGGGCGCCCTCGTGCAGGTGCCATCCGGGCTGCCCGCGCCCTCGCCCGGCAGGCAGGGCAATTCCCATAATCGCCCTGCCTACCTGGCGGGGGCGCGGGCGGCCCGGGTGCGCCTGCACGAGCCCCGCTCATGGGGCTGAGGGAGGGTGGGTGAGGCGGGCGGGCGGAGGGTGCGTGAGGCGGGCGGGCGGAGGCGGGTGAGGCGGGCGGGTGGGGATGAGGGAAGGTGGGTAGGGCGGGCGGGCGGGCAATGGCGGGTAATGGCGCCCGGGCAAGGCGGGCGGGTGAGGGCGCCCGGGGGTTGGTGGGGCGGGCGGGTGAGGGTGCCCGCGGGTGAGTGGGGCGGGCGGGTGGGTGAGGGCACCCGTGGGTGGGTGGGGCGGGCGGGTTAGGGCCCTGGGGCCGGGCGGGCGGGTGAGGGCGCCCGCGGGTGGGTGGGGCGGGCGGGTTAGGGCGCCCATGCCGGGCGGGCGGGCGGGTGAGGGCGCCCGGGTGTGGGTGGGGCATGCGGGTGAGGGTGCTCGGGGGTGGGTGGCCCGCCCAGAGGGGTGAGGCGCCCCGGTGAGGGCACCGGGAGGGGTTGGGCGGGCGGGTGAGGGCACCCGGGCCGGGCGAGCGGGTGAGGGTTGCGTGGGTGGGTCGCCCGGAGGGGTAGGGCGGGCGGGCGACGGGGCCCGGGCTAGGTAGGCAGGTGAGGGGGGGCTGTTAGGGCGCCCGGAGGGGCCGGGCGGGCGGGTGAGGGGGGGCGCTGTTAAGGCGCCCGGAGGGGCCGGGCAGGCGGGCGGGCGAGGGGGGTGGGGCGCACCCACGGGTGTTAAGAAAATGAGGTTGACCGGGCCCACCATGCTCACGATTTTTCATTAAACTAATTTAATATAAAAGTTTTCAAGAAAAAAAAATTTAACTTACCTTTTAATTGCGAGAATTCTTCGTTGATTATGTTGTTGATAGCGATTTAGCTGCTCCACAAATTCACGACTCTTTCAACGATTTTCAGAAAGCCTGGATGTGATGTTAGTAATAGTGATAATGAAATTTTAATATGTAAGTGAAGTTACAAGGATGTTTTACTGTACGGTTAATATGGGATAATTTGTTTTACAATATTATAAAGTGAATATTATAGATTTGTTTTACAACGGGTTGAATGTGGGATAATTTGTTTTAAAATATTATAAAGTGAATATTGTAGTATTGGAAAGCGAATATTATATGGTTTAACTATTATAATAATTAATGTAGAAGTTGTAGTGTACAATTTTAATTATGATTTCATAAAAAAATTTAGTTTACATTTTCCAATAAATTGTAGAACAAAGTAATAAAGGTAAATAAATTTAACACACTTTTTGGAGGGAAATATTTTCGCGAAACTTTTTGGAGGGAAATATTTTCGCGAAATTTTTTGGAGGGAAAATTTCATTCTTTAAGCTATATAATATCTTTAGGAGACTCTCCATTTGTATCATTCAACATCTTCTATTTGAAAGGGATGGATTGTTCTGATAGTGAAGTTTCGATTTATACACCATCAACTTCTTCATCGCGTAACAACTCTATTCATATTGATGAACATAGCGGGAATTCTTCCACTATGAATAGAAAGTCACTTCTTCCACTTAGTCCTGATTCTAAGGACTATGAGAGCAGCACTGATGAAAGAGGGGATGGAGAATTTCAAATAAGTAAAGAGTCACAGATTCCACTTAGTCCTACTTCTAAGGACTATGAAAGCCGCAGTGATGAAGAGCATGATGGTGAAGTTCAAAAGAACGGAGTGTCACGATGTCCACTTAGTCCTAATTATGAGGACTATGAGAGCAATAGTTTTGAAGAGCATGATGGTGAAGTTCAAAAGAATGGAGGGTCACAGTGTCCACTTAGTCCTAATTCTGAGGACTATGAGAGCAGCAGTTTTGACGAGCATGATGGTGAAGTTCAAAAGAATGGAGTGTCACGGTGTCCACTTAGTCCTAATTCTGAGGACTATGAGAGCAGCAGTTTTGAAGAGCATAATGGTGAAGTTCAAAAGAAGGGAGTGTCACGGTGTCCACTTAGTCCTAATTCTGAGGACTATGAGAGTAGCAGTTTTGAAGAGCATAATGGTGAAGTTCAAAAGAAGGGAGTGTCACGGTGTCCACTTAGTCCTAATTCTGAGGACTATGAGAGCAGCAGTTTTGAAGCGCATGATGGCAAATTTCAAAAGAATGGAGTGTCACGGAGTCCACTTAGTCCTAATTCTGAAGACTATGAGAGCAGCAATGATGAAAAGCATGATGTTGATTTTCAAAAGTATGGAGTGTCAAAGTGTCCACTTAGTCCTAATTCTAAGGACTATGAGAGCAGTAGTGATGAAAAGCATGATGTTGATTTTCAAAAGTATGGAGTGTCACGGTGTCCAGTTAGTCCAAATTCTAAGGACTATGAGAGCAACAGTGATGAAGATTGGGATGATGAATTTCAAAAGATTGGAGTACCACAGTGTCCACTTAGTCCTAATTCTGCGGACTATGAGAGCAATAGTTATGAAGAGCGTGATGATGAATTTCAAAATAATAGAGTGTCACTGTGTCCTCTTAGTCCTAATTCTGCGGACTATGAGAGCAATAGTTATGAAGAGCGTGATGATGAATTTCAAAATAATAGAGTGTCACTGTGTCCTCTTAGTCCTAATTCTGCGGACTATGAGAGCAGCAGTGATGAAGGACAGGATGATGCACTTAGTCCTAATTCTAATGAGTATAAAGGTAGTAGTGACAAAGGACGGGATGTAGCATCTTCAATAAGTAAACAGTCACATTTTCAACGTAGTCCTAATTCTATGGACTATGAGAGTAGCACTGGCAATGCATATGAGGAAGAATATCCATTAAACATCGAGTCAGATTTTCCATTCAGTCCGAATTCTAAGGACTACGACAGTAGCACTGAAGAAGCAGAAGATGAAGAATCTCCTCCAAGTCAATATTTGAAAAGCAGAGCTGATCATAGTGTGGATAACATTCCTCTTAATGATGATGAAAAGCCTTATACAAATGATGATCAAATGATGGAGATGTTGCCAAGAAACATTGTATCAAGGAGTAGGAGTAGACCTTTTCATATCAATGCAAGTTGTTCTAGTTATACAAGGGGTAGAGAAAAATATCTGACGAGAAGAAGTTCTATCAGTGCTCTCATTTCAAGTGAATGTTGCCAAAAAGATTGCTTGAAACATATGGATTTCAAATTTTCATTAGAAAGCAGGAAGAGATATTTGTCAATGAATAAAAGCATGCAAAATTCATATTTAGTTAGGTGCATGCAATCTACATTGTCAGGTTATGATTATCATATTGGGACTTTTTTTATCTGTAGAAAAGGTTTCAAAATGTTTCATTCGATTGGGAATTTTCGTCTCTCGAGAATTCAAGAAAATTTGGAAAAGGATCCCACATTTTATTCAGAAGTACATCATAAAAGACAGTTTGGTCCATTATCAAATACTGCAATGTCATGGATGAAAGATTTCTTTTCAAAGCATGGAGAGTGTATGCCAAATGGAGAGACAATACATATTCTAGATAATTTTTCAAGACGAGAAATCTACAACTTATACAAAGAATATGCAGAAGGTGCTGAGGGACATGGCCAGTTTATTACATATCAATATTTTGTGAAGGTATGGAAGAAAGAATTCAACAATGTTCGTATTCCTAAGAAGACAAGGATGGGGATTTGCAGTACATGTGCTTCTCTTAAATAAAAAAGGGACAAATGTGAAGGCTCAGAAAGAGGTAAGCGTTCATAACTTTAACTTTTAAAATTTTATAGTCATCAACTATGAAAACATATTTCTTAATGAATCTCTTTTATGTTGTGTAGATTTTATTGTCAAACAACTTCAGGAGCATCGCGAACAACAAACAAACGAAAGGAAGAAGTTGTACAAGCATCGAAAGAAGTGTTATGATAATCCGAATAAATATTTGGGTTTGATAATTGATGGTATGGACCAGAAGAAAACACTTTTACCACATTTTGTTCGCACACCCAAAAATTTACAGGAGGAAAACTTTATTCAATTTCACTTGGTCGGTTGTATGGTCTTCAATGGGAAAATGTTGCCAAGGGTGTACTTCACAGCTCCAAATATTCATAATGATGCAAATCTGACCATAACCATAATTCATGATGTGATTTCTCATTGGTCTGGTAATCTTCCTGAAGTTTTGTATCTACAATTGGACAACACTTGCCGTGAAAACAAAAATCAGGTTGTTTTTGGATATCTAAACATGCTTGTTGAATTGGGAATTTTTCAGAAGGTAAAGGTTGGTTTCCTTCTTGTTGGGCACACTCATGACCATATTGATCAGATGTTCAGTCGTTTTTCAGTCACATTGAGGAGGAAGGAAGTTGGGAGCTTGCCATCACTAATTGAATGTATTAAGAAATCATACATTCCAGAGCCTACTTTTGATGTGTTGGAAGAAACTATTGACATGCGAAGGTTTATTCTGGGATCATATGGTGAGGGGAAATGCATTGAACAACTTAATGACATTAGCTTCCAACATCAATTTCGTATCAAAAAAATTGATGGGAAAACACTAATATGGGGCAAGAAGTATTCAAATACTACAGAATGGGCACCGTCATCAGGATTGCAATTTTTGAAGTTCATTCCAGATCATCCAATATTTGCATCAAAAATATTGTTATTACAATCAGTTGGTGAAGTTCAGAATGCACGTAGACAGAACAGGGCTATAAATTATTCTGATTTCCTGGAAGAAATTAAAAAATGTATTAGATATACATATGAGTACTTTGACATTGCTGATTCAGTTTGGTCGGAGCCGTTTTTCAATAATCAAAGTGATATCATTTCGACAACAATAAATGAAGATATACCTTTGAAAAATCCATTTATTTGGCCACATAATGTGTCGAATGAACATGAGGAAGTAAACATTGTTGAACAACAACAATCTCAAGGTATTATTAATTCTTCACAGGCAGAGGAAAGAGAGATGTATATTGGTTCCAGAAGATCTCGTGCACAACGTGAAGCCATGGAAGACCTTTATAGGGGTTTAGTACAGGATATTAAGGAGGGTTGCATGATTGCAGTGCTAGCAGATGGAGATCCCAATGGCTATCCATTTTTGGTTGCTAAAGTTATAAAGGTCTTTACAGAAAATGAGGATGTTACAAGTGTTGAAGTACATTGGTATGCCACAAATACACACCCATTCAATGGTGTGTATAAGCCAGAGATGGTAGTTGATAAAAAAAATGGCGGAAAAAGAAAAAGAAAGGGTACAAATGTAAATCGCCGCCGCACAGACATATTAAAATTGGAGGATGTAGACATACTTGTTTATGACTTCAATTTAACAAAGAGAGAACTCTTCGCTTATAGACAATAGAGATTCTAAAAAGGTTGTTACCAGAAGGAACAGTGTTGACATGGGAGTCACCTGAAACCAGTCGTAGATCTAGAAGAATTTTGAAACCTGAAATGTTGGGCATGCATGTGGACTCAGATGGGGCACTAGTTGATGAAAGAGAAGAATATGGAACATCTTCGTCAGCATCCAGTCACTCATCTGAAGATGTGAATTCTGATGGTGTGCCAGAAAACATGAGTGATTTTGAATAATTGTTTAAGACAGTTTATATAACTGATGTATGCATCGTATCTTCAAATAAAATTAATGTTTTCCATATGGTGTTAAATGAGAAGTTATGAGGCATTTTTATGTTGTTGGATTATATGTCTTAGTTATGATAATTTTTATTGTTTAAAATATCTACAATGCAATATTAAATTAGAGATATAAAATATGTTTTATTCAATATACAAATAATGACTTTTGAATGCATTTAGTGATGTAATTTGTTCATAATGTCATGGTTTTTTTTTATTTTATAGTTGAAAAAATTTCAATTTTTTTTGTATCTAGCATGTTATGGTTGAAAACATGTTAAATTTATACTTAGGAAAGAAAAATGATATTCTACCAAAAACATTAGTGTGTTTTTTCCCGCATAAACAACTTTGTTTGACACATAGAAATTTGGTTTTATTAGCATTTTTTTTAAATACTGAAAATTGACCCTAAAAAAAAATCATTGTTCCAGTGTCATCACTTTCATTTTGAAGCCATATTTTGCACGAAAATTTCATAGTAAATTTTCTAGTCACTGCCAATTTTAAAACATGTTCAAAATTGACGCCTAAAAAATAAAAACATTGTTCCAGTATACACACTTTTTGTTTTGAGCACTGTTTTTGATGTTTTTTTGGGGTTTTTTGGCCAGAGTTCCCGTTTTGAGTTTATAGTTCCCGTTTCAAAGTTTACATTGTTGCAACCCCTCACTATGTATGAGGGAATTGTATTGCATCTATGTATATCTGTATTCTGAGTGAGAAAGAGAGAGGAGATTGTGTGAGAGCGAAGAGGGAATTACAGTGGATCTATTGTAGGTTGTATCTCTTTAGTTTTATGGATAATATAAAAGGAAAGATTGGTTTTTTCTCCGTGGACGTAGCCCAAATTGGGTGAACCACGTATATTTGTGTCTCTTTTGTTTTATGTGTTTTCTGTGTTTATATTTCTGCAATATAATTTATGTGTTCCATTGCTCTGTAATATATAATTTACTAACATGATGCGCACCTGATGGTATCTGGATCTCAATTCGATCTTCGATAACATTGTTGCTCCCTTCAGTTTATCGAACAAGTCATTAATCCTCGGCAAAAGGGTACTTGTTCTTGATAGTCAATTATTCAACTTCTTGTAATCAATGCATAATCTGAGAGTACTATCTTTCTTCTTCACGAACAATACCCTTGCACCCCAAGGTAATACACTTGGCCTAATGTATCCCTTGTCCAACATTTCCTTCAACTGCAATTTCAGCTCAACCAACTCAGGTATGCTCATCCTAGAAAGTGCTTTCGATTGTGGAGCTGCCTTTGGTAATAACTCAATAGAAAATTCTACCTCCTTGTGAGGTGGCAACTCTGTAATTTCCTTAGGAAATACATCTTGAAACTTTTGCAAAACTAGGTACCTGCTCAATGCATCTACATCCTCAACCTCCTTACCCTTATCACTAGAAATGTGTACTGCAAATAACATACACCCTTTCCTGCAGCTATGCTTCGTTTGCATAGCTGTCATCATCCTAACTAATGTGGCTTTCTTCTTACCCTTCAAGACTCTTGGTTCCCCATTGTCATCAACACACTCAATAGCTATGTCATAACAGTCTACCTTGGTTCTATGAAGATACAACCAATCCAAGCCCAACAACATATTGTATGATCCCAATGGTAATACACTTATATGTGCTATGATAGGCATACCATTCAAATTAAATTCACAAGTTCTTACCCAATGATGAACTCACTTCTTTATAACTGTATCTAACTGCACTAACCAAGACATTCCATGCATTTCCTTATTAAAACCACATTTATCCACCAAGTCAGGACTAACATAGCTATAATTATATTCAGGGTCAATCAAAATAGAAATAACTTGATCACAAAGCTTACCGTCCATCTCAATGATAGATGCCTAGTGTTCTGCCTGCTTGTTGTCCACTGCCGCATAGATACGTGGAATACTCTGACCAACATCCCCAATAGTCTATGCCTCCTATGCATTGTATATCTTAGGCCTTCCACCTTGATGATGTGAACAATATCTCCTAAGGTGTTCCTCACCACATGTCCAACACTCCAATTGACCGGTGCCCTCACCTTTGTGTTGATGTTGTTGTGACCCATGTCCCTGTCTAGTTGCATTAAATCTCTTTATGGCGCCACATTCTCTTTTCCATCTGCATGCTGAGGCCTTGTTCTCTTAGGCTACCATTTACCTCTACCTTTATCTTTTCCCTTCCATCCACGCTAAGAGTCATTCTTACGCATTGATTGTTCATAGAAATGCTTCAATTTCCTAATAACTTCCTCAAGTGATCAAGCTCATCATACTCAATCTGATCTCCAAATTCTAATGGAAAACCATTGAAAAATCCCTGAACTTTAGCCTTATCATCAGTAAGGTATGGTACATACCTCAAAAGCTCCATAAACTTGGTCGTGTACTCTTCATCTATCAATGATCCCATCTTTAGCTCATAGAATTCTTTAACCTTACTGTCGTAGTACCTCTCTGACAAGTACTTCTTCCTGAAAAGCCTCTTGAACACTCGCCAACTCAAGTCACCTGTCCTGATGTCTCTGGCCCGCTTAACGTATTCCCACCAAATGTCTTCTTTACCTTTCAAACTCAAGCTAGCTATTCTAGACTTCATGTTATCTGTGTACTCATGCAATTCAAAGAATTTGTTCATCCCAAGTATCCAAGCCTCTGCCTCTTCCGGCTTCTTCACAACTCCATCAAAATTAGGTGGTTTTGCTTTCTTGAATTCATCTGACAAGTATCCCCTATCATTCCTCCTGTAAGGATGATAGCAATGTCGATCATGATGTCTATCAGAACAAAAACTAAAATAGTACCTGTACTCATCACCCCTCCTATTCGGAGCATCCAACAACCTGCCATCTCTCAATGTATCAGATCTATATGACTCATGTCTACCAAGAGATCTACTACCATATGCCCCATTAGTGCCATCTGCATGTCCATGGATGATCTAAAGCAACGCTTGTCACTAAAATTATGACAAACTCTTAAGAAGTATAGCATTAACCTCTACTTTCTTCTCTTGTGCATGTATGAACCAGTCATTATCTGCCTTACAAATCCTTATCTCTTCCTTTAAGCTTCTCAGTGTAACTGCCAAATCAAAAGGATTCCCAACACCATACTACTCTTCAGATTCATATGGAGAGTCTTTGTAGTCAACCATCTTGCTATCCATTTGATATTTCTTCTTGCAATGCCTAATATGTCAGATAAACCAAATCACAATAAATCGACATACCTTATTATAGCTCGGGGAGGATACCTTTTCTGCAAGATCACCAAATTAGCATGATACATGCATAACATAATCATAAAAACATATAGACATACGCAAATAAATGTATCAACACATAAGGATCACTCTAACTAGGGTCCAGCCATCGATGCAAGGCCATATAAACAAAATATGCTATGACCTCATGCATGACAATAACCATTACTCCATTGTACAAATTGCCACATGCAACCAACAACATGCATAAGTAATGCCTAATCAAATACACATACACATAAACGCATGTAGTTGAACATAAGCGATCAATTCTTGTAATCAACCTACAAGAATGATACATGTAATCAACATATTCAAGAATGTAACCTAACATACAAAGATGTAAGTAGGTGACATAAAATAAACATGTAAGCGACATATAATCAATATGAAACTAGTCACATACTCATGAAAAACACATTTCATGAAATCAATATCAAATTCTCCATAACAACCATACTACAACCATAATCAATCATCAAGATAATGCAATGAGCACGTGAAATGCAAGTGTAAGAGACACATGAAACTGACATGCATGCATGACCAACACACACTACCCAACCAGTTAGAGAGTTGACCCATGCTCTGATACCACTCTCTAACACCCTCCTCCCACATCCACCCAAGTAACCACGCCAATCGGGGTAAACATGAGATGAGAGGCTACTATGATCAGATTCGACCTCCTATATGACCTTAAGGAAGTGGAATCAACAAAACATCACACACAGTCATCCAACATCATCCACAGAACCCTTAGGAGACAATTCACCCACTTAAACATCATGTCCTTGGTTCCCACTCCTGTTCTGTATCTCTTAGGCCATAGTCGCTCTCATTTTATGGGAAAGGGAGTGACGAGCAACCCAGAGTTTCTCTCATGTTATGGGAAGGGAGTGACGAGCAACCCAAAGTCGCTCTCATAGGCTTTCTTGCCAGCGATTAGGGACCAAAATTTCTAGTTCTGTGCCAGCGACCCTAGGATTTAAGCCACTTTTTCAGGCCTAGAGCCCAGGCGACTGCCCAAAATGGATTGATATCTTAGAATCACTGAAAATACAAGGAAACAATGATGCAAAATAATTAAATTGAATAAGACCATAACCAGACCCCTACTAGCAATGATAGCCTTTTTGTCAAACATATCATCAACATGTAACCTACAGGTGTAAATCACAGAATTAAGTGTACGGATCTCATACTTATCTAAGAATCTATATGAACCATTTTTCCCTCATGTCATTTACTGCATTATCATCTATTAGGTCATAGACACATTATCCATTCACATACAAGTAAAAACATGCTGAGAGCCATACATAGTTGTTGTCATAAAACATGCATATAACCAACATAATAGGAACAAAAATACCATAAACATATCAGCCATCAAGATCCACATATACCTTAGTACATTTACACATGAAAATCAAGGGAATGAATTTCTCATTGATGAATGCAATGAACCAACCGAAGATGGGACTACCACGTTCCACCCGATGATAGATTGGCTGCACCAAGTCTCTCTTTAGCCAATCACCCCCGTGCCATATTCCAAGCATGAATGTGGGACTCATAGAACACACAAAAAAACACTAATCAACATGGATTCCACCAGAGTTCTCTGCCTACATCATGAGGAATTTGAGTGCCTCGTAGTCTCTTAGGATTTACCGCGCATCCACTATCTGATCTAGGGATCACTAGGCCCTACACCGAGACATACTCTCCAGGATTTATCGTGCATCCCATCCTGTGATCACTAGGAACAACAGAGAGAAAATCCACCTCTTGGATTTACTGTATATCCTTCCATTCACCGGCAAGGATTCCTAGGCCCATCGAGGCACATAATCTGGATTTACCGCAACCCACAGTCGAGTTCAGGGGTTGCTAGGCCAGTGGCTTCGTGATCCTCAATCCGATTCAGATACCACTCAAACCATGTGTTTTTCAATTCAGAGATCCACCCCACTCAACTTCGAATCCAATCTGGTCATCCCACATAAACTAAATGAGAGAACCTGTCTCATTAAAGCTATCAGGAAATGACAAGGCTAGGATGAAAATACTGTCACACCCGAAAAACCCATGCCATGGTAGAAAAGAAACTCATGCAATCCCATGCATGCCAATTCTAGCAAGTAAAATACACGTGAAAGTCTCTACCTGCAATGAAGCATGTTGGAGCTGCTTAATCCTACCTGTCCCTGCTTAATATTTGATTCCTCTTTCCTTCTTTTCCTTTCTTGCTCCAATGCCAAAGTGTTGAGGTGCTCCAAGAAACTCTAAGTGTCCAAGAGAGAGAAAGAGAGAGAGAGAGAGAGAGAGAGAGAGAGAGAGAGAGAGAGATAATAATGAGAGAGCTCAAAAACTCAGCTGACAAAAGGTTACCAGTCATCCTCAGAAGGATTTTTATGAATGAGGCCTCTATTTTCTTCATTTTCCATTATTTTCCTTCAATTTCCTCCTCACATGCAACCTGTGACCTTTCACCTCCCTTTTCTCCTAATTTCCATTATTTTCATAAATAATTGTGCCAAAAATGCCATTTTTCCTTTCCAAATCCTTATCCATTGCCTTTTCCAATTTCATTAGCCATAAATAACCAAATCAACACCCCTTAGGATGTCTTTCCCAACATTCAGCTTGGAATAAGTGTCCCATAAAGAGTGGTTAGTATTTTTAACTTTTATTACATGGAATTTTCACTGGGGTTGTTACAATATGTGACCCAACATTAATTTGGAAGAGGACCAACCGAACTCCCCACATGCACCTGAAGCTCCTACAACAATATTAATGACTTCAACATCGACATCAACTCCTAAAGAAAATTTCAACACTCAAGCATTACTCCAACCAAATTAATGAAAATTTTGTATATGTCTGCAATTTTGTATCATCCTCTCTCTTTTAGTAGCTGTCTCATTGTAATCTACATCTCCCACTTGCTAGGAATGAGCAAGGAATTAAGGTAAGGGTTGATGTTGAAGGGATTAGTCAACTTAGTCAAATAGACCTCATAGTCAAATTTTGTTGAATATCAAGGAAAACAATAATTTGGTTATCCTCATAAGTTAATTCAACTAACCAAGAGAATTAGATAGCAGCAAATACCTTGTATCTGAATCTATGATACAAATGTTGCATTGATGTAAGAGAGTATAGGATTAAGAAGGAAGTATTGTAAGGTTGTGATATTTTAACAAAGTACTTAATTGTTGATCCTCCATCACTTCTGTTATCTCTCCTTTGTCTCATGTATGTGTATGTCTTCTGTTTGATGTCAATCCCCAAGTTCTAAACCCTTTTTCTTGCTCCAAAGGTATAGGCATGCAACACAAACAAGAAACTAAAGAGAATAAAAATAAACTCAAAATGTACAAGTATATACATGAGAAATTATTACATAAGAAATCCAATAAAATATTCATAAACATGAGATATATATAAGATAATTGGGCTGGAACATGAGCTTCTTTATTGATAATAACAACATAGAGGTACTTACTTGATTACTTGATCTTGGTTTCCAACACCAAATAGAAATTTCCTTCGAATCCTTCCTTTCCATGCCATTGAAGGTCTCCTCCTCCAATAGTAGTTATATGGATGTGAGATATGGGAACTAAACACCACTACATGGAAACTAGGGTTTCCTGGAGACAAGGGAGTTCTTAAAAGCACTAGAATAACAAACCTAATCTGAGAGAATTTTGGTAGAGTATAGATATGAAGTCTAATGATGCTTATGAAGAACACTCAAGTTTTGTATTTATACCACCAAAAATTGCATTTGGTGGTTATGTCACGGGATCCTATAGGTGGGTCTCCGACCTAACCTATAAACCCAAACAAAAATTACATTTTATATAAATTTTCAATATATTTTAGGTCATACATGATTTTATTTGAGAGTAACCACATATATACGCGACTTTCATGCAGGAAGCTCAGTATGGATTTTGAAAGAAAAAATGATATAAAGTTTAGGCTTGCATAGGGAAAGGGCGCGGTTTCCCTGGCCAACAAATGCATTCGATGCTAAGTGAGGGAAGAAATGCTATAACACACAAACACACACACACACATATTTCTAGTGTTTGAATGATTCACTATTCACAACTCTATATAAATCCCTAAATTACAATAATCATTATGAAAGAAGACACCTATTCTAGGAAATAAATTAAATTCAAGATTTGGTTGGGAATTTAGTTATAACATAGGACTTAATTTTGATATTGAATAGAAAGGAAATTTAGAAAACTTATGTGTATACAAAGGAAGGAATAGAAAGGAATTTTAGGGGGCATCATCTTTTGTGTATATATTAGATTTTCTTTTTAAATTTGTTGAGTTTGTCATGTTTGATTAATGTCTAGGCAATCAAACTCAAACCAATTTGGTGCAACAATAGGTCGAGGGAAGGAATGATGGTAAAGAGACATGATCATTTTCTTATCCACTCATCATTTACATAATTGGTTGGTAGGTAGAGAGCACAAATGGGTTCCATCAAATGATCTAATTAATATCCCATATTTCTAGATTATGTACTTGTGGAGGATAATCTCAAGACTCCCTTCAAGTATAAACTTATTTATTTTAGGAAAGAATATTTTGAAGCTTCAGTAAGGGATAATTGGAAACACATAAACCATTCCTTAGGATTTCATGTGAATTATTCACTACTTTTAAGACCATAAAGGACAAAGTAGCTACCTGGGTAGGGATTCATTATCAATGTATGGATTCAAATAACAAAGTAGTTGAATAAGATTTACACTTAATGGATGGATATTTAAACTAGGGCATGCACCTATTGGAAGACCTAACAAAAATAAGGAGTTTTAGGTTGAAAGAACATAACTCCTTCACAGTAAGGAATTATATTAGAATATAAAGGGCAAAGCAATTTTATTGGAAATAGGAGACAAAAGCACCAAATTCTTCCATAATTTCATAATACTATCTAGGAACTATTGGATCCAGATGCTAGTAAAATAAGAGAATTTAAGGGTCTAGAAAATCTTGGGGTTCAACATCTTTAAGGGTGATTTGAAGATCCAAGAGAATCCAATATTGAGAATATAAAAAAAGTAGTCTTTTGAATTTCCTGGATGGTTATAAAGAAAGATAACAATGATTTTTTTTTTTTATCTTGTCACTTTTCAAGAAGGGAAAAATTCTAGGCCTAGATGGCTAGACAATTGAGTTTTTTCTTGACTTCTTCAAGCTTTTAGATGATATATTATGGGTGGCACAAGTGATAGGGATTTCTAATAATATTCCCAGTAATTTAAATACTAATTTTATTTTCTTACTACCCAATTGTAATAGCCTTAGCTCCTTCAATGACTTTATATTGATTCTTTATGTAATTTTTATCTATAAGATTTTTATGAAGAAATCCAATCTTTTAAAGTTTATCTCACATGTAAAATTTGATTATCTAGAGGGGGTGGGTAATTCATGATGCTATAGGTGCTACATAGGATGGTTTAGACTCTATTAAGCTTTCCAATTAAGTAGCTTTTGTAGTCAAAATAGTCTTTTCTAATGCCTATGATATATATATATATATATATGATCTGAAAATGGGGCACTAAAGGCTTCTTGTCAAGCTTACAAGAACCTCTCCCACTCCAAAGCTTATATATTTCCAAGACCTTATGATGAACCAATTGCGGAATTAAAAAAGTTCTTGAAAATAGGTGTATGCTTGTGTTTGTTTTTAAACTCTTTAAGCCTTAAGTAGATTTGCTTACACTAATATATAAACACACATAATAGTAAATAAAGCAGCAAATCAGCAAACACATAAGACATCAATATATATATATATATATATATATAAGACATATATATATATATATATATATATATATATATGATCTGAAAATGGGGCACTAAAGGCTTCTTGTCAAGCTTACAAGAACCTCTCCCACTCCAAAGCTTATATATTTCCAAGATCTTATGATTAACCAATTGCGGAATTAAAAAAGTTCTTGAAAATAGGTGTATGCTTGTGTTTTTTTTTAAATTGTTTATGCCTTAAGTAGATTTGCTTAAACTAATATATAAACACACATAACAGTAAATAAGGCAACAAATTAGCAAACACATAAGACATCAATATAATTAGGAGTTCACCCTAATATCTTGGGCTACGTCTCCGTGAGCTATAGTCAACTCGACTAGGCTCTCTGGGATTATGGTAATCTTTTTTTTACAAGCTCCATGCTCAACTCCATTGGTTTACAATTGAACCTATGGGTTTAGGATACCATTTTATCCTGCTAGCTGTCCTCACTCTGCAGATAGATCTAGGCTTCTCTGGACTTGGCTCCTTCAGTTAGTGCTCTGAGCTTCTTGAGCTTTTGGCTTCTTTGACTGCCTCAGAACCCTCTTAACTGTCTCTGGACTCCTTCTTCTATCTTTAGCACACTCTGGCAACTTGATCATTTCGACCCTTTACTGTTCTGCAACTTCACTATGACATCATGGCTCTTATAAGTCTACTTTGAGCTCTTTGGGTCTGAGGCTTTGCCTCTAGCCTTTGGTGGCTATGCCTCTGTCAAGCACTCTGGCTCTGGCTCTCACGAGCTTCTCTCGGCCTTTGCGTGCCTCTGTAGTTCGCTTGACCTCCAAGCGACTCTCAACAACCTTCCATCAACCTCCAAAACTCTCTCCACTCTTCGTCGATTAAGCTCTCTGTGTATTTGTGTGGTATCGGTTATAGTCCTCCATCATGGAAAACCCAACTTTTTCACCACAAGAATCTGTTCACAGTGGAAAGGAACTGGCGGGCATGGGAAACTGATCGTTTTGCCTTCCTCTAGGTGAAATAGCCAAATAACAGAAATACACAGGAAACGCACACAAAACACATCATGGGTGTGTAACCGAAACTCAAAATGCATTCAATCGCATTGATAAACCTATCGGGTCCGTCATCTTATCGCATTTGCAAGTCGCATGGCGAAATGGCCAAAAAAACCCAATACACAGGAAATACAAAGAAATCCCACATTTCTGGATTTCAAATATTATGAAATTGCGTCCATAATTCCCATTGGGTCCGCCTTCTATTGGCATATCGCAATCGCTTAGGTGGGAGATCAAAACCTCAATATAAGGGAAATACAAAGAAAATCCCACATTCCCAGATTTCAAAACTTATGAAATCGGGTCCATAAACCCATCGGTCCATTCCTTATTGGCATATCACTATCGCAAGTCGCATGGTGCATGTAACAACCCTTTGTATCGAGGATCTACCTATCGCCCGATCGCTGATCACCCCGATCGAATCTTGATCGTTGATCTTTGCACTCGATCCAATGGTCCACGTGCAATTGCACATCGGCCCATCGCTTTATCGCAATGGCCCAGGGGCCCAGATCGATGCCGATCGTTCCGATCGCCGATTCAATCACAGCCATCCATTCCTGCCCGAATCTAACGACTGTCAATGAAGCGCTCATCGCACAGTCGCATAATTGCATCAGCATATTGCATTGATCGCATATCGCATATTGCTCTGCCTGGGGTCCCGATATCGGGCGAAGGCCTACCTCCGATGTGATAAGCAAGAGATCGTTGATCGGGGGTCCATCTAGCCTTTGGTCTAAGTCTGCCCTTTTAACCCTTTCTAATGCGATTTTCTTTAGAAAGCCTTTATTTCTCCTAAGTCCCATTTAATAAGAAAATGCCTCATTTTCAAAGGACAATGGGTAATTTCTTTTTACAATAACTTCTTCATCCAAAGTCCGTTTTTGCCCATTCAAATTGCGTTAGATTCAGAATGAAGAGATCTCTATAATGAGACTATTTCCAGGAGCATCCTTTGATTTTCATTTTTCCTCTGTGAGAAAAATTCATAGACTTAGAGGTCTATGTTAGATCCATTTTAGATCAATTTAAGCTAATTCACATGGTTTTCACTTGTTGTTAAATGGATCATGACCTATATTTCTAGTGTCTCCTTCATTCTGTTAATCAATGATTTAGCTTTGGGCTTCTTTATACCTCCTAGGGGTTTGCAACAAGGTTGTCATTTGTCACCATGCCTTTTCTTATTAGTGACCAAATTCAAGTCATTAGAATTGGAAGAAGGGTCCTTGACTCATCATCTTTTCATGGATAATGTGTTACTATTCTTCTTTAGTAAACTGAGGGAGTGTACTACTTTCAAAGAAATCATTTTTTTATGTAACAAGGCTACATAGATGGAGGTGAATGTAGTAAATTTATTTATTTATGTATTTAAATTTGAAGAGGCTTAGAGAGTTGGAATAGAGGGTTGTTTCCAATTTCAATGCCAAAATTTAGAGAAAGGAATAAAATACTTGGGTTTTAATTTGAAACCCAACAATTACAAAAAGGATTGGCTCTAGTTACATTTTTGAATTGAGAAGAAAATCTCTTTATGGTGTAGTTATGACTTTCAAGAGGAGATCATTTGAAACTAGTGAAATCTATCTTGGAGGCAATTCTGATCTTTTGGCATATGTTCACTCATATCCCCAAAGTAATTCTTGAGAAGATAAGGAAATTATGCCTCAATTTCCTTTGACAATGTTGTAATAACTATAATGATATTCATTAGGTAAACTGGGGATAGCTAGCATTGCCAAAATATGTGGGAGTTTGGGAACTCATAAACATACATATTTGTAGTTTACCTATTACAACCAAGTATTTATGGAATGTTGTCACCGAGGAGGGGATTTTGGAAAGAATCCTAGTCGAAAAATATATGTCCCCCAACACTTGTATATACTAGATAGAGAAAGCCAGAAAGAATATTCACCAAGTTTATAATTAATGGCACTTACATTGGTCTTCCCTATAGTCAATTCCTTTCTAGCTTGGTGGGTTGGAAAGGGGCCACTTATGCATATAACAATTAACTCTATCTTAGGATGTAATACGGATATATTTTTACTTGAAGATATGATTCATCACATACAAGTTATTGGTACAGTGACATTGAGTACAGTCTCAATCTTAGCAAAGACAATCCTTTGAAGACAAGGATGGTCAATGTAGAAAAACTTAGTTTCACCAAAAACATGATTAGTTGTAAACAATATCATAAAAGAGTTTAATAGATTCCATATCAAATTGGGGATGATAAAGAGGAACTCCTTTGGATGATGAATGGTGTTGGAAAACACTACATTACTAGAATTAGGTATCAAGCTTTTTTCTAATACTACACATGTTGAAGTCAAGAAAATTTGGAAAATAAAAAGTTAGCTAAAAAAATATTATATGGTTATCACTCAATAATAAAACGTTAGCATAAAGCAATCATGTACTATGAAATAAACATTATCCAAACATGTTTATTATACGAGTGATGAATTTTCAATTCACTTATTCTTACAATGCAAATATTCCAAATATGTCTAGATGGATATAGATAAAACTCTTGATTAGCTAATATTTAGTGGAAACAAGACAAAACAAGATTCCAAAATTACCTTTTACACTAGTTTAATTTAATAAAACTAAGCTCATTTTCCATTCCATTTGATATCTCATGGGTATTTGACTGGCCTGAAATGCCTTACCATTTGAATAAAGAATATGCTCATCCTTTTAAACTTATGTAAAAGTAATGGGTTTATATATTTTAAAATATTAGTTAAATAGAAAATTCTTAGTTATGGGCGGTTGTTCTAGCCCATGGGCATAGTGCTTTTTTGACAGCCTTGCTCAGGAATAGGAATAGAATTTGTATGTGGTTTTGGTTTATTTTTTACTTATCAAATCCACATTACTTGGAAGCAAGTACAAGTCAAAACACTAATAATTTTGGGAATTCAAAGCAATGTGTTTTTTTGAATTTTTTTATATTGAATATTTATGTTTTTATTAATTTTGATAGGGTTATGATTAGTAATTATATAATTGAAAAGATTCTGGTGAAAGTAAACACATAAAAATATTGTTAGCAATTTCATTAAATATTATTTTTATTTTTATTTTTTATAAATATGTTATTTCTCTCTATTGACTAAACTCCACACAAACCAATTACCCTATATCTCATAGACTTTATAATAACATATTTATTTATATATTTCTTTCTATCACGATTATGAAAACTTATATAAGTTTACAGTTTTTTTTATTATGCATAAAATAGACTTGATAATTTAATTTACCTTGAATTGAAAACATAAATTTGATATATGAAAACTTAACATTAAAAAAAAAAAAACTAAGAAAAATAATTATATATATTAACATAAATAATTAGTTAAATAAAATTATACTTAATATAAATAATTGTTTCACTTCAAAACAATTTAAGTGAATATAATACAACAATACTAACAACAACAAAAACACAAATTTACATTGGTATTTATTCAACATTAAAATTATATCAATCTAAACTTAACACTCAGAATTTATTTGTCCAACCGTTCAACATTGTTTGTTTCCTAAAACCTAAACATTCTTATTTTAAATCTACATTAACCTCACTGTGTGATCTGTGAGTGGAACAACTGAGCTTACATTGGAAAATATCTGGTCCAACCACAGAATCAAGAATTCGTACAAACATAATGAATTTATTCCCATCAATGCTAAGACATTATTTCATATGCCGTAGTACTATGCTTTGTCATTGTGGCTAGGAATCGCTGTTGACGAAGTGGCAATTCTTCCTGATTTCCCCATCGCTTACAGTAAGAACATCCAACTCGACCAACTTGACCATCGCCTCAACGAAGCGTTCGGGAAAGTCTCTCCCTCTGCTCAGGTCGTACACAATGCCTCTGCCTCGGTTGCCTACTAGAAGAGCTGCATCGGATCTGAACAACCCTTTGTTTTCCTCTACGAGATTATGGTAGTTATTATCGAAAACTAGCGGGGTATCTGGATCCATGGGCACAGCCGTCGTTCTGTCAAAAGGACTGCAGATGGTTTTGAGATGGGCAGCTTAATTTGGAACTAGCGATGGATCAGTGTCTCCAGCGCCGCTGCTGTTGTATAGACGGAATGAGAATGAGCTGCAGTGAGCAGTCCATCTGCATGTTTACACTCTAGTTTTACTCGCTGACAGTCCAAATATCTCGCCACAAACTCTTCTACATCACTCTTCAAATTAGGCTTTCTTTCACCATTGTCAATGTCTTTTGATAACCTATATGACCCAAAGAAGGTTTCACATGAAAATCTCTAAAGATCACCTTTTTGAGATCACTGTTATTCGATACATATATCTTGTCTCAAAACCTTAAATAATGTAAATTTTGAAACAAGAACTATAAACTCAAAAGGGGAACTTTGGCAAGAAAAACCTAAAACGAAAAGTGTTGATGTTCGAATAACACCTTTTTTTTCAGAGTAAATTTTCAACATGTTTTAAAAATGGTGGTGAAAACCAATTTTTTGTGCAAAAATTGTCCATAAAACACCCTCAACGAAAAGTGTTGAAGCTAGGATAACAATTTTTTTCAAGGGTAAAATTTCAATATTTCAAAATAATGGGGTAAAGTATTTTATCATGACCCCGAAAAATATTAAAATTTCAAAAGAATAAAGAAAACATAAATTAAAATAAAAAGTTTAAAAAACTAAAACAATGCAAAAAAAAAAAAGAAAAAAAGAAAAAAAAACGGAACATAAATTAAAATATATATTAAAAACAAAACATAAAAAAAAAATCAAATATATAAAAAAAAACAATCCTCCCCCCTCAAAAAAAAAAAAAAAAACCTATAAAAGATAAGAATTAAAAAACTATAAAAAAAAACTTAAACATTATTAAAAAATAAAAATAAAAAGAAAAAAAAAAAAACAAAAAAATTATGGAAAATGAAAAAAAAATTAAAATAAACTATAAAATTTAAGTAAGTAAAAATAGAAAAATTTAAAAAAGCATTAACAAAAAACTAAAAAAAAAAAATGAAAATTAAAAACAAACTAGATTTAAAAAAATAGAAAATTAACTAAAACAAATTAAAAAAATTTAAAACTACTAAAATTAAATTTAAAATGTTGATTACTTAAAAAAACAAAAACAAATATAAAAAAGACATTAAAAATAAAGAAAGAAAAAGAAAAAAAAAACTCATAAACCATAAAAGAATTTGGAAAAAAAAATTCAAAAAATATATATAAAAAAAAAAAAAAAAAAAAAAAAAAAAAAAAAAAAAATTAACATAATCTAGAAAAAAAAAATTAAAAACAAGTAACACAAAAAAAAAAATTAGTAAAATTATTATTTAAAGCATTTAAAAAAAACTAAAAAAAAAAAAAAAAATCAAATTATATATATATTCAAACTAAAAAAAATTCAAAAAATTTAAAGTTTAAAAATAAATATGTATTTTTGATTAAAAAAAATTAATTTTTATTAACCCTTACCTTTCTTATTAGAAAAAAAAAAAAAAAAAAAAAAAAAAAACCTTTTAAACAATTTTTTTTTTTTTAATAATTTTTTTTTTTACCCCGTGGTGGCGTAGCCCTGGGCGGAGGGGTCTGGAGTGGCCCTGGGCGGAGGGGTCTGCATGTAGACTCTCTGCCTAGGACCGCACCACCATGGGTGGCTGGGAGGTAGGGTCTGCATACAGACCCTCCGCCCAGGGCCGCACCACCATGGGTGGCCAAGCGGTAGAGGGGTAAAAATTTATTTTTCTTATAAATAAAAAAAGAATTGTATAAAAAAAAAAAAAAATTAACATTTTTTTTTTTAATAAAAATGTAGGGCTTATTAAAAACTAATAAAAAAAAATCAAAAATACATATTTCTTTTTAAACTTTAAATGTTATTTGTTTTTTTTTTTTTTTTGGTTTTTTTGTTTTGTTTTTGTTTTTGTTTTTTTTTATTAAATTTGAAAAGATATATATATTTTTAAAATTTTCATATTTATTTATTTTTTTTTTTTTAAACTTATTTAATTATATATATATATTTTTTTAATTTTGTTTTCTTGTTTTTTTTTTTTTTCAAATTCTTTTATGGTTTTTTTTAAAGTAACCAACATTTGAAAAAAGAAAAATAAAAGAACTTGAAAATTCGTTAAGTAATCATAATTTCAAAAAAAAATTGAACATAATAAATTTTAAAGTGTGAAAAATAAGTCCTCTAAAAAAAAAAGGTATGCTGCATCAACACGTTTCAAAATCAGCATGAAAATCACTAACATTTAAAAACAAATGTTTATATTTGATTCATAAGAAAATTTAAAGTGTCAAAAATATACTCCGAAAAAAAAGAAGTGTATTCTGCATCACCACTTTTCAAAATCGTCTCATGTTTTTATTACCCCTACGAAACGGGTAATCGTATTGGTTATTTAAAGCGCCAAAAGCTATGCTCTAAAAAATATGTGTGTTCTGCATCACCCATTTTCAAAATCGGATCAATTTTTTGATATCTCTACGAAACGGGTAATAGTATCAGTTCTCGTTTCAAAGTTTACGTTGTTCTTACTAATCCATCCATTGTAAGACAATAACGCATACCCTATGTACCTCCACCTACACATGTAGCTATACCAATACTCTACTGCAACCTATGCACAATCTCCATATACCTAACATCATGTTGACTCGCCAACAGGATCCTATCCTGTAAGTCTATCCCATAGGGGCTCATAACTGCCAAGTGATGTACCTATACACGTCTACTAAGAGTATCTTCCACCCTTCTCTCTTCACTTTTGATGTACCAAATCTCGAAATCGAACTAGGTGATCTAGGCCAACCATCTCGCCTACCTGGCATTCAGATTCGGCTGATCAAACAAATAATTCAACCTAATATGATGACTCATCAGTACAAACCCCCTTCCAAGAAGATAGTGCCTCCACATATTCAATGCATGTATGATCACTTTTAACTCAAGATCATGTGTCGGGTTGTTTTGCTCATGCTCATTTAGTTTACGGGACTCATAACATACCACCTATCCATCCTTCATAAGAATTCCACCAAGTCCTCGCTTGCAAGCATCTGTGCATACCACAAACTATTTTTTTGGATCTGCAATCTCTAGCACAGGTGCATGTGTCAACAACTACTTAAGTTGCTCAAAGCTAGCCTCACACTCCTCTGTTCATTCAAATTTTTTACCTTTCCTTTGCAATGGTGTGATGGGATAAGAAATATGTGAGAAGTTCCTGATGAACCTCCTATAGTAGCTTGCCAAACCCATGAAGGATCTCACCTCATCCACACTCTTAGGAGCTACCCACAGCATGATGGCCCTTATCTTCTATGGATCTACTGCAATGCACTCCTTGGAAACAACATGTCCCAAGTAGTGTACCTCAGTCTAAAAGAAACTACACTTGTTGAGCTTAGCATACAACTAATGCTCCCTCAACAACCTCAACATTGTTGCTAAATGCTCAGTGTATTCTTCCTACCAGTATATCATCAATGAACACAATAACAAACTTATCTAAATGTGGACGCAACACATTATTCATCAAACACATTGTTGATTCATGAAAAAGGTATGCATATGTTATTTATTTCATCATCCTTTTCCTTTAGTTCTATCCCTTTTATATCCTAAAATGTTAATACATCAAAGGATTATGGTAAAAATAAGGAAATCATCGGTAATTACAATTTAGTTGATCATATCCTTCTTTATGCAGGAAAAAGACGAAAAGGGATAACTGTTGTTCCCAACCAAGGAACGGCGAGGACGCAGCAAGATAAGGAAGGGAGCAGCGGTTACAGATACGCCCAAAAGAAAATCAAATAGGATCAATGCAAGGAGGGAAAATGTTTAAGCTTAGAAATTGTGCGAATCCCTCAGGATTGAGAGATCCTAAGGGATCGCTTTTACTAGTTATCTTTTTACCTCTTTTCCATTATAAAAAGGGAACAATTGTAAACAAAAAAGGGGAATTATTATTGAAGAAATTGTAACGTTCATCACTGACTCTCACTATTAAGCAGAGAACGAACTTGCTGTAATGTTTGTGCAATGATTAATATATAAAATGGTTGCTATTCCTTCACATATCTTGAAGTAATCAGGTGGTATTCACTGGAGGTTAAAGGCCCGGCCCTGGTGGATTCACTTGCTATTCCTGTATCATGTTTATGATTCCTGCAGTGTGAGGGTTTGATTGAATTTCTACTTTCTGCAATTATATCGCTTTGCTATTTCCTGTTTTCCAATTATATTTGTTGTTCCTGTTTTCATGTATTCTGCAGTAATATCGTTGATACAATTTACTGTTGTTTCGGATCTAGTTATTTAGTTAAGCATTCTATTTCGAGATCATACACTGTGAAGAGCATTGACTACTGCTGTCGAAGCTCTCAGATTGAGATCATTTGCCACTTATATTAAGAATTGTGTTTGATTGAATGAATCAGTTAAAAGAGGAATGAGTTATTGTTACTATATTCTCGACTGATGATTGTTGTTACTTTGATGAATGTCTGATTTAGTTTCATTAGAGGATTGAGTTTTTCTTTTAATTGCTATTAGAATTTACTTGCTGCATCTATTTACTCTTGTATTTGAAAGGACTGTACTGCAATTTAGAAGCACTACACTCTGAGTTAAATAGCCGCCACATACTGTGTACACTCTTGAAATAGAAAGACTTACCTGGATTGATAATTAATGTGAAGATAATTAGGAGTTGAAAATGCAACTTTTATCACTCAAGATTTTGGTGCCGTTGCCAGGGAGAGTGTAGCCATTTTTGAAGAGTAGTGTACATCTGATGATTATTGTTGAAGAAGAATTGGGTTTTGAAAACGGAAGGTAAGAACCTATGTAACGAGCAAGTAAAAGGCTTGCCCTCCTACCCGCTTTTCAGCACAATTACAGAAATCTGAAATAGGTATTTGTTGCTTGTCTGTTGGGAAAGAATTGGGTTTTGAAAACGAAAGGTAAGAACCTGCATACAGAGCACGTAAAATGCCTACTCCCCCGCCCACTTTCCAGCAGAATTGTTAAGAACTTAGGGTAGAGGTAAATATTTGAATTATGTGTATGAATAAGAAGAAAAAAACTGAAAATAATCCAATTCCACTACCCAAACCCGACAAAGCTAAGGGACCGGTGACCCTTGGGCGATCAACTTTCATAGACGACATCATAAAGAAAGCTGAATCTTAGCCATCAGTAGGTCCTAGAAAAGTTGCTTCTAGACAACCTACTGGCTCCCTTTGGGCCACAGGCTCACCATCTGTAGCCTTCGCTGAGGTCCACAACAAAACAGAAGAGACTAAGCAAAGTTTTCAAGAAATTGAAAATTTTCACCCAATTTCTTTACAAGAATGGAATTCTAGTAATCTTCGTGAAGGAGGAGGAGAAACAGGGGAAACAGAGGAGCCAAGATCCCCTCAGGTAATAATTCAACCAGGAACACTCAGCATCCCAGATAAAGGGAGTGTTGTTAAGTTCATTCAAGAAGGAGCAGGGGAAATAGAGGAGCCAAGTAGTTTAGCAAGGAACGCTCATTATCCCAAACCAGGGAAGCACTGTTAAGCTTATTTCCACCTCTTTTAGTCATCCTAGGAATAACTCTCTAGAGATCCCAGAAGGGTATTGGCACATATTTGATCAAATGGCCAACAACCGACAGACACCTCAGACCTCCACCCTGTAGTATCCCATCGTTGACATAGTGGTCAATGCACCTATGAAAGCCATACCTCTCCAAAATATTCCTACCTTTCATGGGCTGACATTAGAGGATCCAGACACATTCCTATTCGAGTTTGATGTATTATGTCCGGGGTATGATTATACCGCCGACCCCCAAAAATTAAAATTGTTTCCCTCTACATTGAAAGGAACAGCCTTGCAATGGTTTACGGGATTATGTGGAGGCACAATAAACGATTGGGAACAAATGAAAACCACTTTCCTCAAAAAGTATCAGGACTACTATAGATCTAGGGAATTGAAAGACGAAATATTCCAGATGGTAGCAAGACCAAGTGAAACATTAGAAGAATATGTGGAACGATTTCAATATAACCTCCAACGGTCTCCTTATGCAACTCTGCCTTTACCTGATAATGCGCTGAAAACTACACTAATTAAAGGGATGAAAGAACAATGGGTAGAAACATTAAATATTATGGGTAAAGGAGATATATATCAGAAGAATTATGCTGACATCATTAATATGTGTATCAGGTGTTCAAGAGGCAGCACGAGATTGAAGCCAGCATAACACGACATGACCACAAGGGACAACAAAATTGCTGATGGAGGCATAAATCGCGCAGAAATTGGCAATCTGCTAGAGGATTTCAAAACTGATATTTTAGGGACTTTGACAACGCAATTGGACATTATGCAAGCCAAACAAAAGCAGGCAGAGACAGAACAAAATTTGGTGATATTCTGTCCTAGATGCAGAAAGAAGCATAGTTATAACGAGTGCCCACTAGACATGGTGGAAACCTGCGCCATATGCACGAAAGATCACGCCACAGAAAGCTGCCCGTCACTCCTAGGGCTAAAAGCAGTTTATAAGGAGGTAGAAGAAGATATGGAACCAGTCTACCTACTCAATCAGCGTCTCCAATGGCAATCACAACAAACAGGTACGTAGACTAATCCATCCTCTTTCTTTCAAATGCTGCAATATAATTCACAACAATACCCGGGAACCATGTGGCAAAACCAACCATCTTTTTCCAATTGGTCACAACAACCATCCCCTATGCCACCTTGGCCCAACCAATCAAATCAAAATAACAATTGGCCAAATTCCTCTTACTTCCCGCCATTTTGGCAAAATAATGCATATCAATCCCAATGGCCACCCTCAACTTCACAGAACCAGAACTGGTAGTCAAGCTAGTAGAGACCTATAAATCAGCTAGTAGGAAAAATTCCCCTAACTCAACCCACACTGCCAGCACCCTACACATTGCAATAGAACCCTTAGACCAACTTATGACCATAGCTCCCAGCCCAACCAAACTCGAACCCCAACAATAAACCGGTTCAATCTGTGCAAATTATTGAAGGAGCAGAACTAGAAACCGATTTAAGCGAGTGCAATGACCTTCAATTAAGATCTGGGCAGATAATAGAATCAGAGGGGGATAAAAATGTTCAAATTGAAGATCCGTTACCTGTAGAACAAGCACCACAAGAAGAGAACATGGTTAGACAGAAAACTCATGATCAAGAAAACACCTCTTCTCCACTATTCCCAAAAAGACTAATCATACCTCGCCCAATTGAACACCCTGATTTTGATCTTCTGGGAGAATTGAAATTTTTTTGTATAAAAATACCACTCCTCCAGGCTATTCAAGACATCCCAATTTATGCAAAAACTATTAAATAATTATGTATGAAAAATCCAAAGAGGAAAATAACAACAAATCCAACAGTCCATGTAGTCAGTACCTTATCTGATTTACTATCAGGAAGAGAAACACCTGTAAAATATGAGGACCCAGGAAATCCTATAGTCACGGTGCAAATAAATGGATGCTCCTTCCCCAATGCCTTAGTTGATTTAGGAGTAGCAATCAATATTCTTACAACCACAACTTGTAAAAAGCTTGGCATTACATCCTTAGACCCAACCACGACCTTGTTGGAGTTGGCTGACTGATCGGTAGTCAAACCAGAAGGCACATTATAGGATGTAATGGTGTCTATAGACTCTTGGGAATACCCTGCAGACTTTCTGATTATCAATCCTAGAAACCGACTCGATGGACATCCCTTAATTCTAGGTAGACCTTGGCTAGCAACTATGGATGCTTACATTAGCTATCGAACAGGTAGCATGACTATAGCAAGAGGAAGCAATGTAAATAATTTAGCCTTATATCCTCCAGCTTAGCCAAGTTTAACAATAATCAAAACCAGAAAACAACCTGTATCATATCTAACCGAAAACATTAGATCACTGATAAACATAGAGGATGTTCTCGAATTTAAAGATCAAACAGAAGATGACATCATTAACACTTATATTAACCAACCAGATGTCGGATCCCATCTAAAATGTCACATGATCGAGGCAACATTCGATAGCGAAATAGAAGAAGATCCCCTAAAAGATATTAACGATCAATCAATACCAACTACCTCTGTTTATAACAGCAAAACCATAGAAATTGAGCGAGGAAAAACTTTGAATATTAACAAAAACCTGACTGCTAACCAGGAGCAGAAGCTTGTTAAACTCCTAAGAAAATATAAAGAGGCCTTTGCATGGGATTACCCGGACATGAAAGGGATTGATCCCCAATTATGCATGCACCACATTTATACAGAGAAGGATACCAGGCCCATTTGAGAACCTCAACGGAGGTTAAATCCTCATCTTAAATATATTGTCAAAGATAAACTACAAAAATTGCTATAGGTAAACTTTATCTACCCAATATGTGACAACAAATGGGTCTCTCCATTAGTAGTGGTGCCGAAAAAGAATGGAAAGTGGTGGATATGTGTTGACTATAGAGAGCTTAATAAAGAAACCCAAAAAGACCATTTCCCCCTTCCGTTCATTGACCGGGTCTTGGATACGTTCGCAGGAAAAAAATTCTTTTCTTTCCTAGATGGCTTCAGCAGATACAATCAAATTCAGATTGCCCTTGAAGATCAGGATAAGACTACCTTTACCTGCCCTTGGGGAACATTTGCTTATAGGGTCCTACCTTTTGGGCTATGCAATGCCCTTGCCACATTTTAGAGGGCTATACTCAACATTTTTTCAGATCTGATAAATGAAGGGCTCGAGGTGTATATGGATGACTTTACACCTTACGGAGATGACTTCGAGCCAACATTAGAAACATTAGAGAAAGTTCTGCAAAGATGCATTGCCACCAGACTCTGTTTAAGCAATGAAAAATGCCACATGATGATGACCAAGGGCCTCATCCTGGGTCACTATATCTCAGCTGTTGGAATCCAGGTAGATCCAACAAAAACTTAGATAATTATTTTAATACCTAATCCTACCACACAAACAGAGGTACGCAGTTTTTTGGGATTTTCTAGTTATTATAGAAGGTTTATAAAGAATTTTTCTTAGATTGATGCACCATTATATGCACTAACAGGTAATATTGATTTCATTTA
This sequence comes from Pinus tabuliformis, assembly GCA_031772625.1. Lineage (NCBI taxonomy): Eukaryota > Viridiplantae > Streptophyta > Pinopsida > Pinales > Pinaceae > Pinus > Pinus tabuliformis. Next base: position 1,638,394,891 of record CM062818.1, on the reverse strand, counting down.
GACAGATAAATGTGACAGTGCTTTTGAAGATTTAAAATGGCTGGTATCAACAGTCCCAGTATTAAGGGGCCCAAACTGGGATCTGCCATTCCAGATTTCATCCGACGCTTCAGACACAGCCATAGGAGCAGTTCTCGGTCAGGAAGAAGATAAAAAGCCATATGCAATATACTATATTAGCAAAAATCTATCTCCTACTGAATTAAATTATACTTTTACTGAAAAAGAATTTTTGGCTGTAGTCTATGTTATCAATAAATTCTGACATTATATAACAGGATACCTTGTGGTTTTATACACTGATCACTATGCTATTAAATATCTAGCCAATAAACCAGTTACAAATGGAAGAGTGACAAGATGGTTGATTTTTTTGCAGGAATTCGATATAATAATTAAAGATCGACTAGGAAAAGAAAATCGAGTAGCAGACTTCCTATCACGAATGCCAAAGACAGATGAATTGGCAGCAGTGGAAGACCAGTTTCCAAATGAACATTTATTTGTTGTAACAGTCAAAACAACATAGTATGCAGATGTCGCAAATTATTTCACAGTGGGCAAACTACCCAAGCACTTGACGCCCAATGAAAGAAAACAAATAGTACAGCGCATCACACATCTTTCTTGGATCGGAGGTTATTTATTTCATACAGGAGCTGATATGCACATTAGAAGATGCGTCAGGGAAGATGAAGTTTTCGACATTCTGAAAGCATGCCATGATGGGCCATGCGGCAGACATTTTGCAGATCATAGGACTGGTCACAAAGTTTTACAGATGGGCTATTATTGGCCCACCATTTTCAAGGATGCCAAGAAGTTTGCCCAGGCAGGCGACAGTTGCTAGAGAATGGGACACCCTAGGTAGTTTGATGAGATGCCTCTGCACTCGCAGATGGTCATTGAACCTTTTGAGCGATGGGCGTTAGACTTCATCGGTCCAATAAACCCATCCTCTAATTAAAAGACACATATATTAGTTGCAATAGAGTATGTGACTAAAGGGGTGGAGGCAGAGGCCCTACCAAGGGCAACAGAGGATTCGGTAATCCACTTTCTTTTCCAACTATTCGTGCGATATGGCTTGCCTAGAGAGGTAATCACGGATGGAGGGCCACAATTCATAGGCCATAAGTTTGCTGCAACATTAAAGAATTATCATATCATGCAAAATATCACAACTCCATACCACCCACAGGAAAATGGCCAGGTAGAAAGCACAAATAAAGTGATCGAGGCAATACTCACAAAGATAGTTGCATCACATAGATGTGACTAGGCTATCCGATTGCCAGAAGCCTTGTGGGCATATCATATGACATGGAGAAATACCACGGGATATTCCCCATACCAATTGATGTTTGGCAAAGAACCTATCTTCCCAATTGAATTCGAAATCCAGACATTGAGGATAGCTAAGGAGATAAGCTTGGACTTAAATGAGGCACAGATTAATAAGCTACATCAAATCAATGAATTAGATGAAATCCGACTATCAGCTCTTTAGCACACTGCACTGATCCAAAAACAAAGAGTGAAATGGCATGATTCCCTTATTAAAAAGAAGATCTTCAACGAAGGAGATTGAACACTCCTGTATGATTCTAGGTTCTAGGATTTCCCGGAAAACTCTAGACTATATGGTTGGGACCGTATGAGATACAAAAAGTGCATGATAATGGCACCATCACATTAGCCACCATCGACGGGTCTGGCTATTCTTTTAAAGCGAATGGACATCGAGTACGACTTTATCACAAACCGCTTACCAAGGAGTCCTTTTGCCAGCAGTCACAGGAAGATTCCACCATAGAAATTCTCTCTGAGGAGGACAACCCATCCTCAGCATTGACCCAGTAAATAATTCATTTTGTCTTTGTATTTTGTACATAAATTCTTCTCTCTATTTTGATTGAATTTTCTTGTTAAAACTGTAAATAAACTCTCTTTTTTTCCCTTTACTGTTCCCTTTAAGGAACAACTGTTGTTCCCTCCAAAGAACAATTGTCGCTCCCTCTAAAGGAACAACAATTTTGTGTACAGATTTTCGTGTTGTTCCCTTAAAGGAACAACTGCTATTCCCTCCAAGGAACAACTGTCATTCCCTTTAAGAAACAACAGTTTCGTGTGTGCTTGCTTTTTCTGTTCCATTTAAGGAACAATTGCTGTTCCCTTTAAGGAACAATTGCTGTTCCATTTAAGGAATAGTTGTTGTTCCCTCTAAGGAACAACTGCCATTCCATTTAAGGAACAGCTGTTGTTCCCTCTAAGGAACAACTGTCGTTCCCTTTAAGGAACAATAGTTCTACGTGTATTTGTTTTTGTTGTTCCATTTAAGGAACAGTTGTTGTTCCCTTTAAGGAACAACTACCATTCCATTTAAGGAATAGCAGCCTCCTATATATTTGATTTTCATGCTGTTCCCTTTAAGGAACAACTGCTATTCCCTCTAAGGAACAGTTGTCGTTCCCTTTAAGGAACAACAGTTCTGCGTGTATTTGTTTTTGTTGTTCCATTTAAGGAACAATTGTTGTTCCCTCTAAGGAATAACTGTCGTTCCATATAAGGAGCAGCAGTTCCCTGTATATTCGATTTTTGTGTTGTTCCATTTAAGGAACAGTAGCCGTTCCCTCTAAGAAACAACAGTTTTGTGTGCATGTGTATTTTGTTGTTCCCTTTAAGGAACAATTGTTGTTCCCTCTAAGGAACAACAGTTTCGCGTGCGTTTGTTTTTGTTGTTCCCTCTAAGGAACAACTCTTGTTCCCTCTAAGGAACAACAGTCGTTCCCTCTATGGAACAGCACTTTCGTGTGCGTTTGTTTTTGTTGTTCCCTTTAAGGAACAACTGTTGTTCCCTCTAAGGAACAGATGTTGTTCCCTCTAAGGAACAAAAGTTTCCTTTGGGTTTGTTTTAATGCTGTTCCCTCTAAGGAACAATAGTTTCATTTGCGTCTGTTTTTCAACTGTTCCATCTAAGGAACAACTATTGTTCCCTTTAAGGAACAACAATTTTGCATCAAATTATTTTTCTTTCTTTTCGCTGTTCCTTATAAGGAACAGCTACTGTTCCTTCTAAGGAACAACTGTTGTTTCATCTAAGGAATAGTAGTTTTGGTGTGCAGTTTTGTTTCTTTTTGCTATTCCTCCTAAGGAACAACTGCGGTTCCCTTTAAGGAACAACAGTTTTGTGTGTTTTTCGCTATTCCCTCCAAGGAATAACACTTTTTGTGAAAGGATTTCTTTAGAAAATAAGCACCTTGTGAATATTATTTCACTCTCTATGATCCTCTATAGGGCAAGAATACAAACATATATATAAGGATACAAATTTGAAGGTTACTGGAACAAGCAAATCGAATATTATCATCTTTAATGAGATTGCTTTGTATTGACTAAAAAAGGGAAGGAAACAACCATCTATATCAGTTTTTTGTCCTTATCTTCACTATAAATCAAATTGATTGATTATTTATACTATGTTGGTTCTTCCCTAACCCCTATAATTCTCTCTATTCATTATCATTGAATAAGAGTAAGGGCATATTTTTTTCTATTGGTATGTTTAGACTTCTTCCACCATCCCTACTCTTAAGGAGTGTTGAGCCACCCTCTATATATAAATAGGAATTGCTATCTAACTATATATATATATATATATATGTTTTCTAACAATTTCATGATTTGTCAAATGGAGGATAAGGAGTCTCATCATGAGCCAACCTACCATGATCATAAGGAAGCAACGAAGTGGCATTCCCACTATGGCCACAACACCAGGGATATGATCCAATTGATGCATCAGAAAAAATAAAGTCCTTGGAACAGGAGGTCTCATCACGAGCCAGCCTGCCCACTTTTCGCTCCTCCCCAGTGAATGGCATTGTGATTCATTTGGTCACCAAGCCAACATAATGGCCTCCATTCTCACATCATAAGGCACTTTCCTAATTATACATAAAGTACCATGGTTCCAAAGGGTGAAAAAGTAACTTTGTCAAGGTTATAAACACCTGTGGGCAACAGGAGCTCTGTTGATGGTATTGGAGTCAAATTTTCAACATCAATAGTGATTATAACTCCCTTTTCTTATTCTTTATCTTTATTACATAGAAGATTATATCCCTGATTTATTTTTTGAACCTTTATGCATGAGATATCTTTTAAAAAATCAATCATAATGGGTTAAGTGGAATAATGACCGCAAAGCATCATACCGACGTAAGATGTCCTTTCTCCCTTTTCGAATGATTCCATGACATTGCCACATTTATTCATAATTCTCGTTTATGCATCGATTTCAGTACCTCGATATTTTTTGTGACCCTATCATAAATATGTATGCCTTGCCATTTTTACCACTCATGTACGTAGCGCCAGAGCATCATTCCTTCATTTAACTAGTCGAAGGCGACCTATCATTTTGAGGGGGGAAGAGGGTGACTCCCAAAGCACTCATGCATGCGTGTCAGCCCTTTATTTACTTATATCAGACTATACGACATTCCATAATAGCTAGTCTTTAACGGTATATATGCTGAAAAAGTATTATCCAATATTAACAACTTGTTGTTCCATTGCTATGTTACCTATCTATTGATGTGTTACCTGTGTTAAGCTAATAGTGTGCAGAATTCAAGAAAAATGGGAGGAAGAACGGTGTGCAGGGAGCCACTAATACTAATTGTTTCCGATGCCGCAAGAAAAATTTTAGTTAGAGCTGGATGGGTTGCATATTTCACACAACTGCAGCAACCAAATGAAGCCATTGCTATCAAATTCTTACAGAATTTACAGAATGAACATTCTATGATAAGAGGAAGGCAAATTACAGTGGCAGATGCAGTAATAGCTGAATTGTCCGGATTACCATCAGTTGGACCCATATGGACTCATAAAAAATTGAGGTTGTAAGACGCTATTGCAGTTTTTCAGGATGAGGGACAGAACCTGATTATCAAAGGCAAAGGAGTTCAACCTTCATCCCTTGGAGAACCATGGATAGAACTGGCCAGAATCGTTCAAAGCTATATCACATGCGACGGAAGAAAAGATGTGGTAAGGCCATGACACCTTAAATTATTAGCAGTTCTGAAGCAGAAATGTTCTGTAAACTTGCCTGCGTATTTGAATTTCTTATTGCATGATGCTGCTCGAAGCATAAAAAAATCCCGGCATATAGAAAGTGTCGTGATTCATCATTACTTAATTAGGTTGATAGTAAGCTATAATCTTGCCCATTAGCAAACAAGTTGGGAAGAATTATTATTTACCGTAGAAGGTGGGTTAGCTTTACCTGCTCCTAACCCTATCCCAAAAAGGAAGAGAACTGTCAGCACAACAAATAGTCCACAAAAACGCAGACGCTATTCCAAGACAAGCTTGGGAATAGCTAAAAACCTCCAGGGTAGTAGTAGCCAACCCTTAGAACTATCTAGTCCTGAAAATGAGCAACCTTTACAGCTGGAAGGATGGGATGATCAGGAATTAGAACTTGAGGAGGAAAAAGAGCACTCTAGTGAAGAGGAGAAGAATGAATCAAAACTCCCCTTAACTCCCAACACAAGTCCCCCGCGAGACTTATTTGATATGGAATTGGCCCAGATTTTGGCCAATATAAATGAATTTATATAGCTTGAAAGCCCACTCAGCTTTAGTGTTGAAGCAACACAAACAGAAGAAAACTCTGCCCATAATAGGAGCATATCAGAAAATGTGATCGGTAGAGAAGAATCAGGGGTATAAGTCACTCAGGAAGAGGTGGATGAAACTAGTAATGCACCTCTAAGAGAGCCCAGTTGGGTCAATTTAAATACACAATATGTGGGACAAATAGGAGAAATAGGAACAAGTCAGGGTAAGGACACAGCTCCTAAAGAAAAAAACCCAGATAAGCAACCAACAGAAACGATTAGTGGAACAATTGTTCCTTCCAAAAAGAAGAAAAACAAAGTTAAAAGGCTTAGAAAGGAACAACAAAGGCTGCAGAAATTATTGAGATGACTCAGGCAAAGGATAAGGACATTAACAGCGGGGAAATTTTCAGGCAAAACCCCGAAAACAATGAATGCAACCATTCAAACTAAATTTCATGATACAAAGGTCACTAGGACTCAAATTAAGCCCATATTCACTCCAATTGTTAAGGAACATCACATCACTGTTGTAGAAGAAGTTGCCGAAACAGAGAATATACATTTTTGTAGCGTAGCTGTTCAAACAGAAGTAGTAACCTCCGATAACACGACCACCCAGACAGAAGGATGGATTGTCCATAATAAAAGTACACAGACTATAAGCATTGACTCCCATAGCAAGAATACGCAGACAAATATTCAAGCCAAGGACATTATGACAAGAAGTGATCCTAGTATAGAAAATCTTCAAGAAAATATGTCACAAGCTTGGCTTACAATAGAACGACTTGAGGAAGAAACTATCCCCAACAAAGGTACCAGGAATTACAGAGGCAAATGCAGAATATGAATGTGTTAGAAAGTGAGACATTTGAGAAATACAAAAAGGCAAAAGAGAGGATTGAGAAAATAAAGCTTAGATTGGAAAAGGCTAGGGGTCAAATGGATACTATTTGCTCCTTGTATACTGACATATTGGCATGCAGATCTCCTGCCAATAACTATGCCCTATTTTTGATGGAAAGATACTTACAGTTGAAGATCAAAGCTGTCAAAGCCGAAAAACCAATAGAGTTGAAAACAATTGATGATTTAATAAACTGTTGTAAGCATCATGAGATAAAAATACAGAGGCTACTGTGTGAATTTTATTTACACAATTTTATGTTAGAAGAAGAAATCGAAAAGAACCCCAATCCTTTTATAGGAGGTGTGCAATTCCATGCTTTCATTTCATTTGCTGTCAATCAATTGAAATGGTTCAAGGCCCATAACACTTTCCAGAGGTAGGAAAATGGACTAGACCTGTGGGTCAGAGGTGAACCTAAGCACCCCTTGCAAATGCTGGCCAAACACAAAAGTCTGATGAAGAGTGAAGGAGTAATCCAAATCCTGAGACCCATTCACAAAGAGATTGTCCATAAGGGAGTAGAATAATTCCTTTCTATTCAGGAAAGCTCCTTGGCTACAACCAAGTTGAGGTGGATAGTTTCTAATAGTAATGTACAAAACGGGGAGCCATTCAATTATAAAAAATTTAAGCTTGATGCAGAATTCTTTGTTACTTACATCAACCTCATCTTAAGGGAAGGGCCTTATTGGCTAGGCTGTAGGTTCCATAGCCCTATTTTTGGTACCCTGCCTATAGGTTTTAACCCCGTATAGAAATTACCTACATACGAATTCTAAAATATAGAAAAATAAACAATGCGAGAGCATAACCCATAAAACACATATACACAAAGATTTTCCCATTGGATCCCAAAACTGGGACTACCATATTGATTTTTCATTATGTTCCTTTTAATGTTACAATACATATTTATACATGCCAAAGCATCCAAAAACCATGGACCGAAAACCATCACATCCAAAAAACATGTGCAAAAATCATGCACAAAACCATAGGTGGGTCTGCCAAACCTAACATAGGGTCGAAAACCAAAATTTTCCGGGGCGCTGCCCTGGACCTCATAAAGTGGGGTTATGGGTACACCTCAAACCCCATGTGACCCTCCCCCTCTAACCCTCGGTTAACTAAGAAAAGAATATAACACAACCCAACATTCTCCCACTTGTTGTTTTCTTTCCATAGGGGGCCACAAGAGAGCTTAGTCATTTTTCCAGCCCTGAAACGCCCATTGTCTCTCTACACCAAGAGAAATTCTTATAGCTCACAGATTTTGTTAATGCATCTGTAGTAGTCTTCAAAGTGTCCACCTTTACCAGCAACACCTTTTTTTCTTCTATCATATCCCTCACAAAGTGATACTGAACATCAATGTGATGTGTCTTTGAATGATATGCGGGGTTCTTTGCCAAGAAAATTGCACTTTGGCTGTCACAGTCTATCCTTATAGCTCCCTGTACTAACCCCATACTTGAACACAATCTCTACAACCAAACTACTTCCTTGCTTGCATGAGTGGCTGCCATGTATTTTGCCTCTGTAGTTGATAGTGCCACTATAGATTGTTTCTTACTCATCCAACTGACTGCACCTCCAAATAGGTTAAACACATACCCACTTGTAGATCTTCTCTGATCCAGATCTCCAGCCCAGTCTGCATCAACAAAGCCATGAATATCCAACATTCTGTCCAATCCTAGTCTTCCTTGGTAGCACAAACCATAATCACTAGTGCCACGGAAATACCTGAAAACCCACTTCACTGTTGTCCAGTGCTCCTTCCCTAGTTTTGACATAAACCTGCTCAATACTCCCACTGCATGTGCAATGTCTGGTCTAGTACAAACCATTGCATACATTAGGCTACCGATTGCAATTTCATATGGAACATGGGACATGTCCTCTTCCTCTTCTTGTGTCTTGGGACACTGTTCAACAGATAACCTCACACCTAAAGGAATAGGAACCTTCATCGGTTTACTATCCTACATATTAAACTTCTGCAGTATTGTCTCTACATACTTCCTCTAGTTTAACCAGAGCTTCCTCTTTGCCCAATCTCTTTTGATTTCCATGCCCAAAATATAGTTTGCAACACCAAGATCTTTCATGTCGAATTTGGAGGACAATTGGGTCTTCAAATCCTGGATAATTTCTTTGTCATTTCCAACCAGCAACATATCATCCACATACAAAACCAGATAAATAACATGGTCACCAATTAATTTAAAATACACATAGTGATCTGCTTTGCTTCTGGTGAAGCCAAGTCCCCATATAAATGTATCAAATTTCTGATACCACATCCTTGGTGGCTGTTTTAACCCATACAGAGACTTCTTTAACTTGCATACTAGTTCTTTCTTACCCTTCACCGCAAAGCCTTCAGGTTGCTTCATGTATATTTCCTCTTCTAGATCCCCGTGAAGAAATGTTGTCTTCACATCCATCTGTTCTACCTCAAAATCAAAAGCAACAGCAACAGATAAAATTTATCTAATAGAAGTTACCTTGGCAACAGGAGGAAAAATATAACCAAAATCAATTCCCGGCACCTGGGAATAACCTTTTGCTACCAACCGAGCTTTGTATTTCTCCACCTTTCCTTCTGCATTTGTATTCTTCTTAAACACCCATTTGCTGCCAATGGGTTTCCTTCCAGCTGGCAACTCCACCAGATCCCAAGCCTCATTTTTGTGCAAAGATGCCATTTCATCAACCATGGCCTCTTTTCAGAGTTTTCCATCCTCCGAATCTACTGCTTCCTTCACAATTCTAGGATCATCGTCAGTAATAGATAAAGAAAAATTTGAACAGAAAGAAGATGGACTATACCTTTCTAGCTGCCTTCTTTCTCGAATTGATCTTCTCACACTCAGAGTTTGTGGCTTTTTGTCTTCTGGTTCCTCCTCTGCTGTAGAGTTTGATTCTTCCTCCTTAACCTCAAACTCTATCTTCTCAGGTTCCTTTGGCTAGACTTCATGTTTAATAACATCTTTTACCTCTCTGAACACCACATCTTGGCTGTACACAACCTTCTGTGTGACTAGGTTCCAAATCTTATACCCCTTTAAACCATCTCTATACTCCATAAAGATGTACTTTTCAGATTTATTATCCAACTTGGTTCATTTCTCCTTTGAAACATGTACATATGCATCACATTCAAATACCCTCAGATGTGAAAGAGAGGCTTTCTTACCATTCCATATCTCTTGTGGAGTCTTATCCTCCAACGCTGATGAAGGTGACCTGTTGACCAGGTAACATGCAGTATCCACCACCTCTGCCCAGAATTCTTGTCCTAACCCGGCTCCACTGAGCATGCTTCTTGCCCTTTCCATCAACGTCTTGTTCATTCTTTCTGCAACTCCATTTTGCTAAGGTGTATATGGATTAGTCTTCTGCCATGATATAACACACTTCTTACAGAATTCTTCAAATTCCTTGCTGCAAAAATCTCCACCATTATCTGTCCTCAACACCTTTATCTTCTTCTCTGTCTGATTTTCCACGATAGCCTTAAATTCTTTAAACCTGTCAAAGGCTTCAGATTTCTTCTTAAGGAAATATATCCATGTATTCCTTGAGAAGTCATCTATAAATGATACATAGTACACAGACTTACCCAGTGATGGAACCTTCACAGGTCCAAACACATCATTGTGCACAAGTTCTAATATATGTTTCGCCCTCTTACTACCAGAGCAGAGACTCACCCGATTCTGCTTCCCATATACACAATTTTCACAGAAATCAAAATCCAGAGAGTTATTACTCATACCTTCTATCATACCTTTACCATGAAGTATTCGAAGGTCCTTCTCTCCAATATGTCCAAGCCTTTGATGCCACAACATGGTCTTCTCTCCAGAGACCACTAGATTTTCTGCTCCACTTTCAAGAACCACATAACTATTGCACCCATCAATAACAGTGCTACCTTGCAGCTTGTACAGAGTTACAATTCGAACTCCCCGCATCAATACCAGTGCTCCCCAAACCATTTTGCAAGTATCCTTCTTGAACACTGTTTTTACACCTGCATCATCCAAATTGCTTACAGAAATCAGATTTTTGGCCAATGCGGGAATATGGAGAACACTCGGAAGTGTTCTAACCCTTCCACCTTGCAACTTCAATTTTACTTTTCCGCAACCAATGATTCTAGCCTTCCTGTCATCCGCTAAGAAAACATCACCACCATCGTATTTCTCATACTCGCAGAACCACTCTCTATCAGGAGTGAAGTGAAAGGATGCACCTGAATTAATCAACCATGCCTCATGATCTACATGTGTATTTGAAGAAGCCAAGTACACATCCCCACCTTCATCTGATGTGGTTTTCGCCTCTGCAGAAGGAGCATCATCAGATCCCTTTCCTTTGTCAGGAGATTTAGATTTACAGTCCCTTTTGTAGTGCCCTTCCTTTCCATATTTCTAGCACACCACCTTTATAGGTTTTCATGGAGATTTAGATCTCCCACTCGATGACTTATTTTTGTTTCTGTTCTGGGGCCATCCTCGTACAAACAAGGCATCACCATTCTGGCACTCCATATTTTTCCGTCTCATTTCCTCCGTCAGCAAGGATGAGACTATTTCATCAAACTGTAAGGCAATTGCATTGCTACCTATTGTAATAACCAGACTATCCCATGAATCTGGTAGAGAACACAACAAATTGATGCACTTATCTTCATCTGAAATTTTAATATCAATAGATGCTAATTGACTTACCACAATATTAAATCCATTCAGATGCTCTGTCACTGAGTCTCCATCTTTCATCCTCAGGTTATACAACTTTTTTCGCAGGAACAGTTTATTCACTAGAGACTTAGATTGGTACAAATTCCCTAACTTGTCCCACAAAGCCTTCGCCATAGCTTCCCCTGATACATTCAACAATACTAAATCTGAGACACACAATCGTAGTGTGCTATTGCCTTCCAATCCAACTTCTTCCATTCTTCATCGGACACTCTCGTTGGTTTATTACCTGGATCTACCACGATCCACTGACATTTATCCACCAACAGATCCTCCATCTTGAGTTTCCACAACTCAAAACTCTGACCATTAAATTTCTCGATCTCTATCTTTCCACTGCTCGCCATCTTCTTTCACCATAAGAATCGATCTCACAGATCTCCCACTGAACAAGGTCTACCATAGGCCCGAGTGAAACCCCTCAGCAACAAAGGCATCCCTTGAAGCCAAAATTGCTCCGATACCAAATGTAGGTTTTAATCCCGTACAGAAATTACCTGCATACGAATTCTAAAATATAGAAAAATAAACAATGCGAGAGCATAACACATAAAACACATATACACAGAGATTTTCCCACTGGATCCCAAAACCGGGACTACCAGCTTGGTTTTTCATTATGTTCCTTTCAATGTTACAGTACATATTTATACATGCCGAATCATCTAATAACATGGACCAAAAAACATCACATCCAAAAACCATGGACCGAAAACCATCGCGTCCAAAAAACATGTACGAAAATCATGCACAAAACCATAGGTGGGTCTGCCCAACCTAACATAGGGTCCAAAACCAAAATTTTCCGGGGTGCTGCCATGGACCCCATAAAGTGGGGTTATGGGTACACGTCAAACCCCATGTGACGCTCCCCCTCTAACCCTCATTTAACTACGTGGGCTAGTCGTGGAAAGAATATAACACAACCCGACACTGCCAAAGGTTATAAAGCTATATATGAATTGCCTGAAGGGCAGATAGGACCTATCCTTGAGTTCTTGGCAAAAAATCATGGCTTCAGACCACTTTATGACCTCCCTTCTCCAGCGTATACCTTGACTGCTTTGCATACAAACTACATGGTTTTCATGAGGACATGAAAAAGGGTAAGCAGGGGAGTACGTTGAGTCATGGAAAAGGTATGCATATGTTATTTATTTCATCATCCTTTTCCTTTATTTCTATCCCTTTTATATCCTAAAATGTTAATATATCAAAGGATTATGGTAAAAATGAGGAAATCATCGGTAATTACAATTTAGCTGATCGTATCCTTCTTTATGTAGGAAAAAGACGAAAAGGGACAACTACTGTTCCCAACCAAGGAACAACGAGGAGGCAGCAAGATAAGGAAGGGCACAACGGTTATAGATACGTCCAAAAGAAATCAAACATGATCAACACAAGGAGGGAAAATGTCTGAGCTTAGAAATTGTGCGAATCCCTCAGGATCAAGAGATCCTGAGGGATCGCTTTTACTAGTTATCTTTTTACCTCTTTCCCATTATAAAAAGGGAACAATTGTAAACAGAAAAGGGGAATTATTATTGGAGAACTTGTACCTTTTATCACTGACTCTCGCTGTTGAGCCGAGCATGAACATGCTATAATGTTTATCCAATGATTAATATATAAAATGATTGTTGTTCCTTGGCATATCCTGAAGTAATCTGGCGGTGTTCACTAGAGGCTAAGGGCCCGGCACTGGTGGATTCACTTGTTGTTCCTGTATCATGCATTTATGATTCCTACAGTGTGTTGGTTTGATTGAATTTCTACTTTCTGCAATTATATCACTTTGTTATTTCCTGTTTTCCAATTATATTTGATGTTCCTATTTTCATGTATTCTGCACTAATATCATTGATACAGTTTACTGTTGTTTTGGATCTAGCTATTTAGTTAAGCATTCTGTTTCGAGATCATATGCTGTGAAGAGCATTGACTACTGTTGTCAAAGCTCTTAGACTGAGATCATCTGCCGCTTATATTAAGAATTGTGTTTGATTGAATGAATCAGTTAAAATATGAATGAGTTATTGTTACTGTATTCTCAACTGATTATTGTTGTTACTTTGATGAATGTCTGATTTAGTTTCATTAGAGGATTGAGCTTTTCTTTTAATTGCTATTGGAATTTATTTGCTGCATCTATTTACTCTTGTATTTGAAAGGAATGTACTACAATTTAGAAGCACTACTCTCTGAGTTAAATAGCTGCCACATACTATGTACACTCTTGAAATAGAAAGACTTACCCAGATTGATAATTAATGTGAAGATAATTAGGAGTTGAAAAGGCACCTTTTATCACTCAACAAACATGAATGTAGTTGGATAATTAGTTAAGCCAAATGGAATAAAAACAAACTCATAATGTCATTACTTAGTCATGAACGCAGTATTGTAAATGTCCTCCTCTTTGATGTGTTGGGTGTGGAGCCTAATTATCTTCTTTATTCAGAGGTATCACCGCATTGGAACCGATTTCATAATGCGGCGAAAACATTGCCCATAATATTTTCACTACAAGGGGGGTCTAGGTGGGGGTGGCAGCGATCTTTAAGAGCCCCCCCGCCTTGGCGAGGGATCGGGGGAAGCGCCCCCGAAGCTAAAAATAGATGTAAAATTGCCTTATAAAATGTTGTAATTTCGTAGTCAATCTGGGCCATCATTAGGCAGAGTTCTGATGGTAGAAGTTATGTTTAATTTAGGTTTTTTTGCCCTAGAAGGCAACCCCTCGCTATATATGAGGGAATTGTATTGCGTCTATGTATATCGGTATTCTGAGTGAGAAAGAGAGAGTATATTGTGTGAGAGCGAAGAGGGAATTACAATGGCTCTGTTGTAGGTTGTATCGCTTAAGTTTGCTGGATAATATAAAAGGAAGGACTGGCTATTTCTCTGTGGACGTAGCCAAAATTGGGTGAACCACGTATATCCGTGTCTCTCTTGTTTTATGTGTTTTCTCTGTTTATATTTCTACAATATATTTTATGTGTTCCATTTCTTTGTAATATATAATTTACTAACATGATGCGCACCTGATGGTATCTGGATCTCAAGTCGATCTTCGAGAACATTGTTTCTCCCTTTAGTTTATCAAACAAGTCATTAATCCTTGGAAAAGGGTACTTGTTCTTGATAGTCACTTTATTCAACTTCCTGTAATCAATGCATAATCTGAGAGTACTATCTTTCTTCTTCACAAGCAATACCGGTGCACCCCAAGGTAATACACTTGGCCTAATGTATCCCTTGTCCAACATTTCCTTCAACTGTAATTTCATCTTAACCAACTCAGGTGTGCTCATCCTGTAACGTGCTTTCGATTGTGGAGCTGCCTCTGGTACTAACTCAATAGAAAATTCTACCTCCGTGTGAGGTGGCAACTCTGTAATGTCCTCAAGAAATACATCTTGAAACTTCTGCAAAATTAGGTACCTGCTCAATGCATCTACATCCTCAACCTCCTTACCCTTATCACTAGAGATGTGTATTGCAAATAACATACACCCTTTCCTACAGCTATGCTTCACTTGCATATTTGTCACCATCCTAACTGATGTGGATTTCTTCTTACCCTTGAAGTCTCTTGGTTCCCTATTATCATCAACACACTCAATAGCTATGTCATAACAATTTACCTTAGTTCTATGAAGATACAACTAATCCATGCCCAACAACATATTGTATGATCCCAATGGTAATACACTTAGATGTGCTATGATAGGCATACCATTCAAATCAAATTCACAAGCTCTTACCCAATGATGAACTCGCTTCTTTATACCTGTATCTAACTGCACTAACTAAGACTTTCCATGCAATTCCTTATTAAAACCACACTTATCCACCAAGTCAGGACTAACATAGCTATAATTATATTCAAGGTCAATCAAAATAGAAATAACTTGATCACAAAGCTTACCCTCCATCTCAATGATAGATGCCTAGTGTTCTTCCTGCCTGTTGTTCACTGCCACATAGATACATGGAATACTCTGACCAACATCCCCAATAGTCTGTGCCTCCTATGCACTGTATATCTTAGGCCTTCCACCCTGATGATGTGAACAATCTCTCCTAAGGTGTTCCTCACCACATGTCCAACACTCCAACTGACTCGTGCCCTCACCTTTATGTTGATGTTGTTGTGACCCATGTCCCTGTCTAGTTTCACTAAATATCTTTTGTGGCGCCACATTCTCTTTTCCATCTACATGTTGAAGCCTTGTTCTCTTAGGCTACCATTTACCTCTACCTTTATATTTTCCCTTCCATCCATGCCGAGAGTCATTCTTACGCATTGACTGTTCATAGAAATGCTTCAATTTCCCAATAACTTCCTGAACTGAATGAGGCTCATCATCCTCAATATGATCTCTAAATTCTAATGGAAAACCATTGAAAAATATCTGAACTTTAGCCTTATCATCAGTAATATATGGTACATACCTCAATAGCTCCATAAACTTGGTTGTGTACTCTTAATCTATCAATGATCCCATCTTTAGCTCATAGAATTCTTTAGCCTTACTATCGTAGTACCTCTTTGACAAGTACTTGTTCTTGAAAAGCCTCTTGAACACTCGCCAACTCAAGTCATCTGTCCTCATGTCTTTGACCTGCTTAACGTATTTCCACCAAATGTCTTATTTACATTTCAAACTCAAGATAGCTATTCTAGACTTCATGTTATCTGTGTACTCATGCAACTCAAAGAATTTGTTCATCCCAAGTATCCAAGCCTCTACCTCTTCCGGCTTCTTCACAACTCCATCAAAATTAGGTGGTTTTGCTTTCTTGAATTCATCCGAAAAGTATCCCCTATCATTCCTCCTATAAGGATGATAGAAATGTCGATCATGATGTCTATCAGAACCAAAACTAGAATAGTACTTTTACTCATCGCCCCTCCTATTCAGAGCATCCAAAAACTTGCCATCTCTCAATGTATTAGATCTATATGACTCGTGTCTACCAAGAGATCTACTACCATATGCACCATCAGTTCCATCCGCATGCCCATGGCTGATCTAAAGCGACCCTTGTCACTAAAATTATGACAACCTCTGAAGAATTATAGCATTAACCTTTTCTTGCTTCTCTTGTGCATGTATGATCCAGTCATTATCTGCCTTACAACTCGTTATCTCTTCCATTAAGCTTCTCAGTGTAACTGCCAAATCAAAAGGTTTCCCAACACCATACTGCTCTTCAGATTCATATGGAGAGTCTTTGTAGTCAACCATCTTGCTATCCATTTGATATTTCTTCTTGCAATGCCTAATACATCAGATAAACCAAATCACAATAAATCGACGTACCTTATTATAGCTCGAGGAGGATACCTTTTCTGCAAGATCACCAAATTAGCATGATACATGCATAACATAATCATAAAAAGATACAGACATACACAAATAAATGTATCAACACATAAGGATCACTCTAGTTAGGGTCCAGTCATTGATGCAAGGCCATATAAACAATATATGCTATGACCTCATTCATGACAATAATCATTACTCCATTGTACACATTGCCACATGCAACTAACAACATGCATAAGTAATGCCTAATCAAATACACATACACATAAACACATGTAGTTGAAAATAAGCGATCAATTCTTGTAATCAACCTACAAGAATGATACATGTAATCAACATATTCAAGAATGTAACCTAACATAAAAAGATGTAAGTATGCGACATAAAATCAACATGTAAGTGACATATAATCAATATGAAACTAGTCACATGCTCATGACAAATACATTTCACGAAATCAATATCAAATTCTCCATAACAACCATAATCAATCATCAAGCAAATGCAACGATCACATGAAATGCAAGTGTAAGAGGCACATGAAATTGACATGCATGCATGATCAACACACATTGCCCATCCAGTCAAAGAGTTGACCCATGCTCTAATACCACTCTGTAACACCCTCCTCTCACATACACCCAAGTAACCACACCAATCGGGGTAAACATGAGATGAGAGGCTACTATGATCAAATTCGACCTCCTATGTGACCTTAAGGAAGTGGGATCGACAGAACATCACACACAGTTATCCAACATCATCAACATAACACTTAGGAGATAAGCCAGTCACTTAAACACCATGTCCCTGGGTCCCACTCCTGTTTTGTATCTCTTAGGCCATAGTTTTTCTCATGTTATGGGAAAGGGAGTGACGAGCAACACAAAGTCACTCTCATAAGATTTCCTGCCAGCAACTAGGGACTAAAATTTCTAGTTTTGTGCCAGCAACCCTAGGATTTAAGCCACTTTTTCAGGCCCAAAGCCCATGTGACTGCCGAAAATGGATTGATATCTTAGAATCAGTGAAAATAAAAGGAAACAATGATGCAAAAGAATTAAACTGAACAAGACCATAACTAGACCCCTACTAGCAATGACAACCATTTTTTCAAACATATCATCAACATGTAACTTATAGGTGTAAATCACACAATTAAGTGTATGAATCTCATACTTATCTAAGAATCTCTATGAACCATTGTTCCCTCATGTCATTTACTGCATTATCATCTATTAGATCATAGACACATTATCCATTCACATACAAGTAAAAACATGTTGAGATCCATACATAGTTGTTGTCATAAAACATGCATATAACCAACATAATAGGAACAAAAATACCATAAACATATCAGCCATCAAGATCCACATATACCTCAGTACATTTACACATGAAAATCAAGGGAATGAATTTCTCATTAATGAATGCAATGAACCAACTGAAGATGGGACTACCATGTTGACACAAGGATACCCCCTCTTACACCCACAGTATGCATGTCAAATGCATAAGCATATTTGTCCCGGGAATTTATCTTCCCCTACCTTATCAAACATTCATTTGATTAAGGTTTAAGGCTTTTTAATTAATGCTTTATTATGTGGAAACATGTTCGTTTCCTGCCCATGGTCTTAACCTTCATTTACCCTTAAGCGGAACTTAATTCACCCTCCTTAACCTTGATTACCCTTAACCATTCATTAATCTTTACCCCGCTCTTTAACTTAGGTTATGTGTGGACCTAACCATACCGTTTTATCCACTTTAATTCTATTATAAAACCCGTATAATAGAAATATGAATAAATGCACGTAAACTCACCTTTCCACCAATCCATGCCTTCGCACAGTTACCGAGGCTTACCTTTATCGGGTTCACTCTCCACCGTAGATTTCAACCCCACGATCTGACGGTTGATATCCTTTCCCGATCAATTAAACCTACACGATAATCCTCCACTGTAGATCTGCACTTAGTGGATCCGATAGTCTATAGTGATATCGGGTGAGTCACAAGCACGGAGAATACCCACCTGATAAAGCAGTTTTCTCTCTCCACCCTCGTGCTATGTGTCCATCGCTGAATGGAATTGGGAGACTCCCTCCTATTACCACTTACCACTATTTCACCGTCTGATAACTCGCTTTCACTTATAAATCTGCCTTTCTTCTTGGTTAATGTTTGGACTTGTTCGTGCTGATGACCGTAGATATTTAACCATCGATGACTACGACGGTTCCTCCAGACTCCTCTTCCACCAGCGCTTCTGGTTAATCTCCACCGTTCATTCCTTGATTCCAATCTATGCGATTTAATCTTGGTCACTTATCATCTGACAAACTCGTCTGTTGATCTCCGAGATCCAACGAATCCTATGCATTGATGACTCGCCTCTTCATTCATCCCTTTTCTTTGACTTTAATTCATTTTTCTATGTTTTCCTATGGTCCGTGTTTCTTCAAAAGGTTCCGTCCTTCCGCTATTTGGCTGTTCAACTCACTCTTGAGTTTGACTTCTGCGAATTCTCACATCGCTATCTCTTCATAGCTTCACTCTGATCCCTCAACTGGATTCAAAGACCCACTATGATTCCTCTAAATCATTCTCCTCCTTTGGGTAGTTCTACAGAACTCTTCCTGCAACCTTTGTTACAGAACCTACGAATTCAAATATAATTCATTAATTAAATACTAGTTTCACACACTTACATAGTTATGGAATAAACCTCTATATATATATAAATATAAACAATTGATTACATATCGAGACTCTCTGTCTCTCAGGCCTGATCTTCAATATCGGTGGCCTCTCTTTTCTTGCCCGTAGGCTTACAGGAAAACCTATCTACTGTCTAACCATCTACCTCCTCCTGTTTATGCCTTTTAGGCTTACATTTATACCAGAAAAGTTCTGTTGAAATAATTTTGGTTCAGATCCTTAATCTACTGAACTGACTCCTAAATGTCCTCTAAGTCCACTTCTAACTCCAGTTAATCCCTATGAATCCTCTCTAGTTCCTCGAATAATGAAACTACCTTAGGAGCTATAATTGACTTCTAACTCTCTGATCATTAATAACCACTCATGTTCTCCTTCATTCGAGAGAATTTACAAACATCCTCACAACATATAATTAATTCCTATTCTAATCACTTAAGCATTAATGATTAAATACATAGGAATCCAACTTCCTTGAAAATACAAGACCCCCTATGTCTACTAGAATACAATTAAATTGTTGAGCTGAATGCTCCTGCATCAGACTCCCAAGGTTAAAATAATGATGATCTCCCGATCATGTGTTTTTGATCTTTGTCTTCCTAGATCCCATACTTCGTTCTGTAATTTGCCTTTGGTTGCTACTATTGTTTGTTGATGTTCTCTAGGTTTCCATACTTTATGTTGCATTGCCCCACTAGCTATGCTCTCACAGTCTATTGTTGTCTTTCTTCTTCTGTTGCTCCTTTGCTTTCTTGCAGCTGTCTTCTTTTGAGACACCTTTTTCATTATCCTTCTTATCAGTTTGATCCCTCTATCCAGTATATCTTCTGACTGATAATTTTTGTCTTCTCTTTGAAGTTGTTGGATTCTTACTACCACCCTTTCATCCTTACCCTCTTGTTGTGTTCCAAACAACCTCTATTCCACCTCTGTAAATTTACTTTCAAAAATTAAATAGTCCTCCAATTTCCTTGGTACATGAATCCTTTTAAATACAACACTATGTTGTTCATCAATCCCAACATATTTTCCCAGTAGCATAATATATTTGTTCCATGGATCAAACTTTTTCGTAGATCCTTCTTCTTTCATCCTTATTTGGTTGTTCATCAGTGCCAAAATTCCTCCAGCATTTGCAACTAAACCTACACTCACAAAACAATTTTTAAAATAAAAAACATAAAGCCTCAGTGCCTCTTCTTCCCTTGGCAACACTTCAGTATGTTGCTCTGATTTCTCCTCTTCTATCAGCACATCAGTATGCTGATTCAACCTCTTTAAAGAATTCTCCAAAGAATTCTCTAAAGTATTTCCAAGACTATCAGTTAGTCTTTCTTCCACACCATCTACACTAATGATGTCTTCCTGCTCTTTTCCACTGTAGTGAACTCCTTCCTCTGCAATCACCCTGTCATACTCTGAATTTCCTAGAAAATAATCTAGCAATGCAATTTCGTTGTGACACTTCACAAGTACTTCATCATCACTTATAATCCCTACATTTATAAACGGATTGTCAGTTTGAAAATTACAAGGATCAACAGTTTCAACTGTTGTTTCACATATCAATTCTTCAAACTGAACTTCATCTCTTTTTCCCACAAGAAATTGTCCTTGTGTTGTAACAGTTTCATTACTAAGTTCTTTCTGCTGTAATAAGTCATTGCCTTCCTCATTCAAGAGATATTCTCCCTTATCCTTTACTCCAGAGTATTCATCTTCTGAAAGATACTTTTCCATACTTTTGACAGCTTCAAAAGATTTCTCATCCTCTGCAAAACCCTCCTTTGTTAGTGACCAATCATCAGATGTCCTTTCTCCCAAGGTTAAATCCTTTGCATAGGTTTCTTCCTTCTTAACATCTTTCAGTAGATGTCCTTCTTTTTTACTGACTGTCTCAACAGCGTCCATGGTTAATTCCACTGTGCCTATCATCATGGTGAACTAGCGATCCTTTACTATATTTTCAGCTAACATAGTCTCTTCTTAAATTTTTCCTTTAATCTCTTACTGTTTACCTTCTCCAAGAGCTATCCTTGTCTCACTATCTGCATTAATATTCTCCTACATCTGTTTTGCATCCAAGGACAAACTATTAATTTTAAAAACAAAAGACCCTATGGTCCCACTTGATGTTTCAGCGATCATATCTCCTTGTTGTTCCAAGTTCTCTTTATGACTCATAAATTCTTCAATGGTCTCCTCTTCAATCTCCTCAAGCCCTTCACTTGGTTGCTTGATATCTTTCCCCAACTGTATATGAGACCTATCTATCTCATCTTCTTCCAGAACATAATTTAGATTCTGCTTGTTTTACTCCTTTATGACAATATCAGCAAATTGTCCTTCTTTACATGTTTCACCTGCAAACATACACAAATTGTTAGATTTCAAACCATGTGACCCTTTGGCCTCACTTGAAGTTTCAGTCTTCAAGTCTTCATCTTCACTCAGAACCTCACCTTGTTCTACTTCACAAAAAGAAAATTCCATTTCCAACTTAGCTTCTCTAAGTTTTTCCATCAACCACCTTACTTGCTTCTGTTATAGCCTTCTCTGCAACTTATGCCACTTCACTGGTTTCTTCCTCAAGACCCAACCTTGTCTCTAGCTTTCCTCTAGTATCATCATCAATACGTCGAGTTGTTCTTTCATTTCTACAATTTCTTTGTCAATTTCCTCTTGACTCATCCTCTTGACATTTGCCTTGGCATCCTCTTTCTTCATCTTTCTTATATTGTGGTCTTCCTCAGAACCTCTTTTATGACTATCAGTAGCCATATTCTTCTCCTCTCTCTTCATGAGCTCCTCACTCACTCACTATGAGTTGCATTAAAGCATCTGCAATAGCAAGTCCTCCCTGCTGCCTCTTACCTCACCAAGCTTTCCTCTGTACTTGATCTTTTGGAAAACACTTGGTTCTTTATCTCTGGAACCTCCTTTGAGCACTTCTCTCTGCTCCCAATGGGCTTCAACTCATCTTCACTTCTCAAGAACACAACTTTCCTCTTTTATTTCAATCACAATAAAATACTTGGTTCTGACCACCTCTTCTTTTACTTAGAAACTCTTACCAGCTTCTTTCATCCCTTAGCAATTCTACCCACATCCTCTATGGAATCATCTTTATGATCTACAACAATACCTCTGCGTAACAAGTCTCCTTCGTTCTACACATGCCTCACTAAGCTTCTCTTCTCTTCTGAGCTCAATCTCTTAGCATCTCTTTGTTCTTTCCTCTGGAACCAATTCAGGCACTCCTTGCGTGAGATGTTGCAACCTTCTCACATTCTTTTGTTGTTATCTGTGCATCAATGTACAAACACACATTCTCTAATCAAATCAAATCAGAACATATCACCTCACCTTCAAGATCTCTGCATGATCTTGTTCCACCATTCCATCTGTACCTTGAATGGATTGTCCTCTATTTCTTTCCATCTGCAAGTTCCACTACACATCACCTCTGCGTGCTTAATTTCTGTCAAATTAGAATCTGATCCTTCCTTGCCTGCATAAACATATTGACACATAACTTTGTTCTCAATTATTTCACATAGAATTTCTTTGTTCTATTTTAACACCAATTGTTTCAATTACAACCTGGCACTAATACCAAAATGACGCAGGGATACCCCCGCTTACACCCACATTATGTATATCAAATGCATAAGCATATTTGTCCAAGGAATTTCTCTTCCCCTGCCTTATCAAACCTTCATTTGATTAAGGTTTAAGGCTTTTTAATTAATACTTTATTATGTGGAAACATGTCCTTTTCCTGCCCACGGTCTTAACCTTCATTTACCCTTAAGCAGAGCTTAATTCACCCTCCTTAACCTTGATTACCCTTAACCATTCATTAATCTTTACCCCACTCTTTAACATAGGTTATGTGTGGACTTAACCATACCTTTTTATCCACTTTAATTCTATTATAAAACCCGTATAATAGAAATACAAATAAATGCACGTAAACTCACCTTTCCACCAATCCACGCCTTTGCACAGTTACCGAGGCTTACCTTTATCGGGTTCACTCTCCACCGTATATTTCAACCCCACGATCT
The DNA here is from genome assembly GCA_031772625.1 of Pinus tabuliformis. Taxonomy (NCBI): domain Eukaryota; kingdom Viridiplantae; phylum Streptophyta; class Pinopsida; order Pinales; family Pinaceae; genus Pinus; species Pinus tabuliformis. Next base: position 1,638,371,434 of record CM062818.1, on the reverse strand, counting down.
GACGGTTGATATCCTTTCCCGATCAATCAAACTTACACGACAATCCTCCTCCATAGATCTACACTTAGTGGATCCGATGGTCTACAGCGATATCGGGTGAGTCACAAGTATGGAGAATACCTGCTTGATAAAGCGGTTTTCTCTCTCCACCCTCGTGCTACGTGTCCATTGTTGAATGGAATTGGGCGACTCTCTCCTATTACCACTTACCACTATTTCATCGTCTGATAACCCGCGTTTGCTTATAAATCCACCTTTATTCTTCGTTAACGTCCAGACTTGTTTGCACCGATGACCGTACATCTTCAACCATCGACGACTACGATGGCTCCTCCAGACTCCTCTTCCACCAGTGCTTCTGGTTAATCTCCACTGTTCATTCCTTGATTCCAATTTACGTGATTTAATCTTGGCTGCTTATCATCTGACAAACTCGTCCGTTGATCTCCGAGATCCAATGACTCCTATGCATCGATGACTCGCCTCTTCATTTGTCCCTTTGCTTTGAATTTAATTCATTTTTATGTGTTTTCCTGTGGTTCTGGTTTCTTCAAAAGGTTCTATCCTTCCACTATTCCGTTTTTCAACTCACTCCTGAGCTTGACCTCTGCGAATTCTCACATCGCAGTCTCTTCAAAGCTTCACTCTAATCCCTCAATTGGATTCAAAGACCCACTATGATTCCTCTGAATCATTCTCCTCCTCTGTGTAGTTCTACAGAACTCTTCCTACGACCTCTGTTACAAAACCTATGGATTCACATATAATTCATTTATTAAATACTCGTTTCACACACTTACATAGTTATGGAATAAATCTCTATATATATAAATATAAATAACTGGTTATGTATCAAGACTCTCTATCTCTCAGGCCTAATATTCAATATCAGTGGCCTCTCTTCTCATGCCCGTACGCTTACAGTCAAACCTATCTACTATCTAACCATCTACCTCCTCCTGTTTATGCCTTTTAGGATTACATTTATACTAGAAAAGTTCTGTTGAACTAATTCTGGTTCAGATCCTTAATCTACTGAACTGACTCCTAAATGTCCTCTAAGTCCACTTTTAACTCTAGTCAATCCCTAAGAATCCTCTCTAATTCCTCAAATCATGAAACTACCTTAAGAGTTATAATTGACTTCCAACTCTCTCGTCATTATTAACCACTCATGTTCTCCTTCATTCGAGAGCATTTACAAACATCCTCATAACATCTAATTAATTCTTATTCTAATCACTTAAACATTAATGACTACATACATAGGAATCCAACTTCCTTGAAAATACAAGACCCCCTATGTCTACTAGAATACAATTAAATTGTTGAGCTGAATGCTCCTGCATCACACATTCCACCCGATGATAGATTGGGTGAACCGAGTCTCTCTTTAGCCAATCACCCTCGTGCCATATTTCAAGCATGAATGTGGGACTCATAGAACACACCAAGAAACACCAATCAACATGGATGCCACCGGAGTTCTCACCTACAACATGAGGAACTTGAGTGCCTCCTAGTCTCTTAGGCTTTACTATGCATCCCATCATGTGATCACTAGGCACAATAGAGATAAAATCCACCTCTTGGCTTTACCGTATATCCTCCATTCATCAGCAAGGATTCCTAGGCCCATGCACACAATCTGTATTTACCGCAACCCACAGTCGAGTTCAGGGGTTACTAGGCCAGTGGCTTCATGATCCTTAGTCTGGTTCAGATACCACTCAAACCATGTGTTTTTCAATTCGGAGATCCACCCCACTAAACTTTGAATCCAATATGGCCATCCCACATAAACTAAATGAGAGAACCCGTCTCATCAAAGCTATCAGTGAATTACAAGGCTAGGCTAAAAACACTGTCACACTTGGAAAAACCCATGCCATTGTAGAAAAGAAACTCATGCAATCCCATGCATGCCAATTCTACCAAGTAAAATACACATGCAAGTCGATACCTATAATGAAGCATGTTGTAGCTGCTTGATCCTACCTTTCCCTCATTGATCTTTTCTTCCTCTTTCCTTCTTTTCCTTTCTTGCTCCAATGCCAAAGTGTTGAGGTGCTCCAAGAAACTTTAAGTGTCCAAAAGAGAGAGAGAGAGAACAATGAGAGAGCTCCAAAACTCGACTGACAAAAGGTTACCCACTAATCCTCAGAAGGATTTTTATGAATGAGGCCTCTATTTTCTTCATTTTCCATTATTTACCTTCAATTTCCTCCTCACATGCAACCTGTGACCTTTCACCTCCCTTTTCTCCTAATTTCCATTATTTTCATAAATAATTGTGCCAAAAATTCGGTTTTTCCTTTCCAAATCCTTATCCATTGCCTTTTCCAATTTCATTATCCATAAATAACCAAATCTACACCCCCTAGGATGTCTTTCCCAACCTTTAGCTTGGAATAAATGTCCCATCAAGAGTGGTTATTATTTTTAACTTTTATTACATGCAATTTTCACCGGGGCTGTTACAATATGTGACCCAACATTAATTTGGAAGAGTTCCAACTGGCCTCCCCACATGCACCCGAAGATCCTACAACAATATTAACGCCTTTAACATCGACATCAACTCCTAAAGAAAATTTCAACACTCAAGCATTATTCCAACCAAATTAATAAAAATTTTGTATATGTCTACAATTTTGTATCATCCTCTCCCTTTTAGTAGTTGTCTCATTGTAATCCACATCTCCCACTTGCTAGGGATGAGAAAGGAATTAAGGTGTTTGGTCAATTTAGTGAAGTCTAAATTGCAACTTTTAAATGTCAACCCGGGGCTCGTAAGCTGATGAAGTGATGTGTACTGTATGTACTTAGGCAACTATTTCTTAAGTTTTTGTCGTTTTTAACTTTTTAAGTTTGTTTTCAAGTCTATTTCTCCTACAGTGATGTGATGGAAATGAAAATAAAGTGAGTGAGGTGTGTGTGATTGTGATGAGTTCTAGATGATTTCTTAAAGCTCAAAAAGTAATCTACGAGAAATCTTTGAACATCAACTGAAATGAAATTACTCTTAAAGGAAAAATGAAAGCATCAAATGAAAGACTAATGATCTTGGCCCAGTGTCTATGTTGCTGTAAGAAAATGAAATTGAAAATGACATCTACATTAACTTAAAACAATAGCAACTACTTTAGTTCTTCAATGAAATCTCAAGCAATGTACAATCTAAGTGACAAATCACACTACTTAATTTTCCCTTAACCTTTCTGCCTTTAGATGGATTGATCATATAAGAAAGAGTTATGAGTGAATTAGCAACGTGAGTCTTAAACAAAATAACCAAGCTGAGTTAGTGATATTTTGTTCTTCGATAAAGATATTGAATTATAAAGAAGAGACCATCAACAAGTAAACAACTTGATTAGTAAACAATTATGAAACTTAAAGAAATGATAACAAAGAAATAAAGGCTGCAAACAAAGAAGGTCAGCACCATTAGACAAGATGATCACAAGTATCACTAGCTGTGAAAAAGAAAGAAAAGAAACTGTCCCGGGCACCTAAGCAAACTGCAAAAACACACTGATTAGTCATGGAAAAATGCAGAAATCTAAATGGACAGAATTCAAAGTTATATACAGCTATTGTACATGATCAAAACGTAGTAAGCAAAAGCATTCTGTACAACTATTATACAAAAGTTGATAAGAAGAAATGCATAAAATGAAAAGCACTGTACAGGCCTTAAGTAAACAGGGGCCCTCTGCCTACTCCAGCCAGCTCAATAGGTCACTTAAACGCTCAAATGGAGAACAATCTTCTCATATATTACGTAGCAAAAGTAAAAGTTACAGTGGGGTTCAATATTACATAACAACAGCTAGCTAATAAGCGTTCAAATACGCTTTATTTATAGCAGAAAAACCAAACTAACTTAATCACAAACTACGCTATTCTAACAGCTGTGTGAAGAACACGTAATCTAGCACAGTCCACGGATTTAGGCAACGGTCGAGGTGGGTATTAAATCTCTGGTTGGATTCGTGTTCCCCATTATCTGCGTGGTTGAGGAAGAGGCCAGCTGTGCTTCACGTGCTCTAAACCGAACACGCAGAGCCGTGCCACCGTCAATCACCTTTGTTTGACCGAAGTTGCCCCCTCGTTGACCATGGGTGTTTACGACTGTTATGGCTGAGCTGGAAGGACACACACCATGTCCTTAGTGCCACGTACTTGCCCATGTGGCCCTTCTGACCGGAGGACACCTGGATCATGCCGTTTAAGAAAACAGCTGCGGAAACTGGGATCAACTGCGGAAACTGGGATCAGCTGTGGAAACTGCAGGTTTTGAACCAAAATTCTAATCCAACAACATAGTCATTAGCATAATTAATAAACCATGTAAAAGTCCTATAATACAATGTTTTAAGCAAATTGATGAAGGAAATGAGTGATAAAGGAATGAAATGAATGGAAAAGGAGGCTGAGAGGATGTGAAAAGGAGTGCAGGTCTGAGGCTCAACATACCCCCACTGTGAGGATGTTGCATGTCCTCATGCAACCAAAACTTTGTTAGTGTTTTTCAGTCCATGTGCTCAGATGCTTCTGCCAAAACATCTAGCCTTCTCCTCTTTCTCCTTGTTGCCAAAATTGTCCTTGGTTTTTTGACTAAACACTTGAATTTCAAATTGATCAAGGCCCTGCTCAGTTTCTTGCATTTTCTCTTCAATTTCTTGTTCTTCTTCTGCCAGAGCCCAAGGTGAAGCATGGTGTTGTCATGGACAATCTTGTCCACCTTGCTTTGTTCTTTCAATGCTTCATTCTCTTGTCTAATATGCCGGTTCAGGACTTCCAGCTCAAATACCTCTTGTTTTAGAGAGTGGACTTGTTCCTCAAGAGGCAATATTGTGCTTGGACCGGCAACAGATTGCTCCAAGGTCTCCAAATAATTATATGCCTCCTGCTGGTCAGGGTCAATGTCAGGTGTTTGTCTTGGCCTAAATTCAAATTCTTGAGGACTGCTTTCTCTTTCTTGCTGGAAAGGACTTTCCTCTCGTGGAGGACTTGGCTCAATATCTAGCTGGATTGGAGTCTTTTCAGGTGTGCCCAAATCAATGAAATGTGACTGCTTTTCTTTAGTCACACTCTTCTTTTCTATAAGTCTACTGCTCCTTCTTACTTGTACACTAGTACTCTTTTGCTGACTGCTTTTTTTTTTCTTTTTGATTCTTCTTTGAGAGGGCAGTAGCTTGGAGTTCTACTAGTCTATCAGCCAAGGTTTGATAGTCCTCTTCTATTGAAGGTTCAGGGGATAAATATGATTCTTGGACAACTGCTTTCCCTTTATCCTTTTTCTGTTTCTTAGTTTTCTCTCTCTCCACTTCTTCCTCTTGAGTAGTCTCCTGAGTTTCTATAATGGGAGGATTTTGGGCTACAACATCCTTTTTCATTCTTCTACTTCTTTTTGGGACTCTAGGAGAGCTGCTAGCGGAAGCTTCAGTTGCCTCTTGAAAATGATTCCTGACTAAAAACTTTTCCCATGTATCATTGTTGTTTTTCAATTGGTCTTCTATAAGAATTTTAATGAACCCATGATGATACAAGTGAGGATCAATATTGCCTATATTCTTTTGGACACTAAAACTCATCTTTGTTAGGCTTCTTAACAGAAAATAGGGCAAATTGATGGCATGGCCCTCCATGAAGTTCATCATGATTCTAGCATGGTACATATACATAGTGCCAAAGCGGCCTTCACATGTTATAAACTTTTGAATTAATAACAACAATGCAGTCCATTCTTCTTTTATAACATGTACATGAATCCCTTTGGTGAAAACTGAAGTGTCCATACCTGGATTCTTAAGCATATTTTTCCATTCTTGATCTTCAAATCCTCTGTTCTTGAACCATCGGTCTCCCACCATAGGTAAATTCGTTGCTGTTGCTATAGAGTTTTCTGTGACTGTGAATTTCAGATCTCCTATTTCCACAGTACTTCCATTGAATGAACGAGCAAACGTTTTTGTTACCTCCTTATCATATCCTTTGAATTTCTGAATGAACTTCAGCGATTTTGCCTTTTTTAATGCTTCTTTTGTCTGTGGGTATCCTTCTAGATACTTTGAACCTTCAGGTTCAGCTCGAAGCAATTTCCCCATCTCAACTTCGGCTAAAGTTTTGACTGTATATGGATACTCAAGGAGGATGCTTCACGGGAGAGACAGATAGACTACGGCTGGAAGTGAAATAGCCGCACTGTAATGCGAGGTAATACAGTTTGAAAACGAAACTGTGGAGCTTGAAACAGAGCTGCGGGGTTTGAAACGAAGCCGTGGATTTTACAGCAAAAACGAGAGTGGAAATGGTGTGAAGGTAAAGAGTGGAAGACAAGCACAGGAATGAGTTTGAATGCGTGTGAAAACGGAGTGATAAGGGAATGAGATAATGGCCAGATCCCTTGGAGTCGGACGGCTTTCATACACGTTTCAGTTTTTGGCTGCGGAGATCGTGGTGGAGAAGAGACGTAGTACGATAGGTCTCTTCTTCTCTATACGGCTAATTAATGCAAGCGCAGTCTCGATTTGAGTTTAAACTAAGGGTGATTATGAGACCATTATGAGGATCTGAGGTGGATGAAGGATGATTACGGCGGAGAAATGGGATGATCTTTGCTTAATCATTGCATTTAGTGACTTTGTCCACGATTAATAATTATGCACAACATGACATTCAAATGGTTGTTTGGAGAAAAATTTTGATCATACCTTTATGGGTTTACCATCTGTTGATTAAGGTTGTTGATCCATGATTGCCTTTTGATCCTTCAGGTGCCTTCCATCCTTGTTGCCCTCTGACTGTGATTTTTTTGAAAACAGAGTACTGCTGCTGTGGAGACAGAGTGTGCTGGCTGCGGAATCTGGTGCGAGCTGCGGAAACTGGTGCGAGCTGCGGAAACAGTTCTCAGCTGCAGAAACTAAAACAACACCCTTCTGTCTATACAAAAAGTAGTTAGAGAAGACTTGCTAAATGAAATAGTCCTGAGAGGGACTTTTATTGATGAAATGGAGTGAGATGAATGAAATGAAATGAAAATGAAGTGGAATGGAAATGGAATGGAGATGAAGTGGTAAATGAGATGGAAAGAGAGAGAGAGATTTTTTTATTTGGAAAATATAAAGTGTCAGGTGCCCCTGATTTTCACCTTATATTTTCTGCATAAGACCGCCAATCCAAGATTGGTTTTCAGGCTTATACAAGAGACCTCTTTTTTTTTTTTTTTTTTATTAACTGAAAGAAACAAAGACTAGGCTGATGGAGGAGAAGAATTCTTCTCCACCAGCCTCATTGCAGAATCTTCTTGGAACATTTTAACAAACTCCTCCTTTGAGAGTGGCTTGTGGTAGATTTTCAATCGGTGGCCATTCACAATGAGAGGAGTCTGAAGCTCATCAATGGTCTTTACTCGAACTGCTCCATTGTTAAAGACTTCATCAATCTCATATGGTCCAAGCCAATGAGTTTGAAATTTTCCCTTGAAGTCCTTAAACTTGGAATCAAACAATAGTGCCCAATCTCCCTTCTGAAACTTTCTTTCTTTGATGTGTCGATCATGCCACTTGGTTCTTTGGTGCTGAACTAGATCAGTCCTTAAAATTGCATCTTGTCTTATTTCATCTAGCTCATTTAGCTGGTCCATTCTGTGCTTTTGGGCTTCTGATAGGTTCATCCCCAATTGAACTGCCATCTTGAAGGTCTTGACTTGGAACTCAATGGGGAGCAGGACTTCTTTCCCATAAACAAGTTCATATGGAGAATGTCCTGTTGTGTTCCTCCATGTAGTTCTATAGGCCCATAAGGCTTCAGGAAGCCTTTCTGCCCAATCTCTTCTGTGGAGATGAACAGTCTTGGTGATGATGCTTTCAAGAACTTTATTTGTAGATTCCACTTGACCATTTGCTTGCGGATGGTATGGAGTAGATGTTCTGTGCTTAATTTTGTATTCCTCCATCAGCTTTTCCATCAATTTAGATGTAAATTGACTTCCCTGATCTGTCACAATTTCTCTTGGGACACCAAAACGAGTAAAAATATCCTCAAAAAGAAATTGAACAACTGAATTTTCAGTGGCAGAAGGCAATGCCTTGGCTTCTACCCACTTAGTAACATAATCAGTGCAAACCAATATATACTTCTTTTGCTTAGATGGTGGATTAATAGGTCCAACGAAATCTAGAGCCCATTTCTCAAAGGGTTCGATGCATACCTGTGGCTGTAGTGGCATTTCATTTGAAGGAGTTGGTCTCCCAACTCTTTGGCAGCTGTCACACCTTCTAACATATTGCTTTGCATCTTTGAAGAGAGAAGGCCAATAATATCCTAAAGAAAGGATTTTATAGGCTGTCCTCTTGTCAGCAAAGTGTCCGCCGCACGGTTCATCATGACATGCCTTAAGGATGTCAGGCATTTCATCTTCCCGAACACATCTTCTGATCATACAATCTGGCCCTGTTTTGAACAATTCATTAGAAATCCATGAATAATGTGAACTCTCTTGAATGATTTTCCTTTTCTCATTAGGAAATAAGTGTGGAGGAAGCTTCCCTGTAACTAAATAATTAGCAATATCTGCATACCAAGGGGTTTTAGTAGTTACTGCAAACAAGTATTCATCTGAAAACTTATCCTCTACAGGAGAATCTTCATTAGTGTTTTGGATTCTAGACAAGAAATCAGCTACTGTGTTTTGTTTCCCTGGTCTATCTAACACAGTAATATTGAATTCTTGTAAAAGTAAAAGCCATCTTGTAACTCTGCCATTAGTAACAGGTTTGTTCATAAGATATCTAATTGCAGAATGATCAGTATGGACAAAGGTTTCATAGCCGGTTATATAATGTCTAAACTTGTTGATTGCATGAACAACGGCTAAGAATTCTTTTTCAGTCACAGTATAATTTAACTCAGTGGGAGTCAAATTTTTACTGGTGTAATAAATAGCATAAGGAACTAAATCCTTTTGACCCAACACAACTCCTAGAGCTGTATCTGAAGCATATGTAGAAATGTGGAAAGGGAGTTTCCAATTTGGCCCCCTCAAAATGGGTGCTTCAGATATTCTAGTTTTTAAAGTTTCAAATGCAGATTGACAGTCGAGATCCCACTTGAATTCACAGTCTTTGGTAAGTAATTTGAAGAGTGGAGATGCTATCTTGGTGAAGTTTTCAATAAATCTTCTATAATACCCAGTAAACCCAAGAAAACTTCTAACATCCCTTTGACAATTTGGAATAGGTAACTTGGAGATGACTTCGACTTTTGATCTATCAACTTTGATTCCATCTCCTGAAATATGATGTCCTAAAACAATCCCTTCAGTAAACATCATAAAACATTTTTCATGACTTAATGAAAGATTTGTTTCTTTACATCTAATGAGGACTTTTTCCAAATTTTCTAATGCTTCTTCAAATGAGTTACCATAAACTGTAAAATCATCCATATAGACCTCTACACAATCATGAATTAGATCGGAAAAGATTCCTAATACTGCCCTTTGAAATGTTGCGGGTGCATTACATAATCCAAAGGGAAGTACTCGGTAAGCAAAAGTCCCCCATGGACAGGTAAATGTGGTTTTATCCTGATCTTCAGGTGCTACCTTAATTTGATTGTAACCACTAAAACCATCCAAAAATGAGAAATACTTTTTGCCTGCTAAAGTATCTAATACTTGATCAATAAAGGGCAAAGGAAAGTGGTCCTTCAAGGTTGCTTTGTTCAATTCCCTGTAATCAATGCAAACCCTCCATTTACCGTTCTTTTTAGGTACTATAACCAAAGGGGAAACCCACCGGCTATCTGAAATAGGGTAAATGAAGTTTACATTAAGTAACTTTTGGAGCTCTTCTTTCACTATCTCCCTAAGATTTGGATTCATCCTTCTTTGAGGTTGTCTGATTGGTCTACTGTTTTCCTCAATGTAGATGTGATGAATGCTAGTCTTAGGATCAATACCTTTCATATCGGTATACTCCCATGCAAATGCAGTAGAATGTCTTTGCAAGACTTTGGTTAGCTCTTCCTGTTGTGATTTTTCCAAGTTTCTATTGATGTTTAGTGTTTTTCCTGGAAAAATATCAATGGCAGAACTACCAAACTCTTCCATAGAGAAAAGAGACATTTGTCTAGATGAAAGATACTCTATGTCAAAATCCAACTGAAATTGTGTGGAGTCATATTCTGAAGATGGTTCGAAATTTTCTAATGTATTCAGAATTTGACTATCTTCACTAATCTCAGAAATGGTAAAGACAGGTTGTATAGTATCTTCATCATCAACCCACTCATTATCTCCTATTTCTGTGATTGCTTTTGCTGGAGGATACAGATTGAACTTCTTTGTTGAATTACCATCAGAAATGTACATGTCCCCAAACCTACAACTTATGAAAGCATCAGCTGTGGCTAGCCAAGGTCTTCCTAAAATAAGAGGATGTCCTCCTAGATTACTCTTGGGAGTTAAAATCATAAAATCCACCGGATATTCCCAAGAATCTAAGGAGACTGGAATGTCTTCTAATACACCATCTGGTTTGATAATGGATCGATCTGCAAGTTGCAACAAGGTGGGTGTAAAAAGAAGATTAGGAAGTTTTAGCTGTTCCATAGTCTGTCTACTCATGATGTTGATAGCAGCCCCTAAATCAATCAAAGTATTTGGTATTTCTACCCCATTGATATGTGTTTTGACAATTGGACTACCGGGGTCTACATATTTCTGCATAGTAATCCTTCCCATCATGATGTCTGCAATTTTTCCTACCAGGTGGATCCTTCTAGTATCTCTTGGTTTCCTTCCTGGTCTTTTAAGGCTCAACTCCTTTATTGTTTTTGATAGAATAGGAATTTCCTTAATGGCTTGTAACAAGGGAATCTTGATACAGACATTTTTCAATTCATCTAGAAAATTATAGTCAGGCAACCAAATTTGTTTTTCCACTCCTTTATCAATTTGTAATCTTTCAGGAAAAGGAGGTGTGGATAGAGATGTAGGTTGCTCAACTATGGGAGTTGTGGGGGTTGATTCTTTTTCTTTTTGAATGTTTGGGTTTTGAAGAGATGCTTCAGAACCCTTATTGGCTTTAAGAGACTCTTCCTCAGAAATGCTTGGCTGTTGAACATTTATAGAAGGTTGATCTAGGATTCTACCTGATCTGAGTTGTACTTCATTGAGAGGAACAATCATATAGGTGGGGAATGGTTGACCTTCCATCATGTAAGCATTTTGAGGGTTTTTATTATTGGGGTTTGGCAATGGCTGAGAAGGAAGTTGGTTTGACTTAAGCAAGAGTTGAGAACTTTGATTCTGTTGAGAAGGTTGTTGTTGTTGAGGAAATGGCAATGATAGTTGTGGATTTTGATTTGGAAGTTGTGGAACTTGCTGGTTTTGAAAAGATGGAGGATATTGATATAATTGAGCAAATCTCCCATAAGGATTTTGCATACCTTGTATCCATGATTGAAAAGGATTTTGAGGTTGCGACCAGGTTGTTGCCAAGGATTCCAATTTGGTTGGGGTTGAAAATTCATAGAGTTGTTAAACCCTTGATTTTGTTGCCCTTGCCAAGGTCTCCTTGCAACAAAACAGAGAGATTCGAGTGTATTTGGATCTTCTTGAAAGACAGCTTTGAGCCCAGGAATTGAAGGACAATCCTTGGTCTCATGGTTCTCTGAGCAAACTACACATGTTTCTACAACTTTTGCATCCAAGGGACATTCCCTTAGAGCATGTTTCTTCCTACATTTCGGGCAAAAGATGGCCAAAGCCTCAGCTTCTGCTTTCTGTTTATTGTGAATCTTAAGGGTGTCTAATTGTTCACTAAGACTCCCTAAGATGTCAGTTTTGAATTCATCAAGCATATTACCAATCTCAGCCCTACTTACTGACCCAGTTGCAGATTTGTTTGCTCTGAGGAGAGAAGGATCTCTAGGCCCTTTTTGAGTTTTTGACTTCCCCCTTGAGAGATGGACACATAGCTCTGCTATATCATTGAGTGAAAGTTGAGATATATCTCCCTTCCCCATCATGTTCAAAATGTCTATCCATTCATCTCTAATGGCTTTTAACAAAAGGGCTTTCAAGGTCTCCTCATCTAAGTTGTTCATTTTTGCTCTTTTCAAATTGTATTGAAATCTTTCAAGCAAATCCTCCAAATTTTCATCTTCTTTTTGGACCATCTTGAATACCTCATCCTTGTGATTGGTGGGCATACAATAGTCCAGATACCTATCCAAAAATGTTTGTTTCATATCATTCCAAGACCTAATGGATTGAGTGAGTAATCCCATGAACCATTTCAAAGCTTGTCCTTTCAATGTTGAAGGGAACAATTTGAGTTTTTGAGAGTCATCCAGATAATCATAAGTTCGACATACGACTTCAAACTCAAATAGAAATGTTTCAGGGTCCTCATTCCTTAACCCATGAAAGTTTGGGAGGACAGATGGTGATATGTTTTTCATAGTGGCTCAGGAGTCCTCATCAACGATAGGGAACCCAAATGAGTTATCCCCATCCCTATTTCCTCCAATGTTACCTCTACCTCCTCCATTGTTTCCTCCTCCTCCTCCTCTACCTCTACCTCTACCACCTCCTTCCTCTGTCATAATGGTTTCCCTAGAGACTTCAGAGTCTTTTGGTTCTTCTACAAAGGGTGAATGAGAAGGAATTTCTCCCTCTTCTTCAGATGATTCTACTTCTTCAATTACAATTGGTCTTTCTGTAGAAGGAAGGAAAGGATCTCTTTCTGATTCAAATTCAATAGAAGGTGTGGGAGAGTCAATTCTTGCCTCTTGAATTCCAGGAATCCTAGGGCTAGGAGTGTCAGTTGGAGATGAGGGAGGTGTCTCTTGTCTATTCCTTGAAGTAGATGGACTTGTAAAAATTGAACTCTTGGCTCTAGCTAAAAACCTTCCCCTAGAATCTCTAGCTCTATGCATGTCATTTTTATTTTTCTCTTCAAGTTAGGCTAATAATTCTCTTTCTGATCTTCCAGGTCACTCTAGGTGCAAGAAGAGAGCATACTTAAGAAACTATTAAACCAATAACTTTCCCTTTTCTGATCCTCCAGATCACTCTAGGTGCAAGAGGAGAGCATACTTTGAGAGGTTATCAATTTCCCTTTTCTTGAAATTTTCTTGTTTTTTTTTTTAAAATTGGCTACCTAATTTTCACTTCCTCGGCAACGGCGCCAAAATGTTTGGTCAATTTAGTGAAGTCTAAATTGCAACTTTTAAATGTCAACCCGGGGCTCGTAAGCTGATGAAGTGATGTGTACTGTATGTACTTAGGCAACTATTTCTTAAGTTTTTGTCGTTTTTAACTTTTTAAGTTTGTTTTCAAGTCTATTTCTCCTACAGTGATGTGATGGAAATGAAAATAAAGTGAGTGAGGTGTGTGTGATTGTGATGAGTTCTAGATGATTTCTTAAAGCTCAAAAAGTAATCTACGAGAAATCTTTGAACATCAACTGAAATGAAATTACTCTTAAAGGAAAAATGAAAGCATCAAATGAAAGACTAATGATCTTGGCCCAGTGTCTATGTTGCTGTAAGAAAATGAAATTGAAAATGACATCTACATTAACTTAAAACAATAGCAACTACTTTAGTTCTTCAATGAAATCTCAAGCAATGTACAATCTAAGTGACAAATCACACTACTTAATTTTCCTTAACCTTTCTGCCTTTAGATGGATTGATCATATAGGAAAGAGTTATGAGTGAATTAGCAACGTGAGTCTTAAACAAAATAACCAAGCTGAGTTAGTGATATTTTGGTCTTCGATAAAGATATTGAATTATAAAGAAGAGACCATCAACAAGTAAACAACTTGATTAGTAAACAATTATGCAACTTAAAGAAATGATAACAAAGAAATAAAGGCTGCAAACAAAGAAGGTCAGCACCATTAGACAAGATGATCACAAGTATCACTAGTTGTGAAAAAGAAAGAAAAGAAACTGTCCCGGGCACCTAAGCAAACTGCAAAAACACACTGATCAGTCATGGAAAAATGCTGAAATATAAATGGACAGAATTCAAAGTTATATACAGCTATTGTACATGATCAAAACGTAGTAAGCAAAAGCATTCTGTACAACTATTATACAAAAGCTGATAAGAAGAAATGCATAAAATGAAAAGCACTGTACAGGCCTTAAGTAAATAGGGGCCCTCTGCCTACTCCAGCCAGCTCAATAGGTCACTTAAACGCTCAAATGGAGAACAGTCTTCTCATATATTACGTAGCAAAAGTAAAAGTTACAGTGGGGTTCAATATTACATAATAGCAGCTAGCTAATAAACGTTCAAATAAGCTTTATTTATAGCAGAAAAACCAAACTAACTTAATCACAAACTACGCTATTATAACAGCTGTGTGAAGAACACGTAATCTAGCACAGTCCACGGATTTAGGCAACGGTCGAGGTGGGTATTAAATCTCTGGTTGGATTCGTGTTCCCCATTATCTGCGTGGTTGAGGAAGAGGCCAGCTATGCTTCACGTGCTCTAAACCGAACACGCAGAGCCGTGCCACCGTCAATCACCTTCGTTTGACCGAAGTTGCCCCCTCGTTGACCATGGGTGTTTACGACTGTTATGGCTGAGCTGGAAGGACACACACCATGTCCTTAGTGCCACATACTTGCCCATGTGGCCCTTCTGACAGGAGGACACCTGGATCATGCCGTTTAAGAAAACAGCTGCGGAAATTGGGATCCGCTGTGGAAACTGCAGGTTTTGAACCAAAATTCTAATCCAACAACACAGTCATTAGCATAATTAATAAACCATGTAAAAGTCCTATAATACAATGTTTTAAGCAAATTGATGAAGGAAATGAGTGATAAAGGAATGAAATGAATGGAAAAGGAGGCTGAGAGGATGTGAAAAGGAGTGCAGGTCTGAGGCTCAACATAAGGTAAGGGGAGATGTTGAATGGATTAGTCAACTTAGTCGAATAGACCTCATAGTCAAATTTTGTTGGATATCAAGACAGACAATAATTTTGTTATCCTTATAAGTTAATTTGACTAACCAAGAGAATTAGATAGTTGCAAATACCTTGTATCTGAATCTATGATACATATATGGCATTGATGTAAGAGAGAGTATAGGATTAAGAAGGAAGTATTGTAAGGTTGTGATATCTTAACAAAGTACTTAATTGTTGATCCCCCATCACTTTTGTTATCTCTCCTCTATCTCATGTGTGTGTATGTCTTATGTTTGATGTCAATCCCCAAGTTCTAAACCCTTTTTGTTTCTCCAAAGGTATAGGCATGCAACACAAACAAGAAACTAAAGAGAATAAAAACAAACTCAAAATGTACAAGTATATACATGAGAAATTAGTACATAAGAAATCCAATAAAATATTCATAAACATGAGATATATATAAGATAATTGGGATGAAACATGAGCTTCTTTATTGATAATAACAACACAGAGGTACTTACATGATTACTTGATCTTGGTTTCCAACACCGAATAGAAATTTCCTTCGAATCCTTCCTTCCCATGCCATTGAAGGTCTCCTCCTCCAATAGTAGTTATATGGATGTGAGATATGAGAACTCAACACCACTACATCGAAATTAGGGTTTCCTGGAGACAAGGGAGTTCTTAAAAGCACTAGAATAATAGACATAATTTGGGAGAATTTTGGTAGAGTATAGATATGAAGGCTAATTATGCCTACGAGGAACACTCAATTTTTGTATTTATACCACCAAAAATTGGATTTGGTGGTTATGTCACGGGTTCCTATAGGTCGGTTTCCGACCTAACCTATAAACCCACACAAAAATTACATTTTATATATTTTTTCAATATATTTTAGGTCATGCGCGATTTTATTTGAGAGTAACCACATATATATGTGACTTTCATGTGGGAAGCTCGGTATGGATTTTGAAAAAAAATGAGATAAAGTTTAGGCTTGCATAGGAAAAGGGGGCGGTTTCCCTGGCCAACAAATGCATTTGATGATAAGTGAGGGAAGAAATTTTATAACACACACACACACACACACACACACACATTTCTAGTGCTTGAATGATCCACTATTCATAACTCTATATAAATCCCTAAATTACAACAATCGTTATTAAAGAACACACCTATTCTAGGAAAAAAAAAAATTCAAGATTTGATTGGGAATTTAATTATAACATAGGACCTAATTTTGATCTTGAATAGAAAGGAAATTTAGAAAACTTATGTGTGCACAAAGGAAGGAATAGAAACGAATTTTAGGGGCCATTATCTTTTGTGTATATATTAGAATTTTTTTTACCAATTTGTTGAGTTTGTCATGTTTGATTAATGTCTAGGCGATCAATCTCAAAACAATTTGGTGCAACAATAGGTCTAGGGAAGGAATGATGGTAAAGAGACATGATCATTTTCTTATCCACTCATCATTTACATAGATGGTTGGTAGGTAGAGGCCACAGATTGGTTCCATAAAATGATCTAATTAATATCCCATATTTCTAGGTTATGTACTTGTGGAGGATAATCTCAAGACTCCCTTCAAGTATAAACTTATTTATTTTAGGAAAGAATATTTTGAAGCTTTAGTAAGGGAGAATTGGAAACACATCAACCATTCCTTAGGATTTCATGTGAGTTATTAACTACTTTTAAGACCAGAAAGGACAAATTAGCTACTTGGGTAGGGATTAATTATCAATGTATGGATTCAAATAACAAAGTAGTTGAATAAGATTTACACCCAATGGATGGATATTTAAACTAGGGCATGCAAGTGTTGGAAAATCTAACAAAAATAAGGAGTTGTAGGTTGAAAGAACATAACTCCTTCACAATAAGGAATTAGATTAGAATATAAAGGGAAGAGCGATTTTATTGGAAATAGGATACAAAAACACCAAATTCTTCCATAATTTCATAATACTATCTAGGAACTATTGGATCAAGATGCTAGCAAAATAAGAGAATTTAAGGGTCTAGAAAATCTTGGGGTTCAACATCTTTAAGGGTGATTTGAAGATCCAAGAGAATCCAATATTGAGGATATAGAAAGGTAGTCTTCTGCATTTCCTAGATGGTTATAAAGAAAGATAACAATGATCTTTTTTTTTTTTTTTTATCTTGTCACTTTTCAAGAAAGGAAAAATTCTAGGCCTAGATGGCTAGACAATTGAGTTTTTTCTTGACTTCTTCAAGATTTTAGATGATATATTATGGATGGCACAAGTGATAAGGATTTCTAATAATATTCCCGGTAATTTAAATACTAATTTGATTTTCTTACTACCCAGTTGTAATAGCCTTAACTCCTTCAATGACTTTATATTGATTCTTTATGTAATTTCCATCTATAATATTCTTATGAAGAAATCCAATCTTTCAAAGTTCATCTCACATGTAAAATTTGATTATCTAGAGGGGGTGGGTAATTCATGACGCTATAGATGCTACATAGGATGGTTTAGACTCTATTAAGCTTTCCAATTTAGTAGCTTTTGTAGTCAAAATAGTCTTTTCTAAGGCCTGTGATATATATATATATATATATATATATATATATATATATATATATATATATATATATATATATATATATGCTAATTCGTATGGTTTTCACTTCTTGTTAAATGGATCATGACCTATATTTCTAGTGTCTCCTTCATTGTGTTAATCAATTATTTAGCTTTGGGCTTCTTTATATCTCTTAGGGGTTTGCAACAAGGTTGTCATTTGTCACCATGCCTTTTCTTGTTAGTGACCAAATTCAAGTCATTAGAATTGGAAGAAGGGAGTCTTTGACTCATCATCTTTTCATGGATAATGTGTTACTATTCTTCTTTAACAAACTGAGGGAGTGTACTACTTTCAAAGAAATCATTTTTTTATGTAACAAGGCTACACGAATGGAGGTGAATGTAGTAAATTTATTTATTTATGTATTTGGATTTGAAGAGGCTTATAGAGTTGGAATAGAGGGTTGTTTCCAATTTCAATGCCAAAATTTAGAGGAAGGAATTAAATACCTAGGTTTTAATTTGAAACCCAACAATTACAAAAAGGATTGGCTCTAGTTACTTTTTTGAATTGAGAAGAAAATATCTTTATGGTGTAGTTATGACTTTCAAGAGGAGATCATTTGAAACTAGTGAAATCTATTTTGGAGGCAATTCTGATTTTTTGGCATATGTTCACTCATATCCCCAAAGCAATTCTTGAGAAGATAAGGAAATTATGCCTCAATTTCCTTTGAAAATGTTGTAATAACTATAATGATATTCATTAGGTAAACTGGGGATAGCTAGCATTGCCAAAATATGTGGGAGTTTGGGAACTCATAAACATACATATTTGTAGTTTACCTATTGCAACCAAATATTTATGGAATGTTGTCACTGAGGAGGGGATTTTGGAAAGAATCCTAGTAGAAAAATATATGTCCCCCGACACTTGTATAGACTAGATAGAGAAAGCCAGAAAGAATATTCACCAAGTTTATAATTAATGACAGTTACATTGGTCTTTCCTATAGTCAATTCTTTTCTAGCTTGGTGGGTTGGAAATGGGCTACTTATACATATAACAGTTAACTCTATCTTAGGATGTAATACGAATATATTTTTACTTGAAGATATGATTCATCACTTACAATTTATTGGTAGAGTGACACTAAGTAGAGTCTCAATCTTAGAAAAGACAATCCTTTGAAAACAAGGATGGTCAATGTAGAAAAACTTAGTTTCACCAAAAACATGATTAGTTGTTAAACAATATCATAAAAGAGTTTAATAGATTCCAGATCAAATTGGGGATGATAAGGAAGATCTCCTTTCAATGATGAATGGTGTTGGAAAACACTACATTACTAAAATTAGGTATCAAGCTTTTTTCTAATACTACACATGTTGAAGTCAAGAAAATTTAGAAAATAAAAAATTAGCCAAAAAAATATTTATATGGTTATCACTTAATAATAAAGTGTTAACATAAAGCAATCATGTACTATGAAATAAACATTATCCAAACATGTTTATTATACCGAGTGATGAATTTTCAATTCACTTATTCTTATAATGAAAATATTCCAAATATGCCTAAATAGATATAGATAAAACTCTTGATTAACTAATATTTAGTCGAAACAAGACAAAACAAGACTCCGAAAATTACCTTTTACACTAGTTTAATTTAATAAAACTAAGTTCAGTAGGGGCAATTCCATTCCATCGGATACCTTATGGGTATTTGACTGGCCTGAAATGCCTTACCATTTGAATAAAGAATATGCCCATCCTTTTAAACTTATGCAAAAGTAATGGGTTTATATACTTTAAAATATTAGTTAAATAGAAAATTCTTAATTATGGGAGGTTGTTCTAGCCCATGGAAATAGTGCTTTTTTGACAACCCTGCTGAGGAACATGAATAGAATCTATATGTGGTTTTGGTTTATTTTTTACTTATCAAATCCACATCACTTTGGAAGCAAATATAGGTCAAAGCAATGTGTTTTTTTTTGAAATTTTTTTATATTGAATATTTATGTTTTTACTAATTTTGATAGGATTATTATTATTAATTAGATAATTGAAAAGATTCTGGTCAAAGTAAACACATAAAAATATTGTTAGCAATTTCATTACACATTTTTATTTTTTATTTTTTATAAATATATTATTTCTCTCCATTGACTAAACTCCAGACAAACCAATTATCCTACATCTCATAGACTTTATAATAACATATTTATTTATATATTTCTTTCTATCAAGATTATGAGAACTCATATAAGTTTACAGTTTTTTTATTATGCATAAAATAAACTTAATAATTGTATTTTTTTAATTTACCTTTTGAAAACATATTTTTAAAATATATATGAAAACTTAACATAAAAAAACAAGAAAAATGATTATATATATTAATATATAAAAAAAAAAATTAGTTAAAAAAAATTATACTTAATATAAATAATGGTTTCAATTCAAAACAATTTAAGGGAATATAATAGCTAAACAACAATACTAACAACAACAAAAACACAAATTAACAACCACAAAAACACAAATTTACACTGGTATTTATTTAACTTTAAAATGATATCAATCTAAACATAACACTCAGAATTTATTTGTCGAACCCTTCAACATTGTTTGTTTCCTAAAACCTACCTAAACATTCTTATTTTAATTCTACATTAACCTCACTGTGTGATCTGTGAGTGGAACAACTGAGCTTACATTGGAAAATATCTGGTCCAACAACAGAATCAAGAATTCGTACAAACATAATGAATTTATTCCCATCAATGCTAAAACATTATTTCATACGCCATAGTACCATGCTTTGTCATTGTGGCTAGGAATCGCTGTTGACGAAGTGGCAATTCTTCCTGATTTCCCCATCGCTTCCAGTAAGAACATCCAACTCGACCAGCTTGACCATCGCCTCAACGAAGCGTTCGGTAAAGTCTCTCCCTCTGCTCAGGTCGTACACAATGCCTCTGCCCCGGTTGCCTACTAGAAGAGCTGCATCGGATCTGAACAACCCTTTGTTTTCCTGTAAGAGATTATAGTAGTTATTATCGAAAACTAGCGGGGTATCTGGATCCATGGGCACAGCCGTCGTTCTGTCAGAAGGACTGCAGATGGTTTTGAGATGGGCAGCGTAATTTGGGTCCAGCGATGGATCAGTGTCTCCAACGCCGCTGTTGTTGTATAGACGGATGGAGAATGAACCGCAGTGAGCCCTCCCAATAGTATGAGCTCCTGTAATGCAAGATACGATTATAGATTATCGTTTATATCCTTTAGATTTCTGAAATATTCTGAAATGTCAAAGAATATTTGGGAATTTATTTTTCAATGAAAAAAGGTCAATTAATCTACCCTAATAACTAGATTCCAAAATATTTCGGAAATCTACTATCTACATAAATGCAGCATAAACAAATTCACATAAACAGAAATAAAATACAGTAACAAACACCCATCTCACTTCTCTAGATATAACACCCATGTTTAGAATTTTGATAGTTGAAGTTTGAGTCCAAGTGAAGATACCTGATAGAATAATAAGCTCTGGAACACTGAACCCCTTTATCGTGAAAAGGTCTCTGAGCTGTGAAAAATGGAAGAAAGGGGAAGGTATATTATCGGATACTTCGCTCTGGTTTGCTATAAGGCCGTCTCTGCGCCCTGTTCGCACAGTCCAAGAAGGACCAGCTTCAAGCTATGGAATATACACAAACAAAAGCACTTGTCAGATACTGTCAATGTTTGGCAGAGAAATCTATGTATAGAATTAAGTTATTACCATTCCTACGGCATCTCTTGTAGCGAGAGCTAGAATATCAGCACATGATACCACTCCTGGACACACAGCCTCTAGGGCAGCCTTGGCATCGTCGACGATGTCGAGTCCTCTCAGGAAGCGGTTTGCAACGGATTCTCTTTCCCCTAAGTTTGTTGCAGTAGAATCCAATAGTATAGATGCATCACAGCCCTTCAAAATGTGATTAACAGATCATAATTTGTGATGATATAATGATCCAAAATCAATTAACAATGCGATGATATAATGATTGAAGGTAAATTTTGTTTAAAATTTCATAAAAATGTCTTAAAATGGTATATTTAAGTGGTCGGTTTTATACTAGTTTTTTTTTTTAAATGTGAAAATATAATATAAATAATTAAAATTATATATATGATTGAATTTTAATTAAAAAAATAAATACAAAATATTTAAGAATATTAGATTATGGAATATAATTTGAAGTTGTAATATATAATTTTATTTTTTATTAATTTTTTTTAAGAAATTATATTCATTTTTATTTTGAGAAATAAAATTAAAATAAAAAGAAAATTTTGAAAAATAAAATTAAAATAAAAAGAAAATTAGTATGTTATAGAATTATAATTAAAAAATCAAAACATAAAACAATTAAATTAAATTAACTCACTAAAATTATAATAAAAATAATCTAAATCTCATATATATATATATATATATAAATTTAATTGAAAATTTTAAAATACAAACAATATGTTTATGTCTTAAAATTGTTTTTATTTGGTTGAGATGTAGTTTTATTCTTTGGACACAGGAAGTAGTTTATCTGTTATAAGTTTTGGAGATTTTCACGGTATATTTTCAGGTCTAATTTGTTCAAAATTTGACATAGATTTGTTGGAATCATAAACTCTTCACAAACTGAGTGTCCCAAAAGTTTAATTTTTTTGCCAAAATCCAAAACATATCATGGTTAGACAATGCTGCCCAAGACCCAAAAACATTTGGCAGGAGTGAAAATCATCTTAACAAACACTGGAGAGTAATTAAAGTGGCTTGGTTTTCTTAATAAATTAGCTTAATTCTTGGATAGAAACAAGTAATAGTTATCCACATTGTTAGTTTGACAACTAAATTATAATGATTTTCCAATTATGTAAAATGACTGTATAAAATGGAAAATTTATATAAAATAATTTATTTAATCAATAATAAATAATAGAGGAGTAAGATTTATGTTATAGTTTTAAAAAAATAAATGTGATTTAAGGAAAGAAATAAATAAATAAATTCTAAAATTTAATAATATAATGAAGTTGTAATAATTAATTTAATTGTAATTTTTTTTGTTAGTTGATAATGAAGTTATAATAATTAATTTAATTCTAATTTTTTTTGTTAGTTTATATAAGCTTTTCAGATGATTGTATGAGTAATTTGTGGTTTGAGTAACTTTGAATTATGAAATCTAATTCATCAAAATCATTGGAGAATTGCATCCTGCTTTAACTACATCAACCTTTAGCATCTTTGAATTCTTACTCACAAAACCAATAACATTTACACCAACAAAACAATCGTCACCATTACACAATTTAATTATATGTAAACAATTTAAAATAATAAATTTAAATATTAGAAATAAAGAAATAAAGTGCAGACACATCATCATAAAATTATAATAATACTTAAGTTTAAAGTAAGAATTTATACGTCAAATTGATGCAACGTACCCGAAGAAAACAGTCATGGAACTGTAGCCTCATGAGAGAGGCAGCCAATGTGGAATCGCGATCCATGTAGCTTTTGACGACCTTATATACCGCGCTTTCCACATCCATTTCGTTGCAGCTCTCTGCGTAAAATTGCTCCTTCAGGCCCTTCCTCTTATCACCGCCATCATTTCCGCCTTGGCCTCTACCTCCATCACCACCCCTCCCTCCACTTCGATGATCACCTCTGCCTTGCCCTCTACCTCCACCTCCATTCATCTGGCCATGGCCTCCTCCGAATCCATCTCCTCCCCCAACAACACCCACAGAAAAAAGAACGATGATCACTGTGGTGAGCAACACTGTATCTCTTCTCATATTTTCTGATCAATTTATCTACTTATGCAAACTCTAAGTGGATTTTCTAATTGGATTTGATTTTTTCCTGGTTAATTATTTCATGCAAATTCGACTCAAACTTTTGATACATCACTCAACTTGGATCTTTCTAGATCTGCATGCGGCAGTAATTACTATTGCTAATATACAACGCATCACTGTCAACTTGGATCTTTCTACATCTGCATGCCGAAGTAATTACTATTTCTAACATACAACTTCAAAGATCCTTCAAACTATTTTATAGATTGAAGTCACTCTCGGATCACAGAGATGTGGAAGGGCGTCCAATTAATTGAACGTGCTCTGTGATGAGAAATGTCCTGATCTGCATATATTTATAACCAAGAATGTCTTGTGCCAACATGTTTAAACATGATCATGATAATTAATTGCAGACGCGATTAAGCAAAAGTTTGCTTGTGTGCTCTCGAACTTACAAAATAAAAAAGTTATGTACAGAGCAATTCATGCATGGTGGCAGACAAATTACAACTGGAAAAATGTCGATCCGAGAAACTGGAAAAGTTTTTCCACGTACCAATGTATTTCGTGATTGCGTAATTGTCTCCTTTCGGCTTATTTTCACTATTTAATGCATTCATCTTCGTATTTAAGATTTCAATATTCAATATGCTAATCCCAAAACGTATGCAGCCCGGTGCGTTCTCCTCACGTTTCCTAAAAGGGAAAGAACGATTTTTTTTCAAGAGTTGCCTGTAACGTAAAGAGATAAATAGATATATAGAGACTTTTGAATATCTCATGAATAACATTTCAGTGCAGCTATCCAGAGTTTTTCTATCCCGGTAAGGATTTCGTTAGTGTTTGTTAAGAGGAGGTGAAGGTACTTTGTTTGTTTAAGAGAAAATAGTATTTTAATATTGTGTTTTCGGAATATTTTTTTTATAGTTATAATACAAACATAAATCTCAATAAATGGAATATAAACACTATAGTTTAAGTTAACAAATTGTAAATGGGCTTGATTGTTTGAGCGAGATGCGATCTGGGATGGGTGACCTCCTCGGAAGTCTTGGTTATTATGTGCAACCCCGAAAGTGATGAGTGATGTTATGTGATTCGTTTCACTAGTTTCAATCCCACTCCTTCACCCCTATGACCATCACCCAATGCAATGAGTGCTAAGTGGACTATTCAAAAATCATGAGAAATTAGTGAGTTACAACTACCTCTCATGGAAATGGTCATACATGAATGACTTACTTAACGCAGTTGAATCCCAAAAAATGATATCTAATATAATGCATTGCGAAAACCCCTTAATACTTGAATTGTAAATAGTGTAATTTTTAAGCATGGTAAAAATTAAATAACATTAAAATGTTAAAAAAATCATATATATATATATATATATATATATATATATATATATATATATATATTTCAATGAGAGCAGATTTAAGAATATTTTGGAATTAATAGTTTTACTTGTATTTATTTGTCTATCTAAAATTTATAATATCAAATCAACATTATTTAAATTAATTTATAACATAATATAAATCATTTAAATGTGAATTATTAAAAACAATTTCTAATATTATAAAAATAATATAATTTTTAAAATTTTCCATACTTTCTAATTATAAAAATATTTCTACCTCCTAATAAAGATGAATTAGATTTTTCATCTTTTTCATTCATGTTTTTAAAATATTGCATTTTAATATAAAATTGAACAATTAATAGTATGCATTTCCCATAGATAAACAATAAGGATTTTTCATTTTAATATAATTTTTTTTTCTTTTTTATTTGAACAAATAATTTTTCGGAGTACAAAATTTGAAGAAAGGTTTGCATCTTGAGAGATTTGATCCCTATTGATGCTTGAAAGATTCGGGGTTAAGATGGATCTGGGCTAGTTTCAGTCATGCATGGTTACATGAAAATTGTTGAACAACTAATTATTCTGATAGTTTTAAATATGCTAAATATGTCTAAGATTAATCTAGTCATTTTAATTTTAAATTTGCTTAGTTACCTCAGTTTGTTGAGAGGATAGATACTGTTAATAACTTGAATGGTGAAAATAATGAAATAAAATTTTGAATGCAAAGTGACAATGTAAGAGTGGTGAATGATAGAAAATGTGAATAATAAGAATGTATAAATAGTCTTCATTGTGATCAATCTCAAACTATTTTCTTTTACCATTCTTATTGTCATACCTACTAATTTTTCCATTTTTTCATATCAATCATATGAAAAGGGGAGTTAAAATCATAAACGATTCAAATATTTAAGTCGCGTTATTGTAGCAAACATCATACTTTGTCTCTATTACTCTCCAATATTAATAGTAGCTTTCTCCAAAGTCAATCATTATGATTTCTAGAGTGTTAGACCCTTGGTAAGTTTCAATGGTAATCGTTTTCTATTACCTTGTTTGAATGGAGAGTGACTAAAAATGTTGAATGATGCAAAATGAGAATAATAAGAATGTAGTCAATCACAAATTGTTTATAGTTTCACGAAGCAAATATTTCAGGCAAGTGAATATTTTATTTAAGATAAAAATTCAAGTATTTAATTTATGGTTCAATTACCCTAACACAAAAATCAATGTACGTCATCAATAATTTTTAGTGCTAACACTGAAATCAATGCACACTATTAATCTAATTACTTTGAAATTAATCTATATCATACATCTAGTTACATCAAATAAAAATTCAACAGTTACATTGAAATCAATATATCTAGTGCAAGCAATCAAATAGGATTAGAAATTAATTTCTACATCGAAATCAATGCATCTAGTTCAAGCAATCAAATAGGATTAGAAATCAATATTTGCACTGAAATCAATGCATATAGTTCAAGAAATCAAATAGGATTAGAAATCAACATTTACACTGAAATCAATGCATCTCGTGCAAGAAATCAAATAGGATTTGAAATCAACAACTACAATGAAATCAATGCATATGGTGCAATAAATAAAATAGGATTAGGAATAAATATCTACATTGAAATTAATGAATCTATTTTGGTGAAAAATCAAAATATTTATGGATTTCTAAAACCAACTTCTTTTACCTTTTACAAAAGCCTTACTTCCTCTATATCTATGGTTAATAATGTTCAATATTACAAAATACTATATAGTATATGTAATTGTTTCGGCATGTCGTTTTCTTCTTCCCTCTCTCTCACCCCTCCATCTTTGTGTCTATCTCCCTCCCTTTTTTTCTCCTCTATCTCTCCCTCCCTCTCTCCCCCAGCTCTCTCTCTCTCTCTCTCTCTCTCTCCATGTCTATCTATTTCTCCCTCCATCCCTCTCTCTTCTTCTCTCTCCTCCTCTCTCTCCAGCTCCCTCTCTCTCTCTTCCCCTTCTCTCTCACTCTTTCCCTTCTCCCCCTCTCTCATTTTGTTTCTCTTCCCTCTCTCTCTCTCTCTCTCATTTTGTTTCTCTTCCCTCTCTCTCTATCTTTCTTTTCCCTCCCTCACTCTCCCCCTCCAACTTCATCTCTCTCTCCCTCCCTCTCTTCCTTACTCTCTTTTCCTTGCTCTCCCACCTCCTTTTGTCTCTCCACCCCATTACTCTCTATTTCTCTCTCACCCTACAACTTTGTCATTATCTCCCTCCCTCTCTTCGTCTCTCTATACCCCTCTCTCCCCCATCCATCTCTGTGTCTCCCCCCCCTCTCTCTCTTCCTCTTCCCTCCCTCTCTCTCCCCTCTTATTCTCTTTGTCTTCCCTCCTCTCCTCTCTCCCCCACTCTCTCTATCTCTCCCTTGTCACTGCCTCTGCATCTCTACCTATATCTCTCTATGTTTTTTTTCTTCCCTCTCCTCCAAATCCATCTATCTCTTCCTTCGTCTCTTCCCCCTTCCATCCATATGATCGAGAATTGTCACTCTATTTAATTAATAGTATATGTAAGGTCTAATATATCATAATACTACTAATAATAATCTAACTTTAAAGTGATGGCCAAACTAGACACCAAATTGGTGTATGAGACCTCCTTGTTTGTGGGACAAGGGACCCATCTCCGCGCAAGGATTTGACTGCTAAAGTGTACGAAGGCATACATACTATATTCCCTTCTAGTTTTGAACATGTGATAATCTAAGAGGGAACATGTGTTCTTAACCATTAGGCCCATTATAATAATACTTATAATAGATATTATTATTATTATTATTATATATTGGAATAATAATAATCAATATTATTGATTCTAATATTAATAATAATAATATATATATATATATATATATATATATATATATATAACTTGTTAAAGAAACAATAATATGTTAGCTTCATATTATAGAGAAACCAATTTCTTCTAATCAAATTGGTAGCTTTGTATCTTACATTTTACATTTTGTATTTTTACATTTTACATTACATTACATTTTTCATTTTGTATCACATTACATTTTACATTTATATATATTTAATTTTAATATTAATTAAAACATAACGTTGACAATACATTAATAACTATTTTATTTTTTATTTATGTTAAATATTTACAAACACCACTTCATATATTTGTATTAAATTATGAAAAACAATTTCTAATATTAAAAATTACTATATATATTATTTATTTTTATTCTTTTTAATTATAAAAATATTCCTCCCACCCATTTTCATACCTTTCAGTACATTATTATAATACTTTGTTTTAATATAAAATTAACACCACTTCATATATTTATATTAAATTGTGAAAAACAATTTCTAATATTGAAAATTAATATATATATTTTTATTTTCATTCCTTTTAATTATAAAAATATTCCCACCACCCATTTTCATATCTTTCATCACATTATTATAATACTTTGTTTTAATGTAAAATTAAACAATTAATACTATGCATTTGCCATATAGTTGTATAATTTAATACATTAGATTCGCATAAGCCTATAAACACAAATTCATAAAATTTCAGTGAGTTTATGCTTAGTTTTTAAATTTTTCTGTTGATTCCTCTTTATCTATTTCCCACTAAAAAGTGATTAGTATACTTCACAAATCTTGAGATAACTTTTATCTGATCCAAAGGGACTTTGGATATTGGGATTACTTTAGTATGATTTAAAGTTACTTTGAAATAACTTAATCTGATCCAAAGCGACTTTGGGTATTGGGATTACTTTAATATGATTTAAAGTTACTTTGGGTATTTAATTCATCAATATGTTTTTCACGCTTGTTATTGAATCAGTTCACTTTTCTACTTAGTACATGCTCTGCTTGACACCTATAAGTATGTAATAGACACAAGTAAATGTATATAATTTGGTTTTTAATTGTGGTTTATCTTGGTTTCTTATAGATTTATAATCTCTAATGTGAAAAGTAATTACGACAAGCTATCCAAGGAAAACATATTTTTTGTTTAGTACTTTCTAGGTAAGGCAGCATATATATATATATATATATATAAATATAATATCAATTAATGTGAAAAGTAATTACGATATCGAAAAGCAATCGAAGGAAAAAATATTTTTTGTTTAGTACTTTCTAGGTAAGGCAGCATTATATATATACTATTAATTAATGGAAAGTAAGCCTATTATATTATAAATATATAATATTAATTAATAGAAAGTATTATGTATTAACACATTATATATATATATAATTTTATTTTATCGTCGTAACTATTTTATATGAAAAGTTAAAAGTGTAATTCTTTTGAGTTCTATAATATTAATATCTTTTAAGCAGCCTTTTCTTTCTTTTAAAGATGAATATTTAATGAGTGTTTCACATATTAGGTATCTATAATTGTAGCAATCTAAAACCTTTAAAACTACAATAAAGCTTGTACGGATGATCATGAACACTTACAATGCAGTGAAGATTTATAATGGATAAAATTGATAGTGCATTGCTTTCATTACTTTTAATTAATTTTATAATGGATACTAGCAAGATTCCAATGATGGTTAGGATTTTAACCTTATTAACTTTTTCGATAGAAAAATTAATATGTATGAATGCTCCACAAGTAAATAAAGTCTAGTGAATATAATTATTAGAAGAAGGTTTATGAGAAGATTTTTTTACTGGAAAGGTTTTTTTTTTAAATGTTTTTATGAGATAGAAAGTATATAAAGACGTGGAAACAATATAAAAGGTTTTTTTGAAATTTGTTATAATTTTAATTTTGTTTTATTGGATGTTTCTCGCTCATAGAGGCAAGTAAGCATCGCTTTCATATCAATAAATATATAATATTTTGGTTTATATTATCCATTATGTTTACTATTATATTTGTTTTTGTAATATATCTAATCGATGTTTGTAATTTTTATTTTGAATACTTTTATTAGGTATATCACAAGTGGTACCAGAGCACTTTTATAGAACATTTTTTAGAATATTTTTTGTAGACTACATATGTGTTTTGATGTCTAAAGTAATAAAAAACATTTATTGTTATATGGGTAAACCTATGATTAAAGAAGCATAATGCAATAAATACAAGAGGTTTCACTTTGTTGAATTGCATTATTCTAAACTTGTATATAGAATTTAGTTGCATGTACCCTTGGTTATATCAAAAGTCCTACAAATATCTTAAAAAGAACCTTAGATAAGCTACTTGACTTTTAGACTTCTATACTGACACCAAAAAAAATACTTGGGAAGATTATTCTCTAGTACCTAAGTAATTAGGTAGGACAAATGAGGGTGTGGTTGAACCTCCTTAGTTAGCACCCTGAGATAATTGGCTAAGTACTATTTTTGGGCCTTGCAAGCATATCAAAGAGCTATAGTACATGACATTAACTTTTCCTTAAGACCCTTGAATCCTTACAAGTTGTTGGCAAGCCATAAAACTTATCACTTAAGGGATTACATCAAAATTTTGAATATTTACTCATTGGAAATACTATTTCTTACTTTGAATTCAAGAAATTCATACATAATCTACAATATTAAGAACTTGAGCTTTTTTCAATGTAGTATTCTTCAAATGAGAGTATAACTAGAAAGAGAAGAAAAACAGAGAGCATAAAGTGGACCTACTAACACTTATTTGAAATCTATCTCAATAGAATCATTATGCCATGTTGATCATAATGGTCCCCTTTTTTGCGAGTCTTTTGTTTGTGTGGACCCACTCACTCCTTTATCGACCATCTATCTTAACAAGTCTAGAAATCCACAGTGATCAAATTGATACAATATATTTTTATGTAGATCCCTAACCACGTTCGATCATACCCATACCAGAGTCCCACCTTCTAATTCCTCTTTTCTTTTACCTTTCATTCACATGGAAAGTAAAAACCAAGACATGGAAACTAGGTTCTTAGCTTTGGAAATTTATGTAATGACTTGCAAAACAAATATATCCAAAGCTTAAATTATTACTGATTAAAACTTTGCTACAATAAATGTGCAATTTGTTACTAGCTCATTTATATGCAACATTAAATGAATGATCGATCAATGAAATGAACATGTTTAGTGCAATGCATATTTAATAATATTTACAAGTTTGTATTTCAGATCCCAATTGAGCTCATCCACATATGCATTCACTTGAGAAAATAGTATTTTAATATTGTCTTTTCGAAATATTTTTTTTATAGTTATAATACAAACATAAATCTCAATATAAAAGTAATCTAAAAATTATTATCATCAAATGTAACATGATGGAATATAAACACTATAGTTTAAATTAACAAATTGTAAATGGGCTTGATTGTTTGAGCAAGATGCGATCTGGGATGGGTGACCTCCTGGGAAGTCTTGGTTACTGTGTGCAACCCCCGAAAGTAATGAGTGATGTTATGTGATTCGTTTCACTAGTTTCAATCCCACTCCTTCACCCTTGTGACCATCACCCAATGCAATGAGTGCTAAGTGGACTATTCAAAAATCATAAGAAATTAGCTAGTTACAACTACCTCTCATGGAAATGGTCATACATGAATGACTTACTTAACGCAGTTGAATCCCAAAAAATGATATCTAGTATAATGCATTGCGAAAACCCCTTAATACTTGAATTGTAAATAGTGTAATTTTTAAGCATAGCAAAAATTAAATAACATTTAAATGTTAAAAACATCATATATATATATATATATATTTCAATGAGAGCAGATTTAAGAATATTTTGGAATTTTATGGATATGAACTAAATTAACGTTTTGACTTGTATTTATTTGTCTATCTAAAATTTATAATATCAAATCAACATTATTTAAATTAATTTATAACATAATATAAATCATTTAAATGTGAATTATTAAAAAAAAAATTTAATATTATAAAAATAAGATAATTTTTAAAAATTTTCATACCTTTTAATTATAAAAATATTTCTACCTCCTAATAAAGATGAATTAGATTTTTCATCTTTTTCATTCACGTTGTTAAAATATTGCATTTTAATATGAAATTGAACATATGCATTTCTCATAGATAAACAATAAGGATTTTTCATTTTAATATGATTTTTTTTTTATTTGAACAAATAATTTTTCGGAGTACAAAATTTGAAGAAAGGTTTGCATCTCGAGAGATTTGATCTCTCTCGATGCTTGATAGGTTCGGTGTTAAGATGGATTTGCGCTAGTTTCGGTCATGCATGGTTACACAAAAATTGTTGAACAACTAATTATTCTGATAGTTTTAAATATGCTAAATATGTCTATTTGCTTAGTTACCCCAATTTGTTGAGAGGATAGATACTGTTAATAACTTGAATGGTGAAAATAATGAAATAAAATTTTGAATGCAAAGTGACAATGTAAGAGTGGTGAATGATATAAAATGTGAATAATAAGAATGTAAAAATAGTCTTCATTGTGATCAATCTCAAAATATTTTCTTCTACTATTCTTATTGTCATACCTACTAATTTTTCCATTTTTTCATATCAATCATATGAAATGGGGAGTTAAAATCATAGATGATTCAAATCTTTAAGTCGAGTTATTGTAGTAAACATCATACTTTGTCTCTCTTGCTCTCCAATATTAATAGTAGCTTTCTCCAAAGTCAATCATTGTGATTTCTAGAGTGTTAGACCCTTGGTAAGTTTCAATGGTAATCGTTTTCTATTACCTTGTTTGAATGGAAAGTGACTACAAATGTTGAATGATGCAAAATGGGAATAATAAGAATGTAGTCAATCAAAAATTGTTTATAATTTCACGAAGCAAATATTTTAGGCAAGTGAATATTTTATTTAAGATAAAAATTCAAGTATTTAATTTATGGTTCAATTACGCTGACACAAAAATCAATGCACGTCATCAATAATTTTTACTGCTAACACTGAAATCAATGCACACTATTAATCTAATTACTTTGAAATTAATCTATATCATGCATCTAGTTACATCAAATAAAAATTCAACAGCTACACTGAAATCAATATATCTAGTGCAAGCAATCAAATAGGATTAGAAATTAATTTCTACATCGAAATCAATGCATCTAGTTCAAGCAATCAAATAGGATTAGAAATCAATATTTGCACTGAAATCAATGCATGTAGTTCAAGAAATCAAATAGGATTAGAAATCAACATTTACACTGAAATCAATGCATCTCGTGCAAGCAATCAAATATGATTTGAAATCAACAACTACAATGAAATCAATGCATATGGTGCAATAAATAAAATAGGATTAGGAATAAATATCTACATTGAAATTAATGAATGTATTTCGGTGAAAAATCAAAATATTTATGGATTTCTAAAACCAACTTCCTTTACCTTTTATAAAAGCCTTACTTCCTCTATATCTATGGTTAATAATGTTCAATATTACAAAATACTATATAGTATATGTAATTGTTTCGGCATGTCGTTTTCTTCTTCCCTCTCTCTCACGCCTCCATCTTTGTGTCTCTCTCTCTCTCTCTCTCTCTCTCTCTCCATATCTATCTATTTCTCCCTCCATCCCTCTCTCTATCCATCTCTTCTTCCATCTCCCCACTCCATCTATATCTCTATCTCCTCGTGTCTCTCCTTCTTAGTCTCTCTATCTCACCCCCCAAACAAAATCTCTCTCTCTCTCTCTCTCTCTCTCTCTCTCTCTCTCCTGTCACTCCCTCTCTCTCTCCACCTTTGTCTCTCTATGTCTTTCTTCTTCCCTCCCTCCCTCCCCCCCTCCAACTCCATCTCCTTCTTTCTCCCTCTCTCCTTCTCTCTCTCTTCCTTTCTATCTCTCCCTTTCTCTCGCACCTTCGTCTGTCTTCCCCCCATCACTCCGTCTCTCTCTTTACCCTCCAACTCTGTCACCAGCTCTCCCCCTATCTAGCTTTTCCCTCCAACTCTGTCATTAGCTCTCCCCCTCTCTCTTCTTCTCTCTCTTCCTCTCTCAACAGCTCCCTCTCTCTCTTCCCCTTCTCTCTCATTCTTTCCCTTCTCCCCCTCTCTCATTTTGTTTCTCTTCCCTCTCTCTCTCTCACATTTTGTTTCTCTTCCCTCTCTCTCTCTCTCTATCTTTCTTTTCCCTCCCTCACTCTCCCCCTCCAACTTCATCTCTCTCTCCCTCCCTCTCTCTCTTCCTTACTCTCTTTTCCTTTCTCTCCCACCTCCTTTTGTCTCTCCACCCGATTACTCTCTATTTCTCTCTCACCCTACAACTTTGTCATTATCTCCCTCCCTCTCTCCTTCTCTCTATACCCCTCTCTCCCCCATCCATCTCTGTGTCTCCCCACCTCTCTCTCTCTTCCTCTTCCCTCCCTCTCTCTCCCCTCTTCTTCTCTTTGTCTTCCCTCCTTCCCTCCTCTCTCCCCCACTCTCTCTCTCTATCTCTCCCTTGTCACTGCCTCTGCATCTCTTCCTATATCTCTCTATGTCTTTTTTCTTCCCTCTCCTCCAAATCCATCTATCTCTCCCTTCGTCTCTTTCCCCTTCCATCTATATGATCGAGAATTGTCACTCTGTTTAATTAATAATATATGTAAGGTCTAATATATCATAATACTACTAATAATAATCTAACTTTAAAGTGATGGCCAAACTAGACACCAAATTGGTGTATGAGACCTCCTTGTTTGTGGGACAAGGGACCCATCTCCGTGCAAGGATTCGACTGCTAAAGTCTACGAAGGCATACATACTATATTCCCTTCTAGTTTTGAACATGTGATATTTTAAGAGGAAACATGTGTTCTCAATCATTAGGCCCATTATAATAATATTTATAATGGATATTATTATTATTATTATTATTATTATAATATATTGGAATAATAATAATCAAATATTATTGATTCTAATAATATATATATATATATATATATATCTATATCTATATCTATATCTATATCTATATATATATATATATATATATATATATATATATATATATATATATAACTAGTTAGAGAAACACTAATATGTTAATTTCATATTATAGAGAAACCAATTTTTTCTAATCAAATTGGTAGCTTTGTACGTTACATTTTACATTTTGTATTTTTACATTTTACATTACATTACATTTTTTATTTTGTATCACAGTGCATTTTACATTTATATATATTTAATTTGAATATTAATTAAAACATGACACTAACGATACATTAATAACTATTTTATTTTTTATTTATGTTAAATATTTACAAACACCACTTCATATATTTGTATTAAATTATGAAAAACAATTTCTAAAATTAAAAATTAATATATATATTTTATTTATTTATATTCTTTTAATTATAAAAATATTCCCACCACCCATTTTCATATCTTTCATTACATTATTATAATACTTTGTTATAATATAAAATTAACACCACTTCATATATTTATATTAAATTGTGAAAAAAAATTTCTAATATTGAAAGTTAATATATATATTTTTATTTTCATTCCTTTTAATTATAAAAATATTCCCACCCCCCATTTTCATATCTTTCATCACATTATTATAATACTTTGTTTTAATGTAAAATTAAACAATTAATACTATGCATTTTCCATATAGTTGTATAATTTAATACATTAGATTCGCATAAGCCTATAAACACAAATTCATAAAATTTGAGTGAGTTTATGCTTAGTTTTTAAATTTTTCGATTGATTCCTCTTTATCTATTTCCCACTAAAAAGTGATTAGTATACTTCACAAATCTTGAGATAACTTTAATCTGATCCAAAGGGACTTTGGATATTGGGATTACTTTAGTATGATTTAAAGTTACTTTGAAATAACTTAATCTGATCCAAAGCGACTTTGGATATTCGGATTACTTTAATATGATTTAAAGTTACTTTGGGTATTTAATTCATCAATATGTTTTTCACGCTTGTTATTGAATCAGTTCACTTTTCTACTTAGTACATGCTCTGCTTGACACCTATAAGCATGTAATAGACACAAGTAAATGTATATAATTTGTTTTTTAATTGTGGTTTATCTTGGTTTCTTATAGATTTATAATCTCTAATGTGAAATTACAACAAGCTATCCAAGGAAAACATATTTTTTGTTTAGTACTTTCTAGGTAAGGCAGCATTATATATATATAATATTAATTAATGTGAAAAGTAATTACGATATCGAAAAGCAATCGAAGGAAAAAATATTTTTTGTTTAGTACTTTCTATGTAAGGCAGCATTATATATATAATATTAATTAATGGAAAGTAAGCCTATTATATTATATTATATTATATTTATTATATATATAAAATAA
Source organism: Pinus tabuliformis (assembly GCA_031772625.1). Classification (NCBI taxonomy): domain Eukaryota; kingdom Viridiplantae; phylum Streptophyta; class Pinopsida; order Pinales; family Pinaceae; genus Pinus; species Pinus tabuliformis. Next base: position 1,638,335,328 of record CM062818.1, on the reverse strand, counting down.
TAATAATATTAATTAATATAAAGTATTATGTATTAACACAATTATATATATATAATTTTATAACTTAATATATATATATATATAATTTTATAACTTAATATATATAATTTTATTTTATCATCATAACTATTTTATATGAAAAGTTAAAAGTGTAATTCTTTTGAGTTCTATAATATTAATATTCTTTTAAAAGAGCATTTTCTCTTCTTTTAAAGATAAATATTTAATAAGTGTTTCACATATTAGGTATCTATAATTGTAGCAATCTAAAAGCTTTAAAACTACAATAAAACTTGTACGGATGATCATGAATGCAATGAAGATTTACAATGGATAAAATTGATAGTGCATTGCTTTCACTACTTTTATAATGGATACCAGCAAGATTCCAATGATGGTTAGGATCTTAACCTTCTTAACTTTTTAGATAGAAAAATTAATATGTATGAATGCTCGACGAGTAAATAAAGTCTAGTGAATATAATTTTTAGAAGAAGGTTTATGAGAAGATTTTTTTTACTAGAAAGTTTTTCCTTTAAAATGTTCTTATGAGATAGAAAGTATATAAAGACGTGGAAGCAATATAGAAGGTTTTTTTGAAATTTGTTATAATTTTAATTTTGTTCTATTGGATGTTGTTCAATAATAAAGGCAAGTAAGCATCGCTTCTATATCAATAAATATATAATATTTTGGTTCATATTATCCATTATGTTTACTATTATATTTGTTTTTGTAATATATCTAATCGATGTTTGTAATTTTTATTTTGAATACTTTTATTAGGTATATCACAAGTGGTACCAGAGCACTTTTATAGCACATTTTTTAGAATATTTTTTGTAGACTACATATGTGTTTTGATGTCTAAAGTAATAAAAACATTTATCGTTATATGGGTAAACCTATGATTAGGGAAGCATAATGCAAGAAATACAAGAGGTTTCACATTGTTGAATTGCATTATTATAAACTTGTATATAGAATTCACTTCCATGTACCCTTGGTTATATCGAAAGTCCTACAAATATCTTAAAAAGAACCTTAGATAAGCTACTTGACTATTGGACTTCTATACTGACACCAAGAAAAATACTTGGGAAGATTATTCCCTAGTACCTAAGTAATTAGGTAGGACAAATGAGGGTGTGGTTGAACCTCCTTACTTAGCACCCTGAGATAATTGTTAAGTACTATTTTTGGGCCTTGCAAGCATATCAAAGAGCTATAGTACATGACATTAACTTTTCCTTAAGACCCTTGAATCCCTACAAGTTGTTGACAAGCCATAAAACTTATCACTTAAGGGATTACATCGAAATTTTGAATATTTAGTCATTGGAAATACTGTTTCTTACTTTGAATTCAAGAAATTCATACATAATCTACAATATTAAGAACTTGATTTTTTTTCAATGTAGTATTCTTCAAATGAGAGTATAACTAGATAAGAGAAGAGAAAAAGAGAGCATAAAGTGGACCTACTAGCACTTATTTGAAATCTATGTCAATAGACTCATTATGCCATGTTGATCATAATGGTCCCCTTTTTTGCGAGTCTTTTCTTTGTGTGGACCCACTCACTCCTTTATCCACCATTTATCTTAACAAGTCTAGAAATCCATAGTGATCACATTCATACAATATATTTTTATGTAGATCCCTAACCACGTTCCATCATACCCATACCAGAGTCCCACCTTCTAATTCCGCTTTTCTTTTACCTTTCATTCACATGGCAAGTCAAAACCAAGACATGGAAACTAGGTTCCTAGCTTTGGAAACTTATATAATGACTTGAAAAACAAATATATCCAAAGCTTAAATTATTACTGATTAAAAATTTGCTACAATAAATGTGCAATTTGTTACCTAGCTAATTTATATGCAACATTAAATGAATGATCAATCAATGAAATGAACATGTTTAGTACAATGCATATTTAATAATATTTAATACAAGTTTGTATTTCAGATCCCAATTGAGCCCATCCACATATGCATTCACATTTTTCTTATGAATTTATTTTGAATACATTCTTTATTTTGTAACTCAGTTACACACTCAAAATCTATTAAAGAAAACTATTGTAATTAGTCCTTAGATATTTATAAAATATATTATAATTTCAAAACTGTATTAAATTATACAAGGAAGACAAGTTTATCATTTAAAATTAAAAAATAATTATCTTCATAAAAATTAGGAAAAAACAATATTAATTTAAATTTATATATAAAAAAAAAATAAGCGTATTCCTAAAAGTAAAAGTATAAAAAAGAGACCATAATAAAGCTTTATTTACATCTTTTCAAATAAAAATTTGGGAAAAAATGAAAAGATTGAATCCTAAATGAATCCAAGGGAAACAAATTTGAATTTATAAGAAAATGTTATGGTGTCTTTTACAAAAAAAAATGTTATTGTATTTAGAAGCATATTTTACAACTTAGTTTGAGGGATATGTGTAATTTTCTCTGTGTTGTGTTCAATGTGGAGTTGAAATGTATCATTTTTTAAAATAAAAATAAATTATTCACTAAATAAAAAAAGGTATATATATATATAGTGTCTTATAAAACACATTATAATCCATGAAGGGATGGGAAATGAAGGTGACCAGGTGTTGGGGGGTGAGCTAGCCATCCCAATACCTCATTGAGAATTTGAGAGGGGAGTTGCACGGCTACCCCACCACACTTAGAAGCATGAAACCCCTTGATTCATAGAGTTATGAAAATAGCAAGTCCCCTCCCTGGATTTCTCTTTGTATCTAAAGTTGCATCGCTGAGATTTTCATTGTGTCATTCTACCTCTCCCCCGCCGTAGGTGAGATATCTTGGGAATTATTTGGTTGGGGAGCCAGTGCATGAAGTATTTGACGAATTTCTAGAGAATTTATGTTGGAGCCTTTCAACTTGATGCATTTCTGTCCTCGACCTTGGAGATGCGGTAGTCTAGTTCTATGTTTGGACTGTGATGGTATATGGTATCTTGTTGGTGGGGAAATTACGACTTGAGCCGAATAGCTTCCTAATGGAACTATGTGTGTATGTGAACGATGTAGTACAATGGTTGTTGCATCGCTCTTTGGACCTGGATTGCAAACTAACAATGGTTTCCCTTCCACATTCATGTCAGCAACTCTTACAACACTTGAGAACCTTGAACATGAATTTTAGGGTAAAATATAAGCCTACTAGTTTGAATTATATCCTTTCTTGTGGAAATTTCATTGATATCAGTCTCAGTCGATTGGTAGCTCTCTCTGAGACATGTTTACATGTCTTGTGGAGCCAAATCCAACATTAGAAATTTCTTTGGGATGGAAGGCAACTTGTTTCTTCTTTATTTTCTAGCTTCTCTTCTTTAATATAGTCTTATCTACTCATGCTACCCTCCAGTCTCTGGCCTTGTCTATTTTTCAGCCACTCTAAGTGTTGGGACTTATTAGCTGTGTGTTATATTCTTTCCATGACTAGTCTCATGAGTTGTATGTTGTGTCAGGCACAGTGGGGGGGGTCATAGGGGGGCGGCAACGCCTCTTGTCAGGGGGTTTGCAGGGGGGCAGTAATTCCTTGCATGGGGTCAAGAACAACGACACCATAAATAAAAAAAATTATGTGGACCCAATAATAGTTGGGTGGTCCCAAGGATGGAGGGAAAAGCCAAAGTTGGTGGGAGGACCTACCCATAGTTTGTTCATGGATTTTTCACATGGTTTTGAGCATGATGGTTTTCTAACCATGGTATTTTGTAGATTTAGTCAAGGGAACTAGGGTTATTTTCTAATCCAGGGTTAATGGATTGGGATTTATGAATGCTTTAGCATGTATATATATGTATCATAAAATTGAAATGAAAATAATGAAAAATCAATCTGGTTGTGCCTGTTTTGGAATCCAAGGGAAAATCTTTGTGTATATTTGTTTTCAGTTCTTGTCATTGTTTATTTTTTTGTTTGAAGAATTCATTTGCAGGTAATTTTTGTACATGGTTAAAGCCACATGCCTCCCTCTTTAACCTTCGGTTCTCTATCCCCTACACCTATTTCATCCTTCTCTTAATCAGCACGCCTGGACAACACATGTGCAACCAATGAGTTGGGGGAGGTCATGGACCTCAAGGAAGAACTTGTTCCCAGGATGAGGTAGAGGAAGCTGCATCCATATACAACTTGAATACCTCTTATCAAATTCATGTTCAAATTTTCCACCTTGAGTCCTTATATGGTGTAGACCTTCAAACATTTCTTGTTCTAATATCCTTGATGAGGTTTCTCGACCTCGGACACAATAGAGGAAGATGGAAACAATACCTTGATTCGATCAGCCTACTTTGGAAAACCAAAATATGTCTAGGCAGAGTTATGAAAGAAAAGCAGGAAGAGTAGTGTGTGAAAGGATGAAGATGGGTTACAATTTTGGGCCATACGCGGCGATGAAATTTTAGGTTTTTCTTCTTTTATAAAATTGAAGCCCTCAAAATTCATATAAGCACTGTGAATTTTGATTTGGAGTAAAAAGACAAATTGTGGAGAATTATGTTGTGGCCCTAATGATATTTTTTTCAAAAATATTTAGTTTCGTATAATATGTCAATTTTCCATTAAATGAAATGTTTTTCCTTGCAAATTTTCACACATCTTAAGAGGTATGGGTGTGTTCACGTAGCATAACTTAGTCTAAAATGTGTAATTTAATATATATATATATATATATATATATATATATATATATATATATATATATATATATATATATAGATATATATATATATATATATATATATATATAGATATAGATATATATATATTAAATTACACATTTTAGACTAAGTTATGTATATATATATGAGCATGATATACACAAAGAGAGAAAAAAATTTCATATTAAAAACTTATTTTTTAATGCAAAAATAAATTTTTTTATTTTTTTTGAAGTTGGCGAAGTAATATTTCAATTGCATTTTGTAGACAAACGTGTTCATGTAAGGTTTTTTTTCAACTATTCAAATAAATTAAAAAACCAAAAGCAAGCACCCATTTGAAGAGGACTTGTAAATGAAGATAGTGATATTTTTTGAAATTTTTTCGTGGTGTATATTTTATGATATTGATTTTTTATTCAACCTCTTTAAAATAATTCAAAAAAAATTCAAGCATTATGTTTAAAAGAAATTAGATGAAAAATATCATACGAATTCGAAAATGTCAAACTCATATGCCATTGCATAGAGGATTCCTTCATGAATCCAACATGATCAACTCGGCCACCCAAGGATAAATTTGGTCATAAGTATGCTAGGTTACAAAATGGTGTTGAAGGAAATTTTGCAAAAGGAGTACTGAAATTATGGATTTTAGGACTTAAGAGGCTTGATCGAGCACTTAAAAAACTCATTCAAGCACTTGATTTCAAAATTCAAATAGCTCGACTGAGGGTTTAAGAAACCCTTGGTCGAGCCCTTATTGTGGTTAATAAAGGCTTGTTTTAGCTTTAAAGCTTGATCTAGCCTATATCTCGATCTAGATTTAAGGTTGGATCTAGTTTTAAGGCTATATCTAACTTTAAGGCTAGATCGAGCCACTTTTATTAATTCCATGCCTAGGTCGTGTTGGTGGGAAATTTCAAAAACATGGCTCGATTAAGCTCCTAGCTAACCTCGGGTTACATTGTTTAAGCCCTCAAATAGCTTGATCAAGTGATTTAAAAAGGGTCGATTGAGCCATCACTTTTTCCACTCAAACACACCCTCTCTCACCAAAAAGTGTAACCCAACTCCATGCTTTCACCATAGTACAACATATTTACCTCACTTAATGGAATCAAGCATGCCGAGGGTTATCAACATTTGTGCTTGGAGTGCCTAGATTCCAGAATTACTCACTTGGACAGACACCATCAGTGTGATGAAAATCCACTAGGTCCTCTAGGTTATAGTCCCAAAGATCCTACCCCTATCACATCCTTGAATTTATGATTTCTATGTTGTGTTTATGTAGTCATTTTATATCCATATTTGTAGTAGATAGGACTATTTATTTCCAATAGTTGGTATATTTTGCTCAAAATTTATCGCTTGTATGTGGTCAATAGATCTGGTTTCCCATGTGACAAATTTAGACTGCTTACAGGTGTCCTAGTTAAGCAATGAAAATCTAGAAGTTGTATGAGATTTTGGCATTATGAGGAAATACATACTTTATATATATATATATATATATATAAAGACATCAATAATTCCACTTTCACTCGATTTATTTTGTAACCTAGTATGGAATAGATGTGTAATTCTTTCACTACTTAACATAAAGTTGACATGCAATATTTAGAAACAAACAAATTAATTAAAAAAAAAATTCACTCTCACCTCTATGTATAATTAATTTACCTTTTAAAAATATATGTATCAACAGTATTGACTCACCAAAATGTCATATTTTTCACACTCTTTTCCTTCACTTCTAACCATATTCCACTTCTCCATAACCTTGCATTAAGACCATTTTAATGTTGAAATTTTGATGTTCTATGATGTTACAATCACTTAAATCTAGAACTTCTTTATGCTGCAAAATAAGTTAAGTAATTGTAGATATAACATAACCATATAAACCATATGCACAATGGAAGGCAGTTAAGAACTCGATGAGACACAGAGAAGTTAGGTCAATTACCAAGGAAAAACCCACAAAGAAAAAACCCAACCAGATTCTTCTTCTATTATAAATCAGTCATTCAACATAGATACAAAGTACAATGAGAGAATGAAGAAGTTCACCCAAATATGAAGAATATCCCTCATAACAGTAGTTGATGCAAACAATGAGTTACTTTGGCTCTCCAAGGTCTGCTCTTGCTCTTGAAGGCTCTCTTTCTCTCTCTCTCAATATTCCTTTAGACTCTCCAACTCTCTCTTTCTTAAGTTCGAATTCTCCTTTCACAAGCACAAGTAAGTGTGTCAAGTGAGGATGAGAGGCACAAATATATAACAAGAACAAGGAGTTCAAATTCATGAGGGAGTAAATCCTATGCCTTGAGGAGGTGTTACATATGCCAAAATAGGAGTGTAACTTATGCCAAAAAGGAGCGGAGTGTAACTGAAGCATTTAGGAGAGAAGTGTAACATATGCGTTAAAGAGGTGTAAGATGAATCTTTTTATGACGAGTCATTAAAGTGTGTAAGAGAGTATAAGAGGTGTGTAAGAGCATTGAAGAGAGAGATGAATGAATCCATTAATAGAGAGAGAGAGAGAGTAACATATGCATTAACTGAGGGGAGTTACATATGACATGATTGAGTCTCATGATTGAGAGACATTAAATTCCTTTTAATAATAATATAATAATATCATAAAGAGGATAATAGTAATAATAATAATAATATTGATGATTAAGTTAAAAATTAAACAACTAAGATTGATTAGGGACAAACTAAATGAATTTCCCTTATGTATATATGATTACAAATTGATGGAAGGTGATTTACTAGTTTTTGAAAGTCGTGGTTACAAAGATAGACATGAATTTCTATTTTTAGAAAGTCACTTTAGAAATGTCAGAAATTATATTCTATTCAAGTAAATTCATCCCATAAATATCAATTTTCAACCCTGCCTCTCAGCTAGGGAGGAATTTCTTTATGATACAAGGATCTCTGCTATCTCTGCTTTGGAACAATTATATTACAGTCTAATGAGGAAGAATCATCATAGGGGAGATGCATACACCACCCTATACACACTTGGGGGGATCCACTTGTCAACACATGACAAGGATCTTACACATCCAATCCTCATCACTTCTATGGGGGAACCACTTGTCAATACATGACAAGGATCTCGCTCATCCAAGGCTCATCACAACTTGGGGGCATCCATTTGTCAACACATGGCAAGGATCTCGCTCATCCAAGGCTCATCATTTCTTGGGGGGGATCCACTTGTCAACACATGACAAGGATCTTGCTCATCCAAGTCTCATCATCCATGAACACCCTCTCTAGGAAGGGTCACATATGTTAGTCCAAGCTTCTCTCTAAAAACCAAGAGATTTCCTTTCGAAAAGGCTTGGTAAAAATGTCAGTGATCTAGTCATCAGACACTATATTATGAAGTATTATTTCTCCTCTTTGCACCATATCCCTGATGTACTAATATTTGATCTCAATATGTTTGGACTTGTCATGGAACATGTGATTTTCAACATGTCGAATCTCTCTCTTATTGTCACAGTAAATTACTGTTGTATCCAATACTTGCTCAAATAGCTCTCCAAAGAGATCCCTTATCCATATTGCCTCATACCTAGTCATGCTAGAAGCAATTTATTTTGCTTTAGTCGTGCTAAGGGAAACATACTTTTTCTTTCTGCTCATCCAAGATAGCATGGCAGATCTTAAGTTGAAGCAACACCCTTATGTGCTCTTTCTTTAAGTAGAGTTACCAGCCTAATCAACACCAGAGCATCCATGTATCCTTACATCTTCGACAATATATCTCAATCCAATATTGATGGTCCCATGTAGGTACCTCAACACATGCTTTACGGAAACCAAGTGTGCATCAATAGGATTAATCATGTATTGACTCAGAGTATTGACTGCAAAGCATATATCTAGTCTAGTGTTCATTAAGAACATCAATGAATTTCTATCATGTATATATGATTACGAATTGATGGAAGGTTATTTTTGGAAAGTCGTGGTTGCAAAGATAGTCATGGCTTTCTATTTTTAGAAATTCACTTTAGAAAGGTTAGAAATGAAATTCTATTCAAGGAAATTTATCCCATAGCTATCAATTTTCAACCTGTTATTATTATATGTGGGTTTAAACTTATTATTTTCCAAAGCATTTATTTTAGTATTTTAAATGAGTTTATGATTAAAAATTAGAAAAATAGCTTGTTTTCACTTATATCTAAAATTTGGTTCAGTTTTATGATGTTTATAGGAATATTTGAAAACTCCAACAAAGTTACATTCAAACACTTAGCCTCAAATTCGAATTTTCTCTTCAATCCTTGAAGATTTGAGACAATTATTCAAACATGTATTCAATGGAGAAGAATCATGGACGATTGATAAGACCTCCTATCAAAGATATTAGGGATTTATGAGAGAGTTTTTAGAGATAATTATCTCCTAATTGGAATAATTGGTTTTACCTACTCGAGTGAAAAGTGGATATGAATTTATTAGTTTTTTTTCCTCTTCTAAAAGCAACTCATGTAGAAATAGGAGTGATTTATCCATTTCCAAAAGGAAGAGATAAAAAAAGGAGAGATTTAGAATTTGTAATTAGAATACTTGGAGATATGCTTGTAGCTAGACTCCAAACTTTTGGAGTTTATTTCACATAATATATGTTTCTATTATGATTCCCAACTTTTGGTAGATGATCTAGTGTGCTTGATAAGTGATAGAGGGCCCCCTTTGCCAAGAATGCACACTCTTTCCTTTGTTTACTTATAGTTGTATATAATTGGTATGTATGTATGATTTATTTTTTTGTTATGAGAATTTATTTATGAGCTCGTGTTTTAGATTAAATTTCTTGTATGCATTAGGGATAGGTTATGTTTTTCATTACTCTTGGTCTGTCAATATGATGTAGGTTGATCATATGGAACATTTGATTGAAGAAGGTTCAAATCTTTAAAGAATAGTCAAAACAATTATATTCAAAATATTTTTAAGAGATATTGTTGTTGAAAACCAATTGAATTTCTGCATGGAAAAGACGGTCTATAAATATTTCAGAACCATGATTATATTTAGTGAAATTTAGATTTAATCACTTTCATAGAATAAAATTTCCTTTCATATCAATTTACATTCAATAGAACTAGAAGTTAATTCCTTGCATATATTTTTCTTTATACTTCATAAGTTTACAAACTCATATTAATAATATAAAATGTTTTAGAATTCTAGTAAAATTGAATTGATCAACATAGAGTCCAGAGACATCATATTCTTTTCAGATGCGATTTTTTTTTTTCACTTTAAAGTTGTTGCAACTCAAGAGATTTGATCCCTTATTTGAAGTTAATATGGATCTACCTCTGATTATATATGAGGTTAAGATGGATCTATCCTTGATTATATATATGAGATTAAGATAGATTTACACAAATTGTAAAATTGGTAAATACCCATAAATGATAAAATGGCAAGTAGGAAAGCCAATGTAAATAATAATATAATATAAAAAACAAAGATTTTCCCTCTCTCTAACAATTTTTAGCTTCTTTATAGAGCATTACAAATTTGATCAAAAAGAATGGGGAGGAGGAATATGTACAACATTTTATAACGTTCTTATTATTTACCTTGTTATGATGATATCACGTTGTTGGAAAACAAAAATGTAACCTCCAAAGAGATAATAATGCTATAAACAAAAAAAAATGGCAATGCATAATTAGGATGGGGATTTTACTATTATATTTAATAGTGATAAATTGCAATTTTATGGAACTTATAAGTATTTAAGTATTTAAGGTTTTGCTTACAATTATGTAAATAGGTGTGTTTGCTTTAGAATATGACTTCTAGAATTTTAAGTTAATTATCTATAATTACTGGGTGGATGGTAGGGATTTAACCACACACACTCCTCTAGAATATTATTGGTAGTATCCATAAATCAAAGATTGGGATTTAACTAAAAAATAGTTATTCTCATTTTTCTCATATAACCAATATAGATCCATCTTAAATATGGATCTACTAAGCACTAAGATGAATCAAAACTCTCAAGATGAAAATCTTTTTTTAAACACGGAGATGCATAGATCTAACTTAAGTGCATATCTACCAAGTGGCCAAGAGGAATCAAATCTATTGAGATGCAAACATTTCCTCGAGTTTTTCACTAAAAAAAATTTGCATCTTGAGAGATTTGATCCATCTTAGTACTTGTAGATCCATATTTAAGATGGATCTATGTTGATTACAAATATGAATAAATATTATTTAAATTTATTTTAATGTGATATGGATATTATGATTTTTTCTTAGAAAACATTGTTTGTAATTCTATTAATTAAAAAAGTTAAATTACAATATAAAAAATTGAATTGAAAAAAAAACTGATTAATTTTTATTACTTTTAAATCGATTATTTGAAAAAAGTGTCATATGAACATGTATCATATGAATATGAATTATGAATTTTTTAGGCATGTTGTATTATTAAGTCATGGTAATAGCCCATAGTATTGTAACAAAATCTTTTTATAGATTAAGAAACTCCATGGTTAAAAATTGTTTTATATATATATATTTGAAAGCTCTGAGAGTTACCTCAATTTTTCTATTGAGAGGTCATGAGTCACTTTTGTCATTGAAAGGTCATGCGTTCAATTATTTTGATCCTCAAAAGGTTAGGTCACAAGTGGGTCTATTATAAACCACATAGAAAAAAATTTATAATTTAATTAATTTTATGATTTTTTTAAATCTTGACAATATGAGATATATTATGAGTTATATGTGAATCTGTTTAAACTACATAAGAAAAGAAAAATATTTTAAAATAAAATTACTTTTTTGATTTTTTAACTCTTAACAATGTAAAATATATTATAAAATAAATAATTTGATCTACTCCACCTTTACCACCATTCAATTTATATAATTGTGCTTATTATAATTATAATTAAAACTCTTATTTAAAATAAGCATATTATATAATTGTGCTTATTATTATTATAATTAAAACTCTTATTTAAAATAAGCATATTATATAGGAAAAATAATAATTTGTACGGCTATGAAGTTTAAAGTTTAAGATCAATGCCTTTCCAATTTATATATTCAAATGTTTTGAATAAAAAGGTTCACAACATGAATCATTAAAGTTGTTAACTTTAGTATAAAAGAATAATATGACACAATCATAAATTTATTAAAGTTGTTAAATTAAAAAATTATTAAAAATAAATTGAGTGAAAGTATAATAAAAATTAAAAGTTTTTGAGAGAATAATAATTAATTAAAATTAAAAGTTTTTTAGAAAATGATTATTAATAATGGAGAGAGGTAAAGGGAAAAAAAATAGAAGAAAGAGGGGATTGCACTAAAATATGTTAAAATCAAGATAGGATAAGGAATTTTAATAGGAAGAATAAAAAGAAAAAGGATAAGGGGCCTGAGAGAACATCTTAATATTCTGCCCACTTTTCTCCCAAGTCCTTAACCTTAGACTATGTGTGGCCACATTGAATTTCAGACGCCTCCACCGATTGGCTTCCTTTTTACTATAAGCTACCTGGATTCTGTTTCATGGTCGATAACAAGGCTCATGAATAAGTCCATTGAAATCTTTTATTATACGAAATATAATGTAAAATGTGTATATGAATATCTATGTAAATATTTTTGTTTCATTTATCCGTATATGTAAATATTTTCATTTTAATTATTTTACTTGTATTATTTATTTTATATTCTCCATTAGTATTTCATTTCAATTTATTTTGGTAGAGAGTTATTTCATGTTCTCAGTTATTAGTATAGTGATGGGTTATTTCTAAAAAGTGATTTTAGAATAATTTTAACTTTATTATTCCAAAGTGATTGTGGATGTGGCTTTGTCGATTTTTATTTTCTTTTTAAATATATTAGCAATATTTCATGTAAGTGGAATATTTTTTTTTGTGTAAGACAAAAATTCCTTTAATTTAAAAAATACAAAACTATTTTTATATTTATTTATTATCATTTTCTTTTAAAATATATTTATTTTAACAAAACTATTTTTATATTTATTTATTATCATTTTCTTTTAAAATATATTTATTTTATTTTCCAATTTCAAAATTTTATAAATATAATTTTAGGAAAGAAACTAAATGAAGCTATTTAATTTAAACAATATTACTTTAATTAATTTAATTAATATTATTAAACATAATACTTTAATTGAAAATTTTACTTATCTCTTTTTTTATTAGACTATTTCATAAATATTTTATATATATATATATATATATATATATATATATATATATATATATATATAACTAATTCTCATATTCAACCATCAATATGCCCATCAATAAATCCAGGATATTAATAAATCCAAGAAATTAATAAATGTATATCTTCATATACAATTATAAAATTAATTTTTCTTTATAATATATCTCTTCCATAAATATTTGTAAATTGTTTTTAAATATAATATTAAAAAAATATTTCTAAAACACTAAACTATTTTTGCATTTATTTATAATTATTAAAAATTTATTTATTATTTATTTATTTTAAAACACATTAATTTTATTTTTCAATTTCAATATTTTATAAATATAATTTTAGAAAAAAAAACTAATTGAAGTCATTCAATTTAAAAAATATTGCCTTATTTAATTTAATTTATATCTATATATTTGGGTCAAATAACTTCTATTATATTAGCTTGAAAATACAAAATACAAAATGAGCCTCAATACATCTCACAGTGTCATTGCGACCATATTTGTTAGCTAGGAGAGTTAGAGTATGCAAAATAATTTTCCAATGATCTTTATTTCTAAAGAGCTAGATAACTATACATGCCAAAAGAGAGACAAAATTAGAAGACATCCTATAGATGGCATATTAGGGTGGTGGTTGAGGAGGGCACATAGGAGGATCTACTAGTAAGTCGAGACGCTTCTGCATGTGGAAATATATGTGTTCTACTATGGCCTCTAGCTCATGCATGCGGTCATTAGTCCCTCATTGGTTCCTGAGTAAGTTGGCTAGGTGATCTAGAATATTTGTCTGACTATACTGGATATCATTTATATATGCGATTAACTCATTCCTATCCTCATATCTATGCTCCCCGAAGATATCCAAGTTTGTATGGATGCCCCTCAGCTGATCAGTTAGTGATTCCAAGGTGACCAACAGGTCCACATGTCATGGGGGGCAGCCCTAGTCTTGGGCTACTTCACCCTCTCTCTCCATGCTCGTTGAATATACTCTAGATGAATTGTGTCTATCTTCTCAAGCCACAACCTTCCCAAGTTGGTTGTCACCTCTATGGGATCATTGCCTTTGCTAGGGCATACCTGCATACAAATGAATAACCCAGATCTGGATCACAATTTGGTCCCCAAAACCCTCGATAAACCCACCACAAGAGCCCAAAACAAACATTGAATGACTAAACTAGAAAGAATAAAGATAGATCCCAGTGCTCTGTAGACCCTACTTAGCTCTAGGGAGGTAGAATTCTTGGCCAACCCCAGGCAAAGCTTCCAAGTAGTGAGAAAGCCTGGAAATTTTGAAATACTTCCCCACCCCAACCAATACTCCCAGAAAGACAACACTTTATGACCAATTGGGCTCCAACTAGACTTGTCTTGAGCATTGAAACAATAAACACTATGAACCAATTCCAAAGCAAGGTTGGACTAAGAGCACCTATGAAGAGTTAAAAACAGAAAGGAGAAGGACCCAAAAGATAGAGAGACTTTCCCACCCAGAAACTACTGGTAACACAACCACCACCACAACCTGGAGAGGAGAGAGAACAACTCTACAACATAAATTCCCCAGAGGTCTAACCACAACAAGAGAGCCCAATACCCCAAGCACGAAATTCCCCATGATAGAAACTAGGGTCCTAACACCACAACAACAAAGGACCTATGACAAATACACAACCATAAATTATAGAATACCTGAATGCCAATGAACGAAACAAAAGATAGGGGCTAGCACCGTTGGCGTCTACAAAGCCTAGCCAAGGAAGGAGATCTCCTGGGAAAAAAATCGAGCTCCTAGATCCCAGAAAAACACCTGAGATCCGACCAGTACAAAAGCTCCAACATTCACACCCTCCGCTATTCTTCATCGCCTGTTCGACTCCCTGAGTGAGCCCTCTTGGCAACCATTGTTGAAACTTGTGACCCTACATCTTCTATTCATCTCCTATCTCACAAAAACATTCCACATTCTCTTGAGAAACATCAAACATCATGCCATTTAATAACCATTAAGGAAAGAAACATGTTTTCCACGTGCTATATGGGGGATGCCCCGAGGCCATTTGGACCATTGATCGTTCACCCCTATCATGGGGGCTTAATTAATTTAATTGATCTTATTAAACATAATACTTTAATTGGAAAAAATACTTATCTCTTTTTTATTGGACTATTTCATTAATATTATAATTTAAAATAAAATTAAAAAATATAACTAATTCTCATATTCAACAATGAAGATGACCATCAATAAATCCAAGGAATTAATAAAAATATATCTTCATACACGATTATAAAACTAATTTATCTTTGTAATATATCTCTTCCATAAATATTTGTAAATTGCTTTTGAAATATAATATTAAAAGTGTCCTTTTATTTTAAAAAATATGACTATAGTATTTGTTGGAACTTCATATATATTTTTTAATTATAATTATTTTTTTTGGGTGGTTCATTGACACTGAGTGACCGCTACCTCCAAAAGAAAATCCAAGTAGATCAACTTGAAGGGATCTACCACCCAACCAAACTAACAAGGCCTAACCCCAAGGGTGTCAAGGAGATTTGACCCTATGACCTCCCAATACATGAGGTACTTAGCAACAAGAACTCAACCAACTAAGCTATCCCTTGGGGCTTATTTATTTATAATTGTTAAAATATATATTTTATTATTATTATTTTCTTTTAAATTAAATTAATTTTATTTTCAATTCTAAAATTTTATAAATATAATTCTAAAAAATCTAAATCAAGAAATTATATTTTAAAAATACCACTTTAATTAATTTAATAAATCTTATTAAAATAATTCTTTAAATGGGAAAATTACTCTTCTCTCTCTTTTATTCGACCATTTCATTAATATTATAATTAGAAAAAAAAAAACATAGCTAATTTTTATATTCAACAATCAAGCGCTAGCAATAAACAAAAGGGATTGTTATAGCACTAGCAATAAACCCTAAAATAAAAATCAAACCCTAAGATTAATTTTATAAACCTTGGGATTAATTTTATAAACGCAAGAGATTAATATTAAAAACCTAAGGGAATAACATTAAACCCTAGGAATAATATTAAACACAAGGGATTATTATTAAGATCCCAAGGGATTAATAATGAAAACATAAGAGATTATTATTAATATCCCAAGATATTAATAATGAAAACCCAAGGGATTAACATTAAAAACCCAAGGGATTAAATCTTAGGATTAATATTATGAACCCTATGAATAATATTAAACCTAGGCAATATGAGCCCTTAGATTAATAAATCTAAGGGATTGATATTATCAACCCAAAGGACTAATAAACTCAAGTGACTAGTAAATTATAGGGTTAATACTATAAACCTTTTGATTAATATATAAATCACGGTTTATAAAAAATAAGCATGGTCAACAGTGGTCCAACGTTGGATTGTGACAAAGATTATTTATCAAAATCAACCATCGTCAACCATGGTCCAACGTCGCATTGTGCAAAAGATTGTCTTGATAGGAAAATCATTCATGGCCTATCATGGTCCAACGTCGCATTGTGATAAAGATTGTCTTGATATGAAAATCATTCATGGTCAACCATGCGCTACCATGGTCCAATGTTGCATTGTGACAAAGATTGTCTCAATATGAAAATCAACCACATAGTCTCAAGTCTCCATGGGAAGGAGACACCATTTTCGATGTGGAAAACATTGAAAGATCTATATCAGAACAACATTGATAAGAGGAAGTTGGCGCTGAAAGACAAGCTTCGGAAAATAAAGTGGGAAAAGGGTGACACGATTTGTACATATCTGAACAAGATCAGCACCTATAGGGATGAGCTTGGAAGTGTGGGGATCATGATAGTCGATGCTGACATGGTGAGTCTTGCACTCCTTGGTCCTCCTAAGAGCTAGCATAGATACCAAGACTCAGTAAATGGAAGAGAAAAATTGCCAGATTGGGAATGACTTTGATCAGATCTGATGTAGGAGGAGATAACAAGAAACACCAGAGATGGTTCTTCATCCAAGGAGGATGAAGAAAATCGTGCCTTAGCTAGTAAGGCAAATAAAGGGAAGGAGAAGGATTCTCATCCCAAATTGAGTTCTTTCCATGGTGGGAAGAAGTTTGGCAAATCAAAAGTGTGATGCTTTCATTGTCATGAGGTGGCCCATTTTGCTACAAATTGTCTACTGAAGAAATCCAAGATGGGATACACGGAAGGATCTGAAGGTGAGGCATTGGCCTCACAGTTCGAGTTGGATTTCACCCTCTTCGCATGCATGGTTTCATCCATGGTGGGATGTGGTTGGTTTCTTGACAATGGAGCCTCTTTCCACATGACCGACCACAAGATTTTGTTCAGTACCTTGGAGGAGAAAGATCTTCAAATACTCATAGCGATGGGTAATGATGAAATGTATAGTGTCTCAGGTGTAGGCACGATTGTTTTTTAGAGGGAGCATGGAGCTCGCATTGCCTTGACTGATGTCAAGTATGTATCAGGACTGAGGAAAATTTTGCGTCAATCACAATGTTGGAAGACAAAGGCTATGATGTAGTCTTTAGTAAGGGAAAGGTTTTCCTTTGACACATCACCACTATACAAGTGAAGCCGAGAGGAGATTGAGTGGAGGCATCCAATCATGAAGAGACCTCCAGTAGGGGGAAATTTCAAGCCAAGTGGGCAGAGGGATCACATGCATCCATACCTCCAGGTCGGAGGTGGGGCGATGTGGAGTGACAGTCCCAAGAAGGCTAGAATAGGGGAAGAATCATTGATGTACACAACCTCTTTGATTAGACCTTACTACAGGAGCCCGATTAGGAGTAGCAGGACTAACTGAGTGGGTAGATACAAATGCGGATGGAGTGGCAGAGAGATATATAGTGCAGGAATCCATAGACAGTGCATAGCTAGCAAGCTGCAATAATGCGAGAAGCACAAGAGTGTTGCACCAGTTGAGGATGACACAGAGAGGTGTGCAATGGTGCGAGATGCATGGAGTGTTGCAGCGGCTCATAGGTCACAGAGGGAGCACTTGTCAGCGACAGAGGGAGCTTCAGCATCAGAGGGTGTTTCTAGCCCAACAGGGAGGTTAGTTGTGAGATTTTTTGTTTCTAGAGTTGCTAGAGAAATAACACTTGGGAGAAGTGTTGCATGCAGAACATTCCAAAGGTTCAGGATCAGCTTCTTGTTGAGAGGGAGTGTTGAAAATGGCAACAAGAAATGCTAAAAATAGCATTGTTATAAATAGCAGTTCGGGTACCAGTGTTGGACATAGCAACAAGGAATGAAAAATGGAAGTGCTAAAAATAGCATTGCTATAAATATCATTTCCGGATGGATTCCAATTTTAGTTAGTCCTTGAACCAAAATTGAGAAGTAAAATTCGAATTTGATCTTAGCAGCTGTTTGTAAAATAATTAATTAATTCATCTTGAGTTAATTAGTTGTAGAAAATCAAACATGAAGTCTACATGAAGACATGCAACAGTTATCCCTTTGATTGAGGAAGTTATCCCTTGATTAAGGAGAACAGGATGAGTTGTACTTTGAGTTGTAATTAATTAGATTAGTTGACTGAGTTAAGTCCAGTTAGATTAGTTCCAACAGTTTGTGGAATTAATTGTGAGTTCAGTTAGTTAATGCTTGCATGCATGTAACTGCCACTCTCTAGATAATTGAATATTCTCTCCATAGAAAATCTTAGGGGCGAATGTTCGCCCTTTGGCGAAATTAAGGGGTTTTAAATTTTTAGTGGGCGAATATTTTGTATCATAACACATTTTTACAAATCACCTCAAATAGCCCACCTTATTTTAAGGGAGAGGGTAAAAAAGGTAAATTTAGCCCTTGAAACTAGGAGTTACAACCTTCCATTCGCCCATTTTCAAGAATAGGTTTTATTTAAGTGAATCCTATGGGCCAAATACCATATTTATAAAAGAGGTATGGTAAATTAATAAAAATATAAATAAATGAGAGGTATGGTAAATAAATAAAACATTTTTAATATTTACTCCATAAGTCACCTTATATACATGCAAGGGTGTAAACAAATAAAAATATAAGTAAAGTGGAGGTATGGTAAATAAATAAAATGTGTTTTTATACTTACTCAAAAGGTATGGTAAATAAATAAAAATATAAATAAACTAGACATATGGTAAATAAATAAAACCTCTTTTAATATTTAGTCCATAACCCTCGTTCTATTTATGAAGGCTCAAGAAAGAGGTTTTATTTAAGTGAATCCTATGGGCCAAATACCATATTTGTAAAAGAGGTATGGTAAATTAATAAAAATATAAATAAACGAGAGGTATGGTAAACAAATAAAACATTTTTTTATAGTTACTCCATAAGTCACCTTATATTTACGAACACTAAAAAAATGCGTTATATTTAGGTGAAACCTAAGGGAAAAATACTATGGGACAAATACCATGGACTAGATTGTTATTAATAGCATGCAAAAAAACATTATTAACCCTAATATTAGTATTAATAAAAATGAAAATGGCACATGGTATTGACCCATGGTATTCACCTGGAATGTAGCCTATTTAAATGGAAGAATTAAACTAGCATAGATCCATCTTTACTCTGGATCTACTAACCCCCGAGAGGTATCAAATATCGTGATATGCAAACTAGCATAGAGTGAAAAAATATTTGATCCCTCTCGGGCTTGGTGGATCAAGAGTAAAAATGGATGTTGTAATTTAATGTATGTTAAACATTTTAGCTCGGTTAAAATAAAAAATAAAATAAAATTCAACTATTAATTTTATTAATTTTTATAAATTAATAATAGTAATTTTTAAGCTCCAGGTTTATGATAACCCATGGTATTGACCCATGGTAATACCATGGTATTCATGTGAGAATAGACTATTTAAAGGGGAAATTCTATCATCTTAGATCCATCTTAATTCTGGGTCTACCAAGTGCTCAGAGGGATAAATAGATTTCATCCCCCTAAGAGTGGTAGATGTGGAGTTAAGATGGATATAGGTTGGTTTTTATGATAATGAAGATATTAAATAGACTTAGAAATTATATTGTAAAAACATCTTAAGGTGAATGGTTAAAGCATAGACATTGGACAAGTATATTTGTATACTTCTGTTTTAAACTGAAACAAATCCAGGGCTAAAAGGAATGGATTGATTGCACTAGTCATCCTTCTATAACTTTCCAACATATGCTGGAGTAAACAGATTGTAATTTGGGTAATTTTTCCAACTGCAAACGGGAACATACTTGTGTATTGGTGGGGTGGTTACGAGGTCCCTAGAAGTGATGAATTTGAATTTTTCTTGGTTTTATATATAGTATTAGGTTTTTTCTCATGCTTTCTGTGAATGACACGGGTGAATTTTATCGTACACCCACTAGGTTATCGATATGTAATTTCAGTAATTTTGATTTCAAAAGATATTTTAAAGAAATGCAATGATTTCCTTTGTGTATTCAATAAACACAATATTCTAATGGAATTCTGCATTTGTGGTTTACCCATATAGATTCCATGGAGAAGTTTTAGTGGTGTGACATCAATTGTCCTCAAGAAGAGGCTTTAGTTTTACTATTTTTGGAAGCAAATACTTTCTTCCAACATTTTTGAGTTCCATGAAAAATTTTAAAGTCCTAATAGTATTCAATTATGGGTTCAAGAGAGACATAGTATTCGATTATGGGTTAAAGAGATCCACACTGAATGATCTATCGGCCTTATCTTCACTTAGTTTAAGACTATTCACTTGGAGAGCCTGCATGTGTCCCCACTTCAAGAGCATAGTAAAGTCATGTAGAACTTAGAGAAGCTATCTTTAAGCTTTTAGTGAAGAATAGAAAAATGTCTGGGTTCAATACCAACCAGTCGAGCATTAAGCTTCCAATAATGCTAGATTTTAACTTGGAGCACTTTTGTGATTTGGAGGAGATGCCCCCTCGTATTTGTGACACATCTTCAGTTGTGAATTGGACTATTACTAATTTTCATTTCCTTCGAAAGTTACCTGATGACTTGGGGAACCTCAACTCTTTAAGAATGTTAAGGAAGGAAATAAAGTACATTATGCTAAGTTCTCTTATGCTTTTCAAGTTTTTCTTGGATATCTACAACGTTTCAGGTAGGAAAGTACATTCTGTTAATGAAAATTTGTCTTGATAGAAAGGCCCAATTTCAAATTCTAATGCTTTCAAAAAACATTGTACAACTGTAATGTTTCTAAAAGGAAATCATATTTTTTCAATTTAAGTATCATGATCCCATATTCCAACTTATTTTTCAGTAACCCATTAGGCTTTGTAGCTTTGGATAAATCCATGTCTTTTCATAAGATCCTCTTCCAAATTAGAACGCAGTTTCCTTTTGGCAATAACCACATACAATGTCTTGATTTTGTTATTGAGAAAATAGAGGTTGTGAAACAAGCTTGTGCCATACAAGGACTTGATTCATTGATTATGTATCGATTATGGCTCTTGATGTAACAATGTTTGATTTTGTTGCTTGAAAATAGAGGTTACGCTTTACTATTTCACAAAACTTCTTACAATCTTTCCATAAGTATTGATTTGTAATCTCAGTCACTGAGGGATGACAGTAATGAAAAAGGTAATATTCCATGGTTTGAAGTTACCCTCTTATTAAATATTTAAATATATCACCACAATTTAACTGTTAGTTAAAGGAATTGTATTTGATTTCTAAACAATTCATTGATTGATTTATAGATTTTGATTTTTTCCCTTTTTAATTTTTTTCTCAAATTTGGTATGAGATATCTTCCAATATTTGGGTTCCCTAGTTTCCCTACCATAGCTATGAGGTTCAGATGCTATCATTAAATATTCTCAGAACGTTACAACGTTTCTAGTAAGTGTACTTTGAAACATTGTTGTTGCTTTTCCATGGTGTTAATGCAAATAAGCACTACAACTAGTGCCATTATTTAGATTAAGTGCCGAAATCTAGGTGGTCTTGTAATGATGGAGTGATTGTTTTCTAGCTACTAAGGCCATATGAATTTTTAGCTCTTATGTTGTCCTGAGATATTGAAATTCAGAATAAGAATTGAGGTCTCGTTTCCACTGTACATTGCAGTCAATTTCTTGAACATAATATATAGTAGATTATATTTTACTAATCAACTACGGATGTGATCCCTCGCAGGAAAGGAAATTCAAAGTGACTTTGATTTCACATTGATTTGTAAAAACATCCACACAGGAAAGGATATTCAAAGTGACACTGATTTCACATTGATTTGTCAAAATGGAGGCAAGAGAAAAGGAAACTTTGTATTCAACAATGCTCTTAATTTCATATGTACATGCACAAACATATTAGTAGAAAATATTGAAGGGTTTCCTAAGTAATATTTTCCATTCCGCTACATTCTTTATAGCTTGTAAATAAATAACTCGAAACAATTCATTACACTACTTATTATTCTTTATTAATCAGTGGTTAAGATTTTGATATTGAACTGGCTAAGATTTTTCTTCCTTCTGTGAAATTGTGTGTTCTATAATGCTTCTTTTCCATTCACTATGTATAGCATATAAAGTGTGTCTAATGGAGTAGGAAGATTGGAAAGTCTTGTGATCCTTGAACTATGTTACAAGGCAGAAACCCAACAGGGCAGGGTAGGTGCATCCCCACAAAGGGGTCACAAATACCAAAGTTGGTATTGGCTAGTGCCTTGAGCTAGAAAATTTCCTTTACCCTTGTATTAACAATGAATCCAGAAAGTATTCGAATATTATCTTTATAAGATTTATATTAGATAAGGTTGATGAATAAAATTCATGAGACATGAGCTAGGATGTCCTTGCAAGGTGGTTGTTGATTATTGGAAGTTATGATGGCCATTATGTCAGGCTAGGTGGTTGCACTCCCTTGATTGTGAGAATGATTGTGATCAAGATGGAAGACTTCATAGTCTGGATTGATTGTTTAGCAGTGATAATTAGTGGGCTCATTCACAAAAGCTTCTATTTCACTAATCCTTTTTATAGAGTTGTCGGATTCAATTTCCAAAGGTTTTAATTACACTATAGAGTTGAGTTCTGAGAGAGTTGTGATTCACAGTGTTAAGTATAGCAGCTATGACACTTGAATGAAGACAAGCATAGTAGATGTATCAGACTTTGTTATAAGCTTACCTGCATATTATAAGGGACTTGGTTGGCTTTTTTATAATTTTATAAACAAGTTCCATTTCGTGGAAATGTGAAAAAAACAGTGATATTGCCACCATGTGGCTCTTGTCATATATGGTTTTATACTTTTTCAAAAAATTCTCTAAGAGATCACAATGCTAAGATTCACTAGGACCTTACAAAGTTTTATTATTTAGTGAAAGACTCACCAAGATCTTAGAAGCTTTTATAATTGAGTAAAATATTTGCCATGCTTGGTGAGAGATTCGCCGAAAAATTATATATACATATTATATTATTGATAAAATCGCCTTCCATTTTTCCTATATACCATGGAGGTTCGCCCATTTATTATACATATAAATTTAGGGGGGGTTCTTAAAATTTTCCCTGATTCTCTCATAAATAACTCATGCATGTCTGTTCAGTCAGAGACCCAATTGAGATTAGAGGAAGGGACAATGTACTATCAGTTGGAGGATTTTTCCTATATAGGAAACTCATCCATGTAGAAGGAATTATCTCCTTCGGGATTGTGCAGTTACTACTGAGCCAAGTGAGCAGTGTGAGGTGGGAATTGACACAAGTGGAAGCACTGGACCCCAAGAAAAATTGCGCAATGAAATAGGAGGCTTGGAGGGTGGAGGAGAAGGTTTATGAGAAGCCTTTGATTGTCTATGAGCATCAGAGGGATTGTACTGAGAGCTGGATAGCTTGTGAGCTAAAGCTTTGTGTAATCCAAACATATTTCCACTTGTATGATAATACAGAGATCGAGCTTTTTAGCTGAGGCTTTCCCTGGAGTATTCTTTTGTGTTTCATGTGTATGATTTCTTCTTCTCTGTTATATGTGTTCTGATTGATCTAGTTTAAATTAATTAAGCTTCCGCAAAGTTTTTTTGTAGAAGTAGATCTAATATTTTGCTTTAGTATATTGCATTATCAGGTGATCTATAGTGGGAATTTCTACAATAATATTTATCTTAGGGTTTATATACCTTGATTTTATGATATTAATTTCTTGGGTTTATAATCCCTTGGGTTTTTAGTATTAATCCCTCAAGTTTATTATTCACTTGGGTTTATAATATCAATCATGGTCAACCATGGACAATCATGGTCAATCATGGTCGACCATGGTTTAATGTTGCATTATGACAAAGATTGTCTCAATATGAAAATCAACCATGGTCCAATGTCCCGTTGTGACAAAGATTCCATTGGTATGAAAATTAATCATGGTCAACCATGGTCCAATGTTGCATTATGACAATCTAAGGGTTTATTAATCTAAGGGTTCAACCATGGTCAGCATGGTCAAACGTCGCATTGTGACAAGGATTATCTCAATATGAGAATCAACCATGGTCAATCGTGTTTATTTAAAGGTTTATAGTATTTATCTTAGGGTTTATATTATTCCCTTAGGTTTATAATCCCTTGGGTTTTTAGTATTTATCCATTGGGTTTATTATTCCCTTGGGTTTATATTATTAATCATGGTCAACCATGGTCAATCATGGTCAACCATAGTCAACCATGGTCAATCATGGTCAACCATAGTCAACCATGGTCAATCATGGTCAACGATGGCCAATCCGGGTCACCCCTATTTTATAAAATCAATCATGGTCAACCATGTTTATTTTAGTGTTTACAATATTTATCTTAGGGTTTATATACCTTGGGTGTATAATCTTAGTCCCTTGGGTTTAATATTATTCCCTTGGGTTCTTAATCTCTTGAGGTTTTAGTATTAATCCCTTAGGTTTATTATTCCCTTGGTTTTATAATATCAATCCCTTGGATTTATTAATCTAAGGGTTCAAGCATGGTCGAGCATAATCCAATGCCACATTCTGACAAAAATTGTCTCAATATGAAAATCAATGATTGTCAACCATGGTTTACCATGTTGATTTAAGGGTTTATATTATTCCCTTCGGTTTATAATATCAATCATGGTCAGTCATGGGCAGTCATGGTCAATCATCGTTAACCATGGTTTATCAAAACCAATCATGGTCACTGATGGTCAACCATGCTCCAATGTCACATTATGACAAAGATTGTTTCAATATGAAAATCAACCATGCTCAACCATTTTCCAATGTCCCATTGTGACAAAAATTGTCTTGATATGAAAACCATTCATGGTTGACCATAGTCCAACATCACATTGTGACAACGATTGTCTCAATATGAAAAACAACCATGATTAACCATATTTATCTTAGGGTTTATAATATTTATCTTAGGGTTTATATACCTTGGGTTTATAATATTAATCCCTTAGGTTTAATATTATTCCATTGGGTTCATAATCCCTTGGGGTTTCAGTATTAATCCCTTGGGTTTAATATTATTCCATTGGATTCATAATCCTTTGGGGTTTCAATATTAATCCCTTGGGTTTATTAATCTAAGGGTTCATATTCCTAGGTTTTAATATTGTTCCCTTGGGTTTATTATTCCCTTAGGTTTATAAAATCAATCCCTTGGGTTTACTAATCGAAGGGTTCATATTCTTGGGATTCCCTTGGGTTTATAATCTCTTGGGGTTTATGTATAATTTTTCGGAGTACAAAATTTGAAGAAAGGTTTGCATCTCGAGAGATTTGATCCCTCTTTTGATCCCTCTCAATGCTTGATAGATTCGGGGTTAAGATGGATCTGGGCTAGTTTCAGTCATGCATGGTTACATGAAAATTGTTGAACAACTAATTATTCTGATAGTTTTAAATATGCTAAATATGTCTAAGATTAATCTAGTCATTTTAATTTTAAATTTGCTTAGTTACCTCAGTTTGTTGAGAGGATAGATACTGTTAATAACTTGAATGGTGAAAATAATGAAATGAAAATTTGAATGCAAAGTGACAATGTAAGAATGGTAAATGATAGAAAATGTGAATAATAAGAATGTATAAATAGTCTTCATTGTGATCAATCTCAAACTATTTTATTTTACTATTCTTATTGTCATACCTACTAATTTTTCCATTTTTTCATATCAATCATATGAAAAGGGGAGTTAAAATCATAGACGATTCAAATATTTAAGTCGAGTTATTGTAGTAAACATCATACTTTGTCTCTCTTGCTCGCCAATATTAATAGTAGCTTTCTCCAAAGTCAATCATTGTGATTTCTAGAGTGCTAGACCCTTGGTAAGTTTCAATGGTAATCGTTTTCTATTACCTTGTTTGAATGGAAAGTGACTAAAAATGTTGAATGATGCAAAATGGGAATAATAAGAATGTAGTCAATCACAAATTGTTTATAGTTTCACGAAGCAAATATTTCAGGCAAGTGAATATTTTATTTAAGATAAAAATTCAAGTATTTAATTTATGGTTCAATTACCCTAACACAAAAATCAATGCACGCCATCAATAATTTTTAGTGCTAACACTGAAATCAATGCATCTCGTGCAAGCAATCAAATAGGATTTGAAATCAACAACTACAATGAAATCAATGCATATGGTGCAATAAATAAAATAGGATTAGGAATAAATATCTACATTGAAATTAATGAATCTATTTCAGTGAAAAATCAAAATATTTATGGATTTCTAAAACCAACTTCTTTTACCTTTTATAAAAGCCTTACTTCCTCTACATCTATGGTTAATAATGTTCAATATTACAAAATACTATATAGTATATGTAATTGTTTCTGCATGTCGTTTTCTTCTTCCCTCTCTCTCACCCCTCCATATTTGTGTCTATCTCCCTCCCTTTTTTGCTCCTCTATCTCTCCCTCCCTCTCTCCCCCAACTCTCTCTCTCTCTCTCTCCATATCTATCTATTTATCCCTCCATCCCTCTCGCTGTCCATCTCTTCTTCCATCTCCCCACTCCATCTATATCTCTATCTCCTCGTGTCTCTTCTTCTTAGTCTCCCTATCTCACCCCCCAAACAAAATCTCTCTCTCTCTCTCTCTCTCTCTCTCTCTCTCTCTCTCTCTCTCTCTCTCGTCACTCCCTCTCTCTCTCCACCTTTGTCTCTCTATGTCTTTCTTCTTCCCTCCCTCCCTCTCCCCCTCCAACTCCATCTCCCTCTTTCTCACTCTCTCCTTCTCTCTCTCTTCCTTTCTATCTCTCCCTTTCTCTCCCACCTCCCTCTGTCTTCCCCCATCACTCCCTCTCTCTCTTTTCCCTCCAACTCTGTCACCAACTCTCCCCCTATCTAGATTTTCCCTCCAACTCTATCACTAGCTCTCCCCCTCTCTCTCTTCTTCTCTCTCCAGCTCCCTCTCTCTCTTCCCCTTCTCTCTCACTCTTTCCCTTCTCCCCCTCTCTCATTTTGTTTCTCTTCTCTCTCTCTCTCTATCTTTCTTTTCCCTCCCTCACTCTCCCCCTCCAACTTCATCTCTCTCTCCCTCCCTCTCTTCCTTTCTCTCCCACCTCCTTTTGTCTCTCCACCCCATTACTCTCTATTTCTCTCTCACCCTACAACTTTGTCATTATCTCCCTCCCTCTCTCCTTCTCTCTATACCCCTCTCTCCCCCATCCATCTCTGTGTCTCCCCACCTCTCTCTCTCTTCCTCTTCCCTCCCTCTCTCTCCCCTCTTCTTCTCTTTGTCTTCCCTCCTCTCCTCTCTCCCCCACTCTCTCTCTATCTCTCCCTTGTCACTGCCTCTCCATCTCTACCTATATCTCTCTATGTCTTTTTTCTTCCCTCTCCTCCAAATCCATCTATCTCTCCCTTCGTCTCTTTCCCCTTCCATCGATATGATCGAGAATTGTCACTCTGTTTAATTAATAATATATGTAAGGTCTAATATATCATAATACTACTAATAATAATCTAACTTTAAAGTGATGGCCAAACTAGACACCAAATTAGTGTATGAGACCTCCTTGTTTGTGGGACAAGGGACCCATCTCCGCGCAAGGATTTGACTGCTAAAGTCTACGAAGGCATACATACTATATTCCCTTCTAGTTTTGAACATGTGATATGTTAAGAGGAAACATGTGTTCTTAACCATTAGGCCCATTATAATAATACTTATAATAGATATTATTATTATTATTATTATTATTGGAATAATAATAATCAATATTATTGATTCTAATATTAATAATATATATATATATATATATATATATATATATATATATATATATAGATATATATCTATATATATATATATATAACTTGTTAAAGAAACAATAATATGTTAACTTCATATTATAGAGAAACCAATTTCTTCTAATCAAATTGGTAGCTTTCTACCTTACATTTTACATTTTGTATTTTTACATTTTACATTACATTATATTTTTCATTTTGTATCACATTACATTTTACATTTATATATATTTAATTTGAATATTAATTAAAATATGACACCGACAATACATTAATAACTATTTTATTTTTTATTTATGTTAAATATTTACAAACACCACTTCATATATTTGTATTAAATTATGAAAAACAATTTCTAATATTAAAAATTAATATATATTTTATTTATTTTTATTCTTTTTAATTATAAAAATATTCCCACCACCCATTTTCATATCTTCCATTACATTATTATAATACTTTGTTTTAATATAAAATTAACACCACTTCATATATTTATATTAAATTGTGAAAAACAATTTCTAATATTGAAAATTAATATATATTTTTTTATTTTCATTCCTTTTAATTATAAAAATATCCCACCACCCATTTTCATATCTTTCATCACATTATTATAATACTTTGTTTTAAAGTAAAATTAAACAATTAATACTATGCATTTGTCATATAGTTGTATAATTTAATACATTAGATTCGCATAAGCCTATAAACACAAATTCATAAAATTTCAGTGCGTTTATGCTTAGTTTTTAAATTTTTCGATTGATTCCTCTTTATCTATTTCCCACTAAAAAGTGATTAGTATACTTCACAAATCTTGAGATAACTTTAATCTGATCCAAAGGGACTTTGGATATTGGGATTACTTTAGTATGATTTAAAGTTACTTTGAAATAACTTAATCTGATCCAAAGCGACTTTGGATATTCGGATTACTTTAATATGATTTAAAGTTACTTTGGGTATTTAATTCATCAATATGTTTTTCACGCTTGTTATTGAATCAGTTCACTTTTCTACTTAGTACATGCTCTGCTTGACACCTATAAGTATGTAATAGACACAAGTAAATGTATATAATTTGTTTTTTAATTGTGGTTTATCTTGGTTTCTTATAGATTTATAATCTCTAATGTGAAATTACGACAAGCTATCCAAGGAAAACATATTTTTTGTTTAGTACTTTCTAGCTAAGGCAGCATTATATATATATATATAATATTAATTAATGTGAAAAGTAATTACGATATCGAAAAGCAATCGAAGGAAAAAATATTTTTTGTTTAGTACTTTCTATTTAAGGCAGCATTATATATATAATATTAATTAATGGAAAGTAAGCCTATTATATTATATTATATATATATATATATATATATATATATATATATATATATATATATATATATAATATTAATTAATAGAAAGTATTATGTATTAACACATTATATATATATAATTTTATAACTTAATATATATAATTTTATTTTATCATCATAACTATTTTATATGAAAAGTTAAAAGTGTAATTCTTTTGAGTTCTATAATATTAATATTTTTTTAAAAAGAGCATTTTCTCTTCTTTTAAAGATAAATATTTAATAAGTGTTTCACATATTAGGTATCTATAATTGTAGCAATCTACAACCTTTAAAACTACAATAAAGCTTGTACGGATGATCATGCATGCAATGAAGATTTACAATGGATAAAATTGATAGTGTATTGCTTTCACTACTTTTATAATGGATAATAGCAAGATTCCAACGATGGTTAGGATCCTAACCTTCTTAACTTTTTAGATAGAAAGTTAATATGTATGAATGCTCTACGAGTAAATAAAGTCTAGCGAATATAATTATTAGAAGAAGGTTTATGAGAAGATTTTTTTTACGGGAAAGCTTTTTCTTTAAAATGTTCTTATGAGATAGAAAGTATATAAAGACGTGGAAGCAATATAGAAGGTTTTTTTGAAATTTGTTATAATTTTAATTTTGCTCTATTGGATGTTGCTCTCTCATAGAGGCAAGTAAGCATCACTTCTATATCAATAAATATATAATATTTTGGTTCATATTATCTATTATGTTTACTATTATATTTGTTTTTGTAATATATCTAATTGATGTTTGTAATTTTTACTTTGAATATTTTATTAGGTATATCACAAGTGGTACCAGAGCACTTTTATAGCACATTTTTTAGAATATTTTTTGTAGACTACATATGTGTTTTGATGTCTAAAGTAATAAAAACATTTATCGTTATATGGGTAAACCTATGATTAGGGAAGCATAATGCAAGAAATACAAGAGGTTTCACGTTGTTGAATTGCATTATTATAAACTTGTATATAGAATTCACTTCCATGTACCCTTGGCTATATCGAAAGTCCTACAAATATCTTAAAAAGAACCTTAGATAAGCTACTTGACTATTGGACTTCTATACTGACACCAAGAAAAATACTTGGGAAGATTATTCCCTAGTATCTAAGTAATTAGGTAGGACAAATGAGGGTGTGGTTGAACCTCCTTACTTAGCACCCTGAGATAATTGGTAAGTACTATTTTTGGGCCTTGCAAGCATATCAAAGAGCTATAGTACATGACATTAACTTTTCCTTAAGACCCTTGAATCCCTACAAGTTGTTGGCAAGCCATAAAACTTATCACTTAAGGGATTACATCGAAATTTTGAATATTTAGTCATTGGAAATACCGTTTCTTACTTTGAATTCAAGAAATTCATACATAATCTACAATATTAAGAACTTGAGCTGTTTTCAATGTAGTATTCTTCAAATGAGAGTATAACTAGATAAGAGAAGAAAAAAAGAGAGCATAAAGTGGACCTACTAGCACTTATTTGAAATCTATGTCAATAGACTCATTATGCCATGTTGATCATAATGGTCCCCTTTTTTGCGAGTCTTTTCTTTGTGTGGATCCACTCACTCCTTTATCCACCATTTATCTTAACAAGTCTAGAAATCCACAGTGATCACATTCATATAATATATTTTTATGTAGATCCCTAACCATGTTCCATCATACCCATACCAGAGTCCCACCTTCTAATTTCGCTTTTCTTTTACCTTTCATTTACATGGCAAGTCAAAACCAAGACATGGAAACTAGGTTCCTAGCTTTGGAAACTTATATAATGACTTGCAAAACAAATATATCCAAAGCTTAAATTATTATTGATTAAAACTTTGCTACAACAAATGTGCAATTTGTTACCTAGCTAATTTATATACAACATTAAATGAATGATCAATCAATAAAATGAACATGTTTAGTACAATGCATATTTAATAATATTTAATACAAGTTTGTATTTCAGATCCCAATTGAGCCCATCCACATATGCATTCACATTTTTCGTATGAATTTATTTTGAATACATTCTTTATTTTGTAACTCAGTTACACACTCAAAATATATTAAAGAAAACTATTGTAATTAGTCTTTAGATATTTATAAAATATATTATAATTTCAAAACTGTATTAAATTATACAATGAAGACAAGTTTATCATTTAAAATTAAAAAATCATTGTCTTCATAGAAATTAGGAAAAACAATATTAATTTAAATTTATAAAAAAAAAAATAATAATAAAAAGAGACCATAATAAAGCTTTATGTACATCTTTTCAAATAACAATTTGGGAAAAAATGAAAAGAGACCATAATAAAGCTTTATGTACATCTTTTCAAATAACAATTTGGGAAAAAATGAAAAGATTGAATCCTAAATGAATCCAAGGGGAAACAAATTTGAATTTATAAGAAAATGTTATGGTGTCTTTTATAAAAAAAAATGTTATTGTATTTAGAGGCATATTTTACAGCTTAGTCTGAGGGATATGTGTAATTTTCTCTGTGTTGTGCTCAATGTGGAGTTGAAATGTATCATTTTTTAAAATAAAAAGAAATTATTCACTAAATAAAAAAAAGTATATCTATCTATCTATCTATCTATCTATCTATCTATCTATCTATATATATATATATAGATAGATAGATAGATAATGTCATATAAAACACATTATAATCCATGAAGGGATGGGAAATGAAGGCGACCAGGTGTTGGGGGGTGAGCTAGCGATCCCAATACCTCATGGAGAATTTGAGAGGGGAGTGGCATGGCCACCCCACCACACTTAGAAGCATGAAACCCCTTGATTCACAGAGTTATGAAAATAGCAAGTCCCCTCCCTAGATTCCTCTTTGTATCTAAAGTTGCATCGCTGAGATTTTCATTGTGTCATTCTACCCCTCCCCCGCCGTAGGTGAGATATCTTGAGAATTATTTGGTTGGGGAGCCAGTGCATGAAGTATTTGACGAATTTCTAGAGAATTTATGTTGGAGCCTTTCAACTTGGTGCATTTTTGTCCTCGACCTTGGAGATGCGGTAGTCTAGTTCTATGTTTGGACTGTGATGGTATATGGTATCTTGTTGGTGGGGAAATTACGACTTGAGCCGAATAGCTTCCTAATGGACCTATGTGTGTATGTGAACGATGTAGTACAGTGGTTGTTGCATCGCTCTTTGGACCTGGATTGCAATCTAACAATGGTTTCCCTTCCACATTCATGTCAGCAACTCTTGCAACACTTGACAACCTTGAACATGAATCTTGGGGTAAAATATAAGCCTACTAGTTTGAATTATATCCTTTCTTGTGGAAATTTCATTGATATCAGTCTCAGTCGATTGGTAGCTCTCTCTGAGACATGTTTACATGTCTTGTGGAGCCAAATCCAACATTAGAAATTTCTTTGGGATGGAAGGCAACTTGTTTCTTCTTTGTTTTCTAGCTTCTCTTCTTTAATATAGTCTTATCTACTCATGCTACCCTCTAGTCTCTAGCCTTGTCTATTTTTCAGCCACTCTTAGTGTTGGGACTTATTAGCTGTGTGTTATATTCTTTCCATGACTAGTCTCATGAGTTGTATGTTGTGTCAGGCACAGTGGGGGCGTCATAGGGGGGCGGCAACGCCGCTTGTCGGGGGGTTTGCAGGGGGGTAGTAACTCCCTGCATGGGGTCAAGAACAATGACAACATAAATAAAAAAAATTATGTGGACCCAATAATAGTTGGGTGGTCCCAAGGATGGAGGGAAATCCCAAAGTTGGTGGGAGGACCTACCCATAGTTTGTGCATGGATTTTTCACATGGTTTTGGGCATGATGGTTTTCTAACCATGGTATTTTGTAGATTTAGTCAAGGGAACTAGGGTTATTTTCTAATCCAGGGTTAATGGATTTGGATTTATGAATGATTCAGCATGTATATATATGTATCATAAAATTGAAATGAAAATAATGAAAAATCAATCTGGTTGTGTCTGTTTTGGAATCCAAGGGAAAATCTCTATGTATATTTGTTTTCAGTTCTCGTCATTGTTTATTTTTTTGTTTGAAGAATTCGTTTGCAGGTAATTTTTGTACATGGTTAAAGCCACATGACTCCCTCTTTAACCTTCGGTTATCTATCCCCTACACCTATTTCATCCTTCTTAATCAGCATGCCTGGACAACGCATGTGCAACCAATGAGTTGGGGGAGGTCATGGACCTCAAGGAAGAACTTGTTCCCAGGATGAGGTAGAGGAAGCTGCATCCATATACAACTTGAATACCTCTTATCAAATTCATGTTGAAATTTTCCACCTTGAGTCCTTATATGGTGTAGACATTCAAACATTTCTTTTTCTAATATCCTTGATGAGGTTTCTCGACCTCAGACACAATAGAGGAAGATGGAAACAATACCTTGATTCGATCACCCTACTTTGGAAAACCAAAATATTACTAGGCAGAGTTATGAAAGAAAAGCAGGAAGAGTAGTGTGTGAAAGGATGAAGATGGGTTACACTTTTGGGCCATACGCGGCGATGAAATTTCAGGTTTTTCTTCTTTTATAAAACGGAAGCCCTCAAAATTCATATAAGCACTGTGAATTTTGATTCGGAGTAAAAAGACAAATTGTGGAGAATTATGTTGTTGTCCTAATGATATTTTTTTCAAAAATATTTAGTTTCGTATAATATGTCAATTTTCCATTAAATAAAATGTTTTTCCTTGCAAATTTTCACACATCTTAAGAGGTATGGGTGTGTTCACGTAGCATAACTTAGTCTAAAATGTGTAATTTAATATATATATATATATATATATATATATATATATATATATATATATATATATATATATATATATATATATATATATATATATATATATATATATATATATATATATATATATATATATATATATTAAATTACACATTTTAGATTAAGTTATGTATATATATATATATGAGCATGATATACACAAAGAGAGAAAAAAATTTCATATTAAAAACTTATTTTTTAATGCAAAAATAATTTTTTTATTTTTTTTGAAGTTGGCAAAGTAATATTTCAATTGCATTTTGTAGACAAACATGTTCATGTAAGGTTTTTTTCAACTATTCAAATAAATTAAAAAACCAAAAGCATCCATTTGAAGAGGACTCGTAAATGAAGATGGTGATATTTTTTGAAATTTTTTTGTGGTGTATATTTTATGATATTGATTTTTTATTCAACCTCTTTAAAATAATTCAAAAGAAATTCAAGCATTATGTTTAAAAGAAATTAGATGAAAAATATCATACGAATTCGAAAATTAAGGAATTTAGACTTCTGTGATCCATAACATTGTTCAGAAACTCTTCGGCAAAATCACATAACCAATCTTTTGTCGACGCGTTTCGAACCAGCCAGTGTGGTTCATCGTCAGGACAAGTTGAAGAACCAATCCGGCTTAGCTTGATTAAATAGAGCGTGCAGAGACTCCAACGGCTACATAATTCGAAAATGTCAAACTCATATGCCATTGCATAGAGGATTCCTTCATGAATCGAACATGATCAACTCGGCCACCCAAGGATAAATTTGGTCATAAGTATGCTAGGTTACAAAATGGTGTTGAAGGAAATTTTGCAAAAGGAGTACTAAAATTATGGATTTTAGGACTTAAGAGGCTTGATCGAGCACTTAAAAAACTCATTCAAGCACTTGATTTCAAAATTCAAATAGCTCGACTGAGGGTTTAAGAAACCCTTGGTCGAGCCCTTATTGTGGTTAAATAAAGGCTTGTTTTAGCTTTAAAGCTTGATCTAGCCTATATCTTGATCTAGATTTAAGGTTGGATCTAGTTTTAAGGCTATATCTAACTTTAAGGCTAGATCGAGCCACTTTTATTAATTCCATGCCTAGGTCGTGTTGGTGGGAAATTTCAAAAACATGGCTCGATTAAGCTCCTAGCTAACCTTGGGTTACATTGTTTAAGCCCTCAAATAGCTCGATCGAGTGATTTAAAAGGGGTCGATTGAGCCATCACTTTTTCCACTCAAACACACCCTCTCTCACCAAAGAGTGTAACCCAACTCTATGCTTTAACCATAGTACAACATATTTACCTCACTTAATGGAATCAAGCATGCCGAGGGTTATCAACATTTGTGCTTGGAGTGTCTGGATTCCAGAATTCCTTACTTGGACAGACACCATCAGTGTGATGAAAATCCACTAGGTCCTCTAGGTTATAGTCCCAAAGATCCTACCCCTATCACATCCTTGAATTCATGATTTCTATGTTGTATTTATGTAGTCATTTTATATCCACATTTGTAGTAGATAGGACTATTTATTTCCAATAGTTGGTATATTTTGCTCAAAATTTATCGCCTGTATGTGGTCAATAGATCTGGTTTCCCATGTGGCAAATTGAGACTGCTTATAGGTGTCCTAGTTAAGCAATGAACATCTGGAAGTTGTATGAGATTTTAGCATTATGAGGAAATACATATTATATATATATAAATACATCAATAATTCCACTTTCACTCGATTTATTTTGTAACCTATTATGGAAGAGATGTGTAATTCTTTCCATACTTAATTAAAAAAAAATCACTCTCACCTCTATGTATAATTAATTTACCTTTTAAAAATATATGTATCAACAGTATTGACTCACCAAAATGTCATATTTTTCACACTCTTTTCCTTCACTTCTAACCATATTCCACTTCTCCATAACCTTGCATTAAGACCATTTTAATGTTGAAATTTTGATGTTTTATGATGTTACAATCACTTAAATCTAGAACTTCTTTATGCTGCAAAATAAGTTAAGTAATTGTAGATATAACATAACCATATAAACCATATGCACAATGGAAGGCAGTTAAGAACTCAATGAGACAAAGAGAAGTTAGGTCAATTACCAAGGAAAAGCCCACAAAGGGAAAACCCAACCAGATTCTTCTTCTATTATAAATCGGTCATTCAACATAGATACAAAGTACAATGAGAGAATGAAGAAGTTCACCCAAATATGAAGAAGATCCCTCATAGCAGTAGTTGATGCAAACAATGAGTCACTTGGCTCTCCAAGGTCTACTCTTGCTCTTGAAGGCTCTCTTTCCCTCTCTCTCAATATTCCTTTAGACTCTCCAACTCTCTCTTTCTTAAGTTTGAATTCTCCTTTCACAAGCACAAGTAAGTGTGTCAAGTGAGGATGAGAGGCACAAATATATAACAAGAACAAGGAGTTCGAATTCATGAGGGAGTAACTCCTATGCCTTGAGGAGGTGTTACATATGCCAAAATAGGAGTGTAACTTATGCCAAAAAGGAGCGGAGTGTAATTGAAGCATTTAGGAGAGAAGTGTAACATATGCGTTAAAGAGGTGTAAGATGAATCTTTTTATGATGAGTCATTAAAGTGTGTAAGAGAGTATAAGAGGTGCATAAGAGCATTGAAGAGAGAGAGGAATGAATCCATTAATAGAGAGAGAGAGTAACATATGCATTAACTGAGGGGAGTTACATATGACATGATTGAGTCTCATGATTGAGAGACATTAAATTCCTTTTAATAATAATATAATAATATCATAAAGAGGATAATAGTAATAATAATAATAATATTGATGATTAAGTTAAAAATTAAACAACTAAGATTGATTAGGGACAAATTAAATGAATTTCCATTATGTATATATGATTACAAATTGATGGAAGGTGATTTACTAGTTTTGGAAAGTCGTGGTTACAAAGATAGACATGAATTTCTATTTTTAGAATGTCACTTTAGAAATGTCAGAAATTATATTCTATTCAAGTAAATTCATCCCATAACTATCAATTTTCAACCCTGCCTCTCAGCTAGGGATGAATTTCTTTATGATACAAGGATCTCTGCTATCTCTGCTTTGGAATAATTATGTTACAATCTAATGAAGAAGAATCATCATAGGGGAGATGCATACACCACTCTATACACACTTGGGGGGATCCACTTGTCAACACATGACAAGGATCTTACACATCCAAGCCTCATCACTTCTAGGGGGGAACCACTTATCAATACATGACAAGGATCTCGCTCATCCAAGGCTCATCACAACTTGGGGGCATCCAATTGTCAACACATGGCAAGGATCTCGCTCATCCAAGGCTCATCATTTCTTGGGGGGATCCACTTGTCAACACATGACAAGGATCTTTCTCATCCAAGCCTCATCATCCATGAACACCCTCTCTAGGAAGGGTCACATATGTTATTCCAGGCTTCTCTCTAAAAACCAAGAGATTTCCTTTCGAAAAGGCTTGGTAAAAATGTTAGTGATCTGGTCATCAGACACTATATTATGAAGTATTATTTCTCCTCCTTGCACCATATCCCTAATGTACTAATATTTGATCTCAATATGTTTGGACTTATCATGGAACATATGATTTTCAACAAGTCGAATCTCTCTCTTATTGTCACAGTAAATTACTGTTGTATCCAATACTTGCTCAAATAGCTCTCCAAAGAGATCCCTTATCCATATTGCCTCATACCTAGTCATGCTAGAAGCAATTTATTTTGCTTTAGTCGTGCTAAGGGAAACATACTTTTTCTTCCTGCTCATCCAAGATAGCATGGCAGATCTTAAGTTGAAGCAACACCCTTATGTGCTCTTTCTTTAAGTAGAGTTACCAGCCTAATTAACACCAGAGTATCCATGTATCCTTACATCTTCGACAATCTATCTCAATCCAATATTGATGGTCCCATGTAGGTAACTCAACACATGCTTTACCGAAACCAAGTGTGCATCAATAGGATTAATCATGTATTGACTCAGAGTATTGACTGCAAAGCATATATCTAGTCCAGTGTTCATTAAGAACATCAGTGAATTTCTATCATGTATATATGATTACGAATTTATGGAAGGTTATTTTTGGAAAGTCATGGTTGCAAAGATAGACATGACTTTTTATTTTTAGAAATTCACTTTAGAAAGGTCAGAAATGAAATTCTATTCAAGGAAATTCATCCCATAGCTATCAATTTTCAACATTTTATTATTATATGTGGGTTTAAACTTATTATTTTCCAAAGCATTTATTTTAGTATTTTAAATGAGTTTATGATTAAATATTAGAAAAATAGCTTGCTTTCACTTATATCTAAAATTTGGTTTAGTTTTATGATGTTTATAGGAATATTTGAAAACTCCAACAAAGTTATATTCAAACACTTAGCCTCAAATTCGAATTTTCTCTTCAATTCTTGAAGATTTGAGACAATTATTCAAACATGTATTCAATGGAGAAGAATCATGGACGTATTGATAAGACCTCCTATCAAGGATATTAGGGATTTATGAGAGAATTTTTAGAGATAATTATCTACTAATAGGAATAATTGGTTTTACCTACTCGAGTGAAAAGTGGATATGAATTTATTAGTTTTTTTTCCTCTTCTCAAAGAAACTCATGTAGAAATAGGAGTGATTTATCCATTTCAAAAAGGAAGAGATAAAAAAATGAGAGATTTAGAATTTGTAATTAGAATACTTGGAGATATGCTTGTAGCTACACTCCAAACTTTTGGAGTTTATTTCACATAATATATGTTTCTATTATGATTCCCAACTTTTGGTAGATGATCTAGTGTGCTTGATAAGTGATAGAGGGCCCACTTTGCCAAGAATGCACACTCTTTCCTTTCTTTACTTATAGTTGTATATAATTGGTATGTATGTATGATATATTTTTTTGTTAGAGAATTTATTTATGAGCTCGTGTTTTAGATTAAATTTCTTGTATGCATTAGGGATAGGTTATGTTTTTCATTACTCTTGGTCTATCAATATGATGTAGGTTAATCATATGGAACATTTGATTGAAGAAGGTTCAAATCTTTAAAGAATAGTCAAAACAATTATATTCAGAATATTTTTAAGAGATATTGTTGTTGAAAACCAATTGAATTTTTGCATGGAAAAGAGGGTCTATAAATATTTCAAAACCATGATCATATTTAGTGAAATTTAGATTTAATCACTTTCATAGAATAAAATTTCCTTTCATGTCAATTTACATTCAATAGAACTAGAAGTTAATTCCTTGCATATATTTTTCTTTATACTTCATAAGTTTACAAACTCATATTAATAATATAAAATGTTTTAGAATTCTAGTAAAATTGAATTGATCAACATAGAGTCCAGAGACATCATATTCTTTTGAGATGCAAATTTTTTTTTTTCGCTTTAAAGTTGTTGCAACTCAAGAGATTTGATCCCTTATTTGAAGTTAATATGGATCTATCTCTGATTATATATATGAGGTTAAGATGGATCTATCCTTGATTATATATATGAGATTAAGATAGGTTTACACAAATTGTAAAACTGGTAAATACCCATAAATGATAAAATGGCAAGTAGGAAAGCTAAAGTAAATAATAATATAATATAAAACAAAGATTTTCCCTCTCTCTAACAATTTTTAGCTTCTTTATAGAGCATTACAAATTTGATCGAGAAGAATGGGGAGGAGGAATATGTACAACATTTTATAACGTTCTTATTATTTACCTTGTTATGATGATATCACGTTGTTGGAAAACAAAAATGTAACCTCCAAAGAGATAATAATGCTATAAACAAAAAAAAATGGCAATGCATAATTAGGATGGGGATTTTACTATTATATTTAATAGTGATAAATTGCAATTTTATGGAACTTATAAGTATTTAAGTATTTAAGGTTCTGCTTACAATTATGTAAATATGTGTGTTTGTTTTAGAATATGACTTCTAGAATTTTAAGTTAATTATTTATAATTATTGGGTGGATGGTAGGGATTTAACCACACACACTCCTCTAAAATATTATTGGTAGTAGCCACAAATCAAAGATTGGGATTTAACTCAAAAATAGTTATTCTCATTTTTCTCATATAACCAATATAGATCCATCTTAAATATGGATCTACTAAGCACTAAGATGAATCAAAACTCTCAAGATGAAAATCTTTTTTTAAACACGGAGATGCATAGATCTAACTTAACTGCATATCTACCAAGGGGCCAAGAGGAATCAAATCTATTGAGATGCAAACATTTCCTCGAGTTTTTCACTAAAAAAATTTTCATCTTGAGAGATTTGATCCATCTTAGTACTTGTAGATCCATATTTAAGATGGATCTATGTTGATTACAAATATGAATAAATATTATTTAAATTTATTTTAACGTGATATGGATATTATGATTTTTTCTTAGAAAACATTGTTTGTAATTCTATTAATTAAAAAAGTTAAATTACAATATAAAAAATTGAATTGAAAAAAAAACTGATTAATTTTTATTAGTTTTAAATTGATTATTTCAAAAAAGTGTCATATGAACATGTATCATATGAATATGAATTATGGATTTTTTAGGCATGTTGTATTATTAAGTCATGGTAATAGCCCATAGTATTGTAACAAAATCTTTTTATAGATTAAGAATCTCCATGGTTAAAAATTGTTATATATATATGAAAGCTATGAGAGTTACCTCAATTTTTCTATTGAAAGGTCATGAGTCACTTTTGCTATTGAAAGGTCATGCGTTCAATTATTTTGATCCTCGAAAGGTTAGGTCACAAGTGGGTCTATTATAAACCACAAAGAAAAAAAAATATAATTTAATTAATTTTATAATTTTTTAAAATCTTGACAATATGAGATATATTATGAGTTATGTGTGAATCTGTTTGAACTACATAAGAAAAGAAAAATATTTTAAAAAAAATTACTTTTATAATTTTTTAAATCTTAACAATGTAAAATATATTATAAAATAAATAATTTGATGTATCTCAACTTTTACCACCATTCAATTTATATAATTGTGCTTATTATAATTATAATTAAAACTCTTATTTAAAATAAGCATATAGGAAAAATAATAATTTGTACGGCTATGAAGTTTAAAGTTTAAGATCAATGCCTTTCCAATTTATATATTCAAACAATTTGTATATTCAAATGTTTTGAATAAAAAGGTTCACAACATGAATCATTAAAGTTGTTAACTTTTAGTATAAAAGAATAATATGACACGATCATAAATTTATTAAAGTTGTTAAATTAAAAAAATTATAAAAACTAAATTGAGTGAAAGTATAATTAAAATTAAAAGTTTTGGAGAGAATAATAATCAATTAAAATTATAAGTTTTTTTTAGAAAATTATTATTAATAATGGAGAGAGGTAAAGGGAAAAAAAATAGAAGAAAGAGTGGATTGCACTAGGATATGTTAAAATCGAGAGAGGATAAGGAATCGAGAGAGGATAAGGAATTTTAATAGGAAGAATAAAAAGAAAAAGGATAAGGGGCCTTAGAGAACATCTTAATATTCTGCCCACTTTTCTCCCAAGACCTTAACCTTAGACTATGTGTGGCCACATTGAATTTCAGACACCTCCACCGATTGGCTTCCTTTTTACTGTATATCAAAAATATAAGCTACCTGGATTCTGTTTCATGGTCGATAACAAGGCTCACGAATAAGTCCATTGAAATTTTTATTATACGAAATATAATGTAAAATGTGTATATGAATATATATGTAAATATTTTCATTTTAATTATTTTACTAGTATTATTTATTTTATATTCTCCATTAGTATTTCATTTCAATTTATTTTGGTAGAGAGTTATTTCATGTTCTCAGTTATTAGTATAGTAAAAGTGATGGGTTATTAGTAAAAAGTGATTTTAGAATAATTTTAACTTTATTATTCCAAGGGATTGTGGATGTGGCTTTGTCGATTTTTATTTTCTTTTTAAATATATTAGCAAGATTTCATGTAAGTGGAATATGTTCTGTCTAAGACAAAAATTCCTTTAATTTAAAAAATACAAAACTATTTCTATATTTATTTATTATCATTTTCCTTTAAAATATATTTATTTTATTTTCCAATTTCAAAATTTTATAAATATAATTTTAGGAAACAAACTAAATGAAGCTATTTAATTTAAAAAATACTATTTTAATTAATTTAATTAATATTATTAAACATAATACTTTAATTGAAAATTTTACTTATCTCTTTCTTATTAGACTATTTCATAAATATTATAATTTAAAATTATATATATATATATATATATATATATATATATATATATATATAATTAATTCTTATATTCAACAATCAATATGCCCATCAATAAATCCAGGAAATTAATAAATCCAAGAAATTAATAAACGTATATCTTCATATACAATTATAAAATTAAATTTTCTTTATAATAAATCTCTTCCATAAATATTTGTAAATTGTTTTTAAATATAATATTAAAAAAATATTTCTAAAACACTAAACTATTTTTGTATTTATTTATAGTTATTAAAAAATATATTTATTATTATTTTCTTTTAAAACAAATTAATTTTATTTTTCAATTTCAAAATTTTATAAATATAATTTTAGAAAAAAAAAAAAAAAAAAACTAATTGAAGTCATTCAATTTAAAAAATATTGCCTTATATATATATATATATATATATATATATATATATATATATATATATATATATATATATATATTTGGGCCAAATAACTTCTATTATATTAGCTTGAAAATACAAAATACAAAATGAACCTCAATACCTCTCACAATGTCATTGCGACCATATTTGTTAGCTAGGAGAGTTAGAGTATGCAAAATATTTTTCCAATGATCTTTATTTCTAAGGAGCTAGATAACTATACATGCCAAAAGAGAGACAAAATTAGAAGACATCCTATCGATGGCATATTAGGGTGGTGGTTGAGGAGGGCACATAGGAGGATCTACCAGTAGGTCGAGACGCTTCTGCATGTGGAAATATATGTGTTCTACTATGGCCTCTAGCTCATGCATGCGGTCATTAGTCCCTCATTGGCTCCCGTGTAAGTTGGCTAGGTGCTGTAGAATATTTTTTCTGACTATACTAGATATCATTTATATATGCCATTAACTTGTTCCTGTCCTCATATCTATGCTCCCCGCAGATATCCATGTTTGTATGGATGCCCCTCAGCTGCTTAGTTAGTGATTCCAAGGTGACCAACAGGTCCACATGTCACGAGGGGTAGCCCTAGTCCTGGGTTACTTCGCCCTCTCTCTCCATGCTCGTTGAATATACTCCAGATGAATTGTCTCTATCTTCTCAAGCCACAACCTTCCCAAGTTGGTTGTCACCTCTATGGGATCGTCGCCTTTGCTAGGGCATACCTACATACAAATGAATAACCCAGATCTGGATCACAATTTGGTCACCAACACCCTCGATAAACCCACCACAAGAGCCCAGAACAAACACCGAATGACTAAGCTAGAAGTAATAAAGATAGATCCCAGTGCTCGGCAGACCCTACTTAGCTCAGGGGTGGTAGAATTCTTGGCCAACCCTAGGCAAAGCTTCCAAGTAGTGAGAAAGCCTGGAAATTTTGAAATGCTTCCCCACCCCAACCAATACTCCCAAAAAGACAACACTTTATGACCAATTGGGCTCCAACTAGACTTGTCTTGAGCACTAAAACAATAAACACTATGAACCAATTCCAAAGCAAGGTTGGACTGAGAGCACCTCTGAAGAGTTAACAACAGAAAGGAGAAGGACCCAAAAGATAGAGAGACTTTCCCACCCAGAAACTACTGGTAACACAACCACCACCACAACCTGGAGAGGAGATAGAACAACTATACAACATAAATGCCCCAGAGGTCTGACTACAACAAGAGAGCCGAATAACCCAAGCACGAAATTACCCATGATAGAAACCAGGGTCCTAACACCACAACAAAAAAGGACCTATGACAAATACACAACCATAAATTATAGAATACCTGAATGCCAATGAACGAAACACAAGATAGGGGCCAGCACTGCTGGTGTCTACAAAGCCTAGCCAAGGAAGGAGATCTCCTAGGAAAAAAATCGAGCTCCTGGATCCCAGAAAAACACCTGAGATCCGACTGGTGCAAAAGCTCCAACATTCACACCCTCCACTATTCTTTGTCGCCCGTTCGACTCCCTGAGCGAGCCCTCTTGGCAACCACTGTTGAAACTTGTGACCCTACATCTTCTATTCATCTCCCATCTCACAACAACATTCCACATTCTCTTGAGCAACATCAAACATCATGCCATTTAAT
Source organism: Pinus tabuliformis (assembly GCA_031772625.1). Classification (NCBI taxonomy): domain Eukaryota; kingdom Viridiplantae; phylum Streptophyta; class Pinopsida; order Pinales; family Pinaceae; genus Pinus; species Pinus tabuliformis. The sequence goes on along the minus strand of CM062818.1, from coordinate 1,638,290,499 downwards.
AACCATTAAGGAAAAAAACATGTTTGCCACGTGCTATATGGGGGACGCCCCGAGGCCATTTGGACTATTGATCGTTCACCCCTATCAGGGGGGCTTAATTAATTTAATTGATCTTATTAAACATAATAATTTAATTGGAAAAAATACTTATCTCTTTTTTGTTGCACTATTTCATTAATATTATAATTTAAAATAAAATAAAAAAAATATAACTAATTCTCATATTCAACAATCAAGATGACCATCAATAAATCCAAGGAATTAATAAAAATATATCTTTGTACACGATTATAAAACTAATTTATCTTTGTAATATATCTCTTCAATAAATATTTGTAAATTGCTTTTGAAATATAATATTAAAAATGCCCTTTTATTTTAGAAAATACGACTATAATATTTGTTAGAACTTCATATATATATTTTTAATTATAATTATTTTTTTTGGGTGGTTCATTGATACTGAGTGACCGCTACAACCAAAAGAAAATCCAAGTATATCAACTTGAAGGGATCTACCACCCAACCAAACTAACAAGGCCTAACCCCAAGGGTTTCAAGGAGTTTTGACCCCATGATCTCCCAATAGGTGAGGTACTTAGCAACAGGAACTCAACCAACTAAGCTATCCCTTGGGGCTTATTTATTTATAATTGTTAAAATATATATTTTATTATTATTATTTTCTTTTAAATTAAATTAATTTTATTTTCAATTCTAAAATTTTATATATATATATATAATTCTAAAAAATCTAAATCAAGAAATTCTATTTTAAAAATACCACTTTAATTAATTTAATAAATCTTATTAAAAATAATTCTTTAAATGGGAAAATTACTTCTCTCTCTTTTATTCGACCATTTCATTAATATTATAATTAGAAAAAAAAACATAACTATTTTTTATATTCAACAATCAAGCACTAGCAATAAACCAAAGGGATTGTTATAGCACTAGCAATAAACCCTAAAATAAACATCAAACCCTAAGATTAATTTTATAAACCTTGGGATTAATTTTATAAACCCAAGAGATTAATATTAAAAACCTAAGGGAATAACATTAAACCCTAGGAATAATATTAAACCCAAGGGATTATTATTAAGATCCCAAGGATTAATAATGAAAACCTAAGGGATTATTATTAATATTCCAAGAGATTAATAATGAAAACCCAAGGAATTAACATTAAAAACCCAAGGGATTAAATCTTAGGATTAATATTATGAACCCTATGAATAATATTAAACCTAGGCAATATGAGCCCTTAGATTAATAAATCTAAGGGATTGATATTATCAACCCTCAAGTGACTAATAAATTCTAGGGTTAATACTATAAACCTTTTGATTAATATATAAATCATGGTTTATAAAAAATAAGCATGGTCAATAGTGGTCCAACGTCGCATTGTGACAAAGATTGTTTATCAAAATCAACCATCATCAACGATGGCCCAACGTCGCATTGTGCAAAAGATTGTCTTGATAGGAAAATCATTCATGGCCTATCATGCTCCAATGTCACATTGTGACAAAGATTGTCTTGATATGAAAATCATTCGTGGTCAACCATGCTCTACCATGGTCCAATGTCGCATTGTGACAAAGATTGTCTCAATATGAAAATCAACCACATAGTCTCAAGTCTCCATGGGAAGGAGACACCATTTTCGATGTGGAAAACATTGATAGATCTATATCAGAACAACATCGATCAGAGGAAGCTGGCGCTGAAAGACAAGCTTCGGAAAATCAAGTGTGAAAAGGGAGACACGATCTCTACATATCTGAACAAGCTCACCACCTACAGGGATGGGCTTGGAAGTGTGGGGATCATGACAGCTGATGATGACATGGTGAGTCTTGCACTCCTCGGTCTTCCTAAGAGCTGGCATAGCTACCAAGACTCGGTAAATGGAAGAGAAAAATTACCAGATTTCAAATGACTTTGGTCGGATCTGATGCAGGAGGAGATAAGAAGAAGCACCATAGATGGTTCTTCATCCAAGGAGGATGAAGAAAATCGTGCCTTAGCTAGTAAGGCGAAGAAAGGGAAGGAGAAGGATTCTCATCCCAAATTGAGTTCTTCCCATGGTGGGAAGAGGTTTGGCAAATCAAAAGGGTGATGCTTTCATTGTCATGAGGTGGGCCATTTTGCTACAAATTGTCCACTGAAGAAATCCAAGATGGGATCCAAGGAAGGATCTGAAGGTGAGGCATTGGCCTCACAGTTCGAGTTGGATTTCACCCTCTTCGCATGCATGGTTTCATCCATGGTGGGATGTGGTTGGTTTCTTGACAGTGGAGCTTATTTCCACATGATCGATGACAAGAGTTTGTTCAATACCTTGGAGGAGAAAGATCTCCAGATACTCATAGCGATGGGTAATGATGAAAAGTATAGTGTCTCAGGAGTAGGCATGATTGTTTTTTAGAGGGAGCATGGAGCTCGCATTACCTTGACCGATGTCAAGTATGTACCAAGACTGTGGAAAATTTGGTGTCAATCGCAATGTTGGAAGACAAAGGCTATGATGTAGTCTTTAGTAAGGGAAAGGTTTTCCTTTGACACATCACCACTAGACAGGTGAAGTAGATCAGTTCACGAGTCAAGAACCTGTATGCTCTTGAGGTTCAAGATGCATGCAAAGCCTTGAGGAGCAAGGCAACTGATGGAGACTTGGTGGTTGAGAGGGAGAGTACATTATCTCTCAACATGCAGTGCCAATAGAAGTCTCAGACAATTGTGGAGGAGCCATAATTGGTGAAGCAGCTTCAAGACGTTGTGGAGCAGCCACAACTGGAGAAGCCAAGAGGAGATTGAGTGGAGGCATCCAATCATGAAGAGACCTCTAGTAGGGGGAAATTTCAAGCCAAGTAGGCAGAGGGATCACATGCGTCCATACCTCCAGGTCGGAGGTGGGGCGATGTGGAGTGACAGTCCCAAGAAGGCTGGAATAGGGGCAGGATCATTGAGGTACCCAACCTCTTTGATTAGACCTTGCTATGGGAGCCTGATTACGAGTAGTAGGACTAACTGAGTGGGTAGATACAGATGTGGATGGAGTCGCAGAGAGAGATATAGTGCAGGAATCCATAGACAGTGCATAGATAGCAGGCTGCAATAATGCGAGAGGCACAAGAGTGTTGCACCAGTTGAGGATGACACAGAGAGGTGTGTAATGGTGTGAGATGCATGGAGTGTTGCAGCAGCTCAGAGGTCACAGAGGGAGAACTTGTCAGCGGCAGAGGAAGCTTCAACATCAGAGGGTGTTTCTAGCCCAACAGGGAGGTTAGTTGTGAGATTTTTTGTTTCTAGAGTTACTAGAGCAATAACACTTGGGAGAAGTGTTGCATGCAGAACATTCCAAAGGTTCAAGATCATCTTCTTGTTGAATGCCTTTCTTGTTGAGAGGGAGTGTTGAAAATGGCAACAAGAAATGCTAAAAATAGCATTGCTAAAAATAGCAGTTCAGGTACCAGTGTTGGACATAGCAACAAGGAATGATAAATGGAAGTGCTAAAAATAGCATTGCTATAAATATCATTTCGGGATGGATTCCAATTTTAGTTAGTCCTTGAACCAAAATTGAAAAGTAAAATTCGAATTTGATCTTAGCAACTGTTTGTAAAATAATTAATTAATTCATCTTGAGTTAATTAGTTGGAGAAAATCAAACATGAAGTCTACGTGAAGACATGCAACAGTTATCCCTTTGATTGAGGAAGTTATCCCTTGATTAAGGAGATCAGGATGAGTTGTACTTTGAGTTGTAATTAGTTAGATCAGTTAACTGAGTTAAGTCCAGTTAGATTAGTTCCAACAGTTTGTGAAATTAATTGTGAGTTCAGTTAGTTAATGCTTGCATGCATGTAACTGCCACTCTCAAGATAACTGAATATTCTCTCATAAATAACTCATGCATGTCTGTTCAGTCAGAGACCCAATTGAGACTAGAGGAAGGGACAATGTACTATCAGTTGGAGGATTTTTCCTATATAGGAAACTCATCCATGCAGAAGGAATTATCTCCTTCAGGATTGCACAGTTACTACTAAGCCAAGTGAGCAGTGTGAGGGGGGAATTCATACAAGTGGAAGCACTGGACCCTTGGAAAAATTGTGCAATGGAATAGGAGGCTTGGAGGGTAGAGGAGAAGGTTTGTGAGAAGCCTTTCACTGTCTATAAGCATCAGAGGGATTGTACTGAGAGCTGGATAGCTTGTGAGCTGAAGCTTTGTGTAATCCGAACATATTTCCACTTGTATGATAATACAGAGATCGAGCCTTTTAGTTGAGGCTTTCCCCAGAGTATTCTTCTATGTTTCATGTGTATGATTTCTTCTTCTCTGTTATATGTGTTCTGATTGATCTAGTTCAAATTGATTAAGCTTCCGCAAAGTTTGTTTGTAGAAGTAGATCTAATATTTTGCTTTAGTATATTTCATTATCAGGCGATCTACAGTGGGAATTTCTACAATAATATTTATCTTAGGGTTTATATACCTTGAGTTTATGATATTAATGTCTTGGGTTTATAATCCCTTGGATTTTTAGTATTAATCCCTCAAGTTTATTATTCACTAGGGTTTATAATATCAATCATGGTCAACCATGGACAATCATGGTCAATCATGGTCAACCATGGTCTAATGTTGCATTATGACAAAGATTGTCTCAATATGAAAATCAACCATGGTCCAATGTTCTGTTGTGACAAAGATTGCATTGATATGAAAATTAATCATGGTCAACCATGGTCCAATGTTGCATTATGACAATCTAAGGGTTCAACCATGGTCAAACATCGCATTGTGACAAAGATTATCTCAATATGAAAATCAACCATGGTCAATCGTGTTTATTTAAAGGTTTATAGTATTTATCTTAGGGTTTATATTATTCCCTTATGTTTATAATCCCTTGGGTTTTTAGTATTTATCCATTGGGTTTATTATTCCCTTGGGTTTATAATATCAATAATGGTCAACTATGGTCAATCATGGTCAACCATAGTCAACCATGGTCAATCATGGTCAACGATGGCCAATCATGGTCAACCCTTTTTTATAAAATCAATCACGGTCAACCATGTTTATTTTAGTGTTTATAATATTTATCTTAGGGTTTATATACCTTGGGTGTATAATATTAGTCCCTTGGGTTTAATATTATTCCCTTGGGCTCTTAATCCCTTGAGGTTTTAGTATTAATCCCTTAGGTTTATTATTCCCTTGGTTTTATAATATCAATCCCTTGGAATTATTAATCTAAGGGTTCAAGCATGGTCGAGCATAATCCAATGCCACATTGTGACAAAAATTGTCTCAATATGAAAATCAATGATTGTCAACCATGGTTTACCATGTTGATTTAAGGGTTTATATTATTCCCTTCGGTTTATAATATCAATCATGGTTAGTCATGGTCAGTCATGGTCAATCATTGTTAACCATGGTTTATCAAAACCAATCATGGTCACCGATGGTCAACAATGGTCCAATGTCACATTGTGACAAAGATTGTTTCAATATGAAAATCAACCATGCTCAACCATTTTCCAATGTTGCATTGTGACAAAAATTGTCTCGATATGAAAATCATTCATGGTTGACCATGGTCCAACATCACATTGTGACAACGATTGTCTCAATATGAAAAACAACCATGATCAACCATATTTATTTTAGGGTTTATAATATTTATCTTAGGGTTTATATACCTTGGGTTTATAATATTAATCCCTTGGGTTTAATATTATTGCATTGGGTTCATAATCCCTTGGGGTTTCAGTATTAATCCCTTGGGTTTAATATTATTCCATTGGATTCATAATCTCTTGGGTTTTCAGTATTAATCTCTTGGGTTTATTAATCTAAGGGTTCATATTCCTAGGTTTTAATATTGTTCCCTTGGGTTTATTATTCCCTTAGGTTTATAAAATCAATCCCTTGGGTTTACTAATCTAAGGGTTCATATTCTTGGGGTTTAATATTATTCCCCTGGGTCTATAATCTCTTGGGGTTTTCTTATTAATCCCTTGGGTTTATTATTCATCCTGGTTTATAATACCAATCATGGTCAACCATGGTCCAACGTCACATTGTGACAAATATTATCTCAATATGAAAATCAACCATGGTCAACCATGGTCCAACATTGATTGTGACAATCTAAGGGTTTATTAATCTAAGGGTTCAACCATGGTTGAGCATGGTCCAACGTCACATTGTGACAAAGATTGTCTCAATATGAAAATCAACCATGGTTAACTATGCTCAACCGTGTTTATATAAGGGTTTATATTATTCTCTTGGGTTTAATATTTTTTTTCCTTGGGTTTATAATCCCTTGGGTTTTTAATATTTATCCCTTGGATGTATTATTCCCTTGGGTTCATAATATCAATCATGGTCAATCATGGTCAACCATATTTTATAAAATCAATCATGGTCAACCATGTTTATTTTAGTGTTTAGAATATTTATCTTCGGGTTTATAATATTAGTCCCTTGGATTTAATATTAATTCCTTGGAGTTATAGTATTAATCCCTTGGGTTTATAATATCAATCCCTTGGGTTTATTAATCTAAGGGTTCAACCATGGTCGAGTATGGTCTAATGTCACAATGTAACAAAAATTGTCTCAATATGAAAATCAACTATGGAAACCATGGTTTACCATGTTTATTTTAGTTTTATAATATTTATCTTTGCATTTATATACCTTCAGTTTATATTATTCCCTTGGGTTTATAATCCCTTTGGTTTTTAGTATTAATAACTTGGGTTTATTATTCCCTTGGATTTGTAATATCAATCATGGTCAACCATGGTCCAAGGTCGCATTGTCACAAAGATTGTTTCAATATGAAAATAAACCATGGAGGACCATGGTCCAACGTCTCATTGTGACAAAGTTTGTCTCGATATGAAAATCATTCATGGTCAACCATGGTCCATTGTCGCATTATGACAAGGATTGTCTCAATATGAAAATCAAACATGGCCAACCATGTTAATTTAGGGTTTATATATCTTGGGTTTATAATATTAATCCCTTGGGTTTAATATTATTATGTTGGGTTCGTAATCCCTTGGGGTTTTAGTATTAATCCCTTGGTTTTATAATATCAATCCCTTAAGTTTATTAATCTAAGTGTTCATATTCCTAGGGTTTAACATATTACTAGGGTTTAATATTATTCTCTTGGGTTTATTATTCCCTTGGGTTTATGATCCAAGTGGATATTGGTGGCCACTCGCCTATTCCACTTGGACCCCCACCATTTTTTCTTTTAGTTTTTTCAGTTTCCTTATTTGTAGCACAATTTACTATTTTTGGCAGTTTTTTCGGTCCTAAATTTCGGAGCCGTTTTAAGGCCCTAAACGAAGCTTTTCGGAAAAATCTGGGCCAACATAAGGCATGGACCAAATTTTCCCACTCGAAAGTTGTATTCCTCACTAGATATTTCTAACAAGGTATTGTGCGCATCAAACAGAGATCATATGCAAAAGCTACGACCCCGAAAAGTTGATGTACCAATTTACCCAAACGGATCCCATAGTTTGGCACTTCATTTCCTAGGGTTAGGTTTTGGATGTTTAGGGTTTTCCATTGTTTATCAATAATAAATAGGACTTTGAGCGTCATTGTAACACAATTCAGAGGCATGTAGCCAGCACATCTCTCTTCAGAGATAAGTTACCATTGTCCAAGCTAGTTTATTTCCATTCTGTATGTAAGCATATTTCAGTCCCGTGATATTAATGAAATGAAGTTTTATTTTTTCCGCATCTATGTGTTTATGGCTATATCTCTAATTTGTTGTGTTCTTATTTAAATTCAGATTAGTGGTATCAGAGAAGTCTGCTCTTTCTCAAACCTTCTTTGCATGTCCCCAATGAGGTCGAGGTATAAGGAGTTAGGGCTTGATCTCATTGAACCTTTGCAAGATCATCCTCCCAAATCCTGATGACTACCCATGGGGGTAGAAACAAAAGATGATGGAGTAGGAGATCCTATCAAAATATTTCTTGAGGAGGTCCTCGAGAAACAAATGAACGTGATGATGGATGACTTTGTCAATATCCCTCAACGGTTTCCCACCAGTGGTGCATCCACATCCAAAAGCCACTCTGGAGGTGCCACTCCTCTTAAGGTACAAGTAAACTTTGAAATTCCCATATTTGACGGCCAAATAGATGCAAACACCGTAGATAAATGGTTAAATTTGCTAGAAGGATATTTTTCTATTCATGCTTTTTCTAGCCAGGAAAATCTTACTTTTTCTCTTCTCAAAGCCACCCTCCACATCACGGACTGGTGGGAAACCTACTGTGAGCAGAAGGATGAAAGTATGCCCTCACTGTTTTCAGCCACACCCACTTGGAATTTGTTCAGGTACATCATCAAGGAGCACTAGTACCCTATCGGGAGCTATGAGGATAAATACATAAAGTGGACCATGCTGTGGAAGGGAAGGGACCAAGACATGTCAGAGTTTACCAATGTTTTTCATACCCTTCACACGAAGTTGGGTATCAAGGATTCTGAGAAAAATTTGGTACTCAAGTACCGCGACTACATACACAGGTATATCTAGGATGTGATGGAGTTCTTGGACATATCCCCGCTTGGCATGACACACTGATATGCTGTCATGATTGTGCAGAAGCTTAAACAGAAAAAATGAGGCTTTGGATCTGCGAATCTGAAGCAAGGGAAAGGTGCCCCCAAACCATATAACAAAGGACAAAGCCAAGGCGGGCCGGCCTAGGACAACCCACCAAAGCCGCAAGCAAATAACAACACAACGAAGCTAAAGAAGGACACAGGAAAGTGGTGTGAGTTCCATAAGAGCTCCACTCACAACACAAGTGAGTATCGGGCCAAGCAGTCACTGGTGGCTAATCTGAAGGCTTCTGAATTAGATGCATGTTATGAACTTGAGTCAGAACCTAATAAGGGGAATGACAAAGGGAAGCAGATTATCGATGCGGAGCCTAACACCATCATTACCACCATGAATATCTAGAAGGAGGAACCCGAAGATGCAAAGGAGGAAGAGCACCTCTTCCACTCTGAGATGTGGGTAAACGGTTCCCCGCTATAGTTCATTGTTGACATTGGGAGCTAAAATAACCTCATTTTAGCAGAGGTTGTGAAGCGGCTGGGCCTCTTGACCACAACAAACCCACAACCATACACCATTAGGTGGCTTCACCAAGGATAGATCTTCACGTTATCTAGCAGTGCCACCTTCCATACAACATCAAGCCCTTCACGGATGAGGTATTATGTGACATTGCTCCTCTTGATGTTTGTGATGTATTATTAGGCCAACAATACTTTTGGAAGTGACATGTTGTGTATGAGTCGAGGCCTCACGCTGTTATTGTTACCTTGGTAAATAAGTCATAGAGGATACCAGAGGTAGCACCACGTACTGCCATCTCTTCAGTTACTACAAAATAATGTAGTAAGCTCATTTCCAAAACCATGAAATTCATTTTCCTGATGATACGCCCTCAGGGAAAGAAGAAGATAGTGGCCACGACCTCGAGACAGGGCCCCTCCACACAAAAATAATAGATTTACAAGGTCATGGAGGAGTACAAGGACATCTTCACCTCCCCTGCAGGGGTGCCTCTGCACTGTCTGGTCAAGCACTCCATCGATTTGACCCTAGGTGTGAATTTTCCCAATGGACCAATCTATCAGTGCTATGTTCTAGAGAACAATGAAATCAAGAAGCAGATTTAGGAGTTGTTGTAGAAAGGTCACATCTAACCGAGTTCCTCGCAATTTGGGACCTCGATCGTGTTGGTACAGAAGAAGGATGGGACTTGGAGACTCTGTATTGACTATAGGGAATTGAACAAGATCACTATCCCGAATAGTTGCCCGATCCCACAGATTGATGAACTTCGAGACCAACTCAAGGTGGAGAAATATTTCAGTAAGATCGACATGAAGTCCAGATATCACCAGGTACAATTGAACCCTTCAATGTGTGGAACATTATCTTCAAGGTGAAGGAGGGACTTTTCGAATGGTTGGTTATGCCTTTCGGGTTAATGAATGCTCCTGCAACCTTCATGAGGCTGATGGATGACATCTTACTACCATTCACCAACTCATTTGTAGTGGTATACTTGGATGACATCCTGATCTTTAGCCAGAGTTGGGAAGAGCACTTCCACCACATCCAACAGGTTCTCCAAACACTGCGACAACACAAGCTGTGTGCCAATTTGGATAAATTCACTTTTGGAATGACCCAGATTAAATATCTAGGATACATTATTAATGAACAGGGGGTGCATGTGGATCCAACCAAGATCCAAGTCATTCGGGATTGGTCAGCCCTAGAGCTCCACAACTTTGTGGATCTTACTAATTTCTACTGCAAGTTTGTTTTGGGGTTCTCTCATATCATTTGGCCCTTGAGTCGAGTCACCAAGGGAGGAGAGAAAGCAAAATTCTTTTGGATTGAATCTCAATAGAAGGCATTCGTGGAGTTGAAACATTGCCTCATCTCTACACTACTGCTCACATTACCAAACTTGCAACAACCATTTAAGATCGAGATAGATGCCTCTGACTATGCTATTGGGGTAGTCCTTACTCAATAGGGGCATAGAGTGGCATATCGCAGTGAGACACTTTCAGACACAGTTTGGAAGTTTCCCACTTATGACAAAGATATGTATTCCATTGTGTAGGTCTGCCGACAATGGAAGCATTACATTTTGGGGAACGAAATAGTCATGCACATAGACCATCGACCCTTGCAGTTCATACAGACACAAGGGAAGTTGCAGAATGATCTCCATCATAAGTGGTCCACATACCTACAACAATTCCATTTGAATATCAAGTACAAGAAGGGAAGAACAAATAATGTTGCAGACTGCCTCAGCCAACCACCAATCATGGCGTTAACCACTGTGCTCAACTCTTGTGGGAATGAGACTTTTGATGGGCCACTTCTCTACAAAAGCAACCAAGAATTCAGCCACACATACCCGACGCTCTTGGAGGGTCAGCAAGTTCCAGATTTTCACCTCCATAATGTACTGTTATGCCACCTGGGACACCTTTTTGTTCCTTCAAGTGAGTGTGCCAAGATGATTTTGGAAGTGCACTACAGTCAGGTCGTTGGGCATTTCGTGGTCGAGAAAATAGTGGCAGTACTGCAAAAGTATTTCTATTGGCTGAATCTTTGATGGGACGTTAGGAATTACATCAGATGCTACATTACCTATGTCATTGCCAAACCAATCATCATGAAGCAAGGCCTCTATAATCCACTGCCTACACCTAGTCGACCTTGGGAATCCATCTCCATGGATTACATGCCGGGCCTTCCTTCTACTAAGCATGGTAATGACTGTGTTTTTGTGGTCATCGATAGATTCTCGAAGATGCCCATTATGGTAGTCTGCAAGAAGAATATCACAACGGAAGCCAATATTAAACTCTTCTTTGAACGAGTTTGGGTACACTTTGGGATCCCATATTCTATCATCTTAGATCACGACAATGGGTTCCTCAGTACATTTTGATCCAGCCTTTGGTCGATGCTGGACACCAAGCTCACTTAGTCCACAACTTTCCATCCCCAAATTGATGGTCAAATAAAGATCATCAACAAGATGATCATACACATTATGCGTCTCTATAACTCAAATCATCCACACACATGGTATGAGAGCCTCCCCTATGTCCAGCACAGCTATAAACAGGCTCTCCGTAGCTCGACTGGCCACAACCCTTTTTAGGTGGGCTTAGGATTTGAGCCACTATGTTCAATTGATGTGGCCATACCATTTGTAGCTACTCAGGTAGATTCAACTCATGTCGTGTCTAAAGCTGACAAAGCAAACAACTTCATGGAGCACATTCAACACATCCGCTAGCAGGTCCACAACACTCTAGAGAAATCAAATGCCAAGTACAAGCAACGACATGATCAACATCGAATGCCACACAAGTTTCAGGTGGGCAACAAAGTCTGGTTGCATTTGCCTAAGGAACACCCTACCGGAGCTTATTGAAAACTCAAACCACTCTGATATGGTCCTTAGACCATTACCAAGGTTATGGGAGACAACGCTTTTTAGCTCAACATTTCCCCATTCCTTGGTATGCACCCAATGTTCAATGTTTATCCCTTGGGTTTATTATTCATTTGGGTTTATAATATCAATTATGGTCAATCATGGTCAACCATGGTCAATAATGTTTTATAAAAATAAATCATGGTAAATCATGGTCAACCATGGTCCAACATTTCATTGTGACAAAGATTGTCTCAATATGAAAATCAACCATGGTCCAATGTCACATTGTGACAAATATTGTCTCGATATGAAAATTAGTCAAGGTCAAGCATGGTGAACCATGATCCAATGTTGTATTGTGACAATCTAAGATTTTATTAATATAAGGATTCAACCATGGTTGAGCATGGTCCAATGTCACACTGTGACAAAGATTGTCTCAATATGAAAGTCAACCATGCACAACCACAATCAACCATGTTTATTTAAGGGTTTATCATGTTTATCTTAGGGTTTATATTATTCCATTGGGTTTAATATTTTTCCTTTAGGTTTATAATCCCTTTGGTTTTTAGTATTTATCCCTTGGGTTTATTATACCCTTAGGTTTATAATATCAATCATAGTCAACCATGGTCAATCATGGTCAATCATGGCCAACCATGGTTAACCATATTTTATAAAATAAATCTTGGTCAACCATGTTTGTTTTAGTCTTTATAATATTTATCTTAGGGTTTATATACCTTCAGTTTATAATATTAGTCCCTTGGGATTAATATTATTCCCTTGCATTTATAATCCCTTGTGATTTTAGTATTAATACCTTGGGTTTATTATTCCATTTGGATTATAATATCAATCCCTTAGGTTTATTCATCTAAGGTTTCAACCTTGGTCAAGCATGGTCCAACGTCATATTGTGACAGAAATTGTCACAATATAAAAATCAACCATGGTCTACCATGTCTATTTTAGGGTTTATAATAGTTATCTTAGGGTTTAGATACCTTCAGCTGATATTATTCCCTTGGGTTTATAATCCCTTAGGATTTTAGTATTAATCTTTTTAGTTTATTATTCCCTTGGGTTTATAATATCAATCATGGTTAAGCATGGTCAACCATAGTTTATCAAAATCAATCATGGTCAACCATGGTCCAATGTTGCATTGTGACAAAGATTGTTTCAACATGAAAATCAACCATCGTCCAACGTCGCAATGTGACAAAGATTGTCTTGATATGAAAATCATTCATGGTCAACCATAGTTAACCATCATTCAATGTCGCATTATGACAATGATTGTCTTAATATGAAAATCAACCATGGTGAACCATGTTTATTCTAGGGTTTTTAATATTTATCTTAATCTTTATATACCTTGGGTTTATATTATTGATCCTTTGGGTTTAATATTATTCTGTTGGGTTCATAATCCCTTAGGGTGTTAGTATTAATCGCTTGGGTTTATAATATCAATCCCTTAAGTTTATTAATCTAAGTGTTCATATTCCTAGGGTTTAATATTATTCCTTTAGGTTTATTATCCCCTTGGGTTTATAAACTCAATCCCTTAGGTTTATTAATCTAAGGGTTCATATTCATAAGGTTTAATATTATTCTCTTAGGTTTATAATCCCTTGGGTTTTTAGTATTAATCCCTTAGGTTTATTATTCACTTGAGTTTATAATATCAGCTATGGTCAATCATGGACAATCATGGTCAACCATGGTCAATCATGGTTAACCATGGTCAACCATGTTTTATAAAATCAATCATGGTCAATCATGGTCAACCATGGTCCAACTTGCATTATGAGAAAGATTTCCCAATATAAAAATTAACCATGGTCCAACATCACATTGTGATAAAGATTGTCTTTATATGAAAATCAACCATGGTCCAACGTTGCATTATGAAAATGATTGTCTCAATATGAAAATAAATCATGGTCAACCATGTTTATTTTAGGGTTTATAATATTAATCCTAGGGTTTATAATAGTAATCCCTCATATGTATATAATATATTAGGTTTTATAATCAGAGACTTTTTAGGATTAATACTGAAAACCCAAGGGATTATAAACTCAAGGGAATAATATTAAACCCAACGGAATAATATTAAACCCTAAGAATATGAACCCTTAGATTAATAAACTTAATGGATTTATATTATAAACACAAGGCAATAATGTTAAACCCCAGGGATATTAATGTTTGGGTTTGTAATATTAATAATCTATTGAGCTTTTAATATTAATCCTAAGGATTCATATTCCTAGGGTTTAATATTATTCCTTTGGGTTTATTATTCCCTTGGGTTTGTTAATCTAAGGGTTCATATTCCTAGGCTTTAACTTTATTCCCTTGGGCTTATTATTCACTTAGGTTTATAAGAACAATCATGGTTAACCATGGTCCAATGTTGCATTGCGACAAAGACTGTCTCAATATGAAAAGCAACCATGATTAACCTTTTCTATTTTAGGGTTTATAATATTAATCTATCATATGTATAATAATATATTAGGGTTTATAATCGTAGAGTTTTTACGATTAATAATAAAAACCCAAGGGAATAATATTCAACCCAAGGAATATCCCGATTGAGATGAGGGAGGGTGTCAGAGGCGATAGGCTCAGAAGTGGCATGGTCTGTAAAAAGACCATAACTACCACCGTCTCCCACATGCTCAAGGCAGGGGGTGTGGTGTCCATTGAAATGAATGCATGGACAGTGGGTTGGCAAGGTGGCAGAGGGAGGAATAAGGAAGGGTGGTGGAGGAGGTTAAGGTATTCGACGTGCCGAGAAAGTGAGAGTAGCTGTGGAGACGGGAGGCAACTCAAAACTGGAGAAGGGCGAAGGCACCTTGGCTATGGACAAGAAATGATTTCCTGGTATGTAATTTAGTCTCGCTCCTGCACCAATTCCATGATCTGGTTAGGTTCCCCTATCAATTACATGATCTGGTTGGGGTTTTTCTGGGGGTAAGGTAGGGGCAAGAGGCCATCCCAATGGGGAGTAGTGCTATATGGGAGGAACTAGGGGAGGACAGGGAGTGCCATGGCCTGGCTCTGCATTTTTTTCTTATCCTATTTGAACCAGAAGCTGGGCAGAAGCATGGGTAATGGTGGGTCGAGAAGATACGCAGGCCTTTACCTAGTTGCTCAGACCGTGGGAATTGGGGATAACAGGTTTTCCATTCCTGAGGGGCTGGGTGTTGAAGGGAGAGGCAAGAAAGAGTTGCAGGCAGGGGGTTGGGATATTAGCCATGACAGTAGAATGCTGAGAAAACCCTAGGGAAATGGGCACTTGCATGGTAGCAAGGGAAAAGCTAGGGACCCTGGGTAGTATTTGGGACAGAGGGGAAAGCATACCCATGGTTGGCAGTTGTTGGCTGAGGGAGATGAAAGTGGGTATAAAAGAAAGGGTCAAGCTAGGCTCCGGATGGGCCTGAGGGCTTGGCTCCAGATGCAGTGGGATGACAGGAAATTGCACCATGGCAAGGGGGAGGGGCACTTTGAGGAGCCCTGGGAGATGAGTTCACAACCCAATTCCCTTGGCCACATGTGGGCTCTGGGCAACCTTAACCCGTAGATGATAAAGCATGCAAGAGAGGCATTGTGTGAACAACAACGATGGGATGATGTGCAAGGGTTGACAGACCTAACTTTGTTTGACTGTCCACAGGGAATCACTGTTCAGATTATGGCTCGAGAAACAAGAGGGCGTGGTCGAGGTAGGAGAGGCCCGACCCAACAGAAAAGCAAGGGGCTGAGCACGTTGGAATCTCGAAGGGATCATAAGCCTATTGAGCACCTCATAGCAGAGGCAGCAGCGACATAGCGAGTTGAGACAGATGAAGGAATTCGGAAGCTAATTTAAGACTAGGAAGCAAGATAAAACATGAAAGTGAACCAGACAAAGAGATCAATGACTAGAGGACGATCGTCCCTGATCTAGGGAATACCCGAGGTCGAATTACGCAGTTCAAACACACCCTTTACTTGTATTTCTTAATGAAAAGTCTGCTTGGCAAAGTGAGGGAACAAATCTCTGTGGGGATGGCGGTCAATGTGCAAGGCCTACCCAGTTATAAAAAAGACATGGAAAAAATCCTCTTTTAGTTGCATAAACAAGACATGAGGATGGATCAAATCGACGACATCCCTTGCATCCTAGAGCTATATGGAATGACAAGGGAAAATGTTGAAGATCTTGCTCCTGTAGCCTCTATCTCTGATGAGCAGAAAGACTAGAGTAATAATGCTTAGTTTTTGTTTATGCGGTTAGCTTTTATGTTTCCTGTTGCATATGCTAGTTATTACAGTTATGTAGTATTTGGAAATGAGATTGAGACTTATCTAGCTTGGCTAGAAAGACTGAAGCAATTTTGTTTTTGGATGGCGTATAACGCTGACCGGTGGCCAACAGACTTGGTTTCCCCTCGGGGCAAGTTGAGGCCACCTTGTCTATCTGTGTGGTGTAAGTTTTCCTAATATATAATGGAAAATGGATGGACCTACCAAGCTTAACAAAAAAATTATTAAACCCAAGGAATAATATTAAACCCTAGGAATATGAAACTTTACATTAATAAACCTAAAGAATTGATATTATAAACACAAGGGAATAATATTAAACCTTGAGAATATTAATTCTTGGGTTTGTAATATTAATAATGTCTTGGGTTTTTAACATTAATCCCACGAGTTTTCAATATTAATGTCTTGGGTTTATTGATTTCTTAGGTTTGTAATATTAATAATCCCATGGGTTTTTAATATTAATTCTTTTGGTTTATTATTATTCCCTTGGATTTTTAATATTAATTTCTTAGGTTTATTAATCCTTGGGTTTATTAATTTTTTAGGTTTATAATATTAATAATCCATTAGGTTTATAATTCCTTGATTTCATAATCTTAATCCTCTTGATTTAATATTATTACCTTGGGTTTATAATATTAATCCTTGATGTGTATAATAATATGTTAGAGTTTATAATCTTAGAGTTTTCTATATTAATCTCAAATTTGATATATTAATTTATTAATATAGCATATTAAATTTATAATATAGCATATATTAAGTTGATGCTTACATAGTACATCAACCACATTTAATGTGGTTGTGTTAGTTTTAAATATCATATATATATGAACCTAAAATAAACTAGTAACTTTTCTAAATTTTATATTAATAAATTAGATACATAAGTCCACCTATTCTAAATGAGAATATTTTGTTTTTGTAAAAGGTACTTTGGGAACTCCTTTTCATAAAAGGTTAAAAAGTAAAATAATGTTTTAATTTCTGTCTGGAATGAATTAATATATATATATATATCTATATATTAATTAATGTAATTATGCTAATTATATATGTATATATATATAATATTTAAATATATATGATATGAAATGAGATACCACACTTTTAAATGTACCCATCTGTATTTGGGCACTTTCTTTCCAGCGCTACCTCCACTCTACGTCCCTATATAAATTAAAATAAAACAGACTATTATTTTTTAGAAATATTTCAATCACATTACTTTTAAGATGGGATCGATACTTATTTATAACATCGCAATTATACAAATGAAGAGTATCCCGAGAATTGTCATGAAAGCCAGATTCTTGTTGATGCATGGCCTTATTCTTCATTAAATAAATGGATAGGGAAAATTTATAGTGGGTACAATTCGATGAACTTATTGTTATGAGAGCCAAAGAAGTTATGATCGATCAACTGTTGACGAAATGGCAATTCTTCCTTATTTCTCCATCGCTACCAGTGAGCACATCCAACTCGACCAGCTTGACCATCGATTTAACGAAGCGTTCCGAAAAGTCTTTCCCCTTGCTCAGCTCGTTTACAATGCCTCTGCCCTCGTTGCCCACAAGCAGCGCTGCATCGGACCTGAACAACCCTTTGTTTTCCTTCAACAGATTATAGTAGTTATTGTCGAAAACTAGCGGGGTATCTGGATCCATGGGCACTTCCGTCTTTCTGTCAGAAGGACTGCAGATTGTTTTGAGATGGGCGGCATAATCGGGGTCCAGCGAAGGATCGGTGTCTCCTACGCCACTGTTGTTGTATAGACGAATTGAGAAGGAACCACAGTGAGCCCTTCCAATCGTATGAGCTCCTGCGATGCAAACAAAACGATCAAAATTTGCATTTTGTTCAGAGTTGCCCAATTGTGTGACTATTATAGACAAAGTTTTATAGAATTTCTGTGTTATAGTAGTATTTTATATTATAGTATAGTTAGATTGTTTTTTAGATTAATCATATCATTAAAATTTGGTAGATATGTAATGAGTTTTTAGATTAATTATATCATTAAAATTCGATAGATATGCAATGAATTTGGTGGATATGTAATGTGGTTATCCCAAAACAAAAATTATGAAGATAAATTTATTAGATGGTTTTAAAAGTTGACCCAATTTTAATAATATGATTAATCCAAAATACAGTCTAACTAACATAATACAATTTTTAATATAAAATAACTGTGTAATACACTTTCTTCAATTAAATTAAATTCATGAAATGTTTCTAAAGAAAGATAAAAGTGATTTCAACCAATTTACTTAACCTAAGTGCACTTAGATTTAAGGATATTTGATTTTCTTAACAACTTGATAAAGTCAAAATCATTGTTTTAACTGATGAATAAATTCAAAATCAAAATACCCATCTCATTTATCTTCCAATACAATACATTGTACAGCACCAATATTAAAAGATACCTGATAGAATGATAATCTCTGGAATACTGAATCCCTTTGTTTTAAAAAGGTCTCTGAGCTGTGAAAAATGAGAGAAAGGGGAAGGTAGATTAATGGATGCTTCGGTCTGGTTCGATATAAGGCCATCTTTGCGTCCTGTTCGCACAGTCCAAGAAGGACCTTTTTCAAGCTATGGAATACACATTCAGATTCAGCCATTAGGGAGCTATTAGATACTGAATTCAAAAATAGAATTTCTGGATTCAAAAATAGAATTTCTGGACTTTGGATTTTTAGGAACAAAATTTCCTGCGGTAGCATTCTCTTAATGCTTTATGGTGATCTTTAAGTAGATTGTAAATTTTGGAAATATTTAAAAATCTCATTAAAATTATAATAAATGTTTATAGATCTATTTTAAATATGGATTTAACATGAGTCCAGAGGGGATCCAATTTCTTCAAGATTTATCTTAAATACGGATCTAATATAAGTCCAGAAAGAGATCCAATTTCTTCACGTGCAACATTTTTTATAAATCCACTTTATTTAAATATTTTGTATAGTTATTTCATTTTTCATTTTATTTTTTTGGAAATTTCAACCTCAATGACAGACTAACAAAATTCAAAAACCTACCATTAAACTTATTACAGCAAATGATTAAGATAACCATATAACATATATTACTGTAATCTGTTTATGTATATTTATACCCGAACGAAACAGTCATGGAACTGTAATCTCATGAGAGAGGGAGCCAATGTCTGATCTTGGTCGATGTAACCTTTAACGACCTTATATACTAGGGCTTCCACATCTGTTCCGTTACAGCTATCTGTGTAAAATTGCTCCTTCAGTCCTTTATTGCCATCACCTCCCTCTTGTCCTCCATTGTTGTCACCTTTGCCGTGCTGTTCACCACCTCTGCCTCCATCTCCATTTCCTTGACATTGCCCCCCAACAAAAACCAGAAACAGAAGAATAACAACAAGCGTTGCTCGTAACCATTTGTCACCCTTCATATTCATCAGTTCAGATGTAATTATTATCGTCTTCCAAAAATAACCCTAGCAATTATGTAAGCAAAGCCTCTCTCAGATCTGGATTAACATTCGATTAATTGACCGATATTTATAGCTGATTGCAAGCGCGGTTAGGAAAAATCCCAGTTGATCTATTCTTGAACATAAAAAATGAAGAAGTTTTGTAAGGAGCAATTCATGCATGATGGCAGACAAAGGACAGCAGGCGAGAAGCTGCCATAGGCATTTTAAAATGCCATATCTTTCCCAGAGTGTAATTCTCTCCTGTTAGCGTTACCCGCCTCCCAAAAAATTTCATTTGATGCTCCCTCCCGTTTACGTAATTCCAAGTCTTTATCCTTAAAGTATACTAAAACGAAAAAGCACTTCCACTTGTGGGTTTAAGAAACTTATACATTGAAGATTGCATGGACAGATCTGGCCTTCGTCAAAAAATAAATACAGAATTCTGTCTCCAATCGAAAAAGAAAATTTGTAATAACTAAAATTTGTAATAACTGCTTCAAACGCACTCATCACCGACATGCATTTATAAATCCATAAATTTGAACAAAATGTGGCAGATGCTACTGTGGGAGTAATTAAAGATTACATAGCTATATAAATTAAAAAAATGATTAGTATTAATGGGTATTAATCTATAATAGAAATCAAAACACAATTAGAATAGAATACATCTTACAAGAAGATTTAAAAATTTTATTATTATTATTATTTTAAGAGGAATTAATATGTTTTTTAAGTAAATGTTCTGTAAGGCTTGTAAATAGAGGATTGCCTTTTAATTCATGAATTCTGGTCTGGTTGGCTAGGAAGATAAAAGACCTCACCACATATAGAATTTCAATTTCTTCAAAAGTGTGGAATATAAAAGTTTTTTGTTTTTTTGTTTTGTTTTTTTAATCTTTTGAAATCAAAATGTCAATACATGAGGATTACAAAATTGGAATATAAAAGTAAAAGACAAGAAGGCTAAAAGACAATTAAGTAGAATTATTTGAATGAGTGACTTCTATTGGGATGGGCTCCTTGTTTTTGCCTGAAGAATAGCCTAGTTTTGGAGGGATGCCCATGTGTTTCTCTATATGACTCGACGTTCTATCCAGAGAGACAAGAATGTCCTTCCTCCTTTATTTATGTCTAATAACACTCTATCTAGGAGGAACTTAAGGTGCCAACATATATCCATAGTGTACATGTATTGATTATATCTCCCTCATAAATGCCCTAGTGTTGGAACCTAGTCAACGACCTATGCTAACACTTCAATGTTTGTAAGGGTGTGACATTCGCCAGCCAGGTCCCTTTCAACCTAAGCTAATTCCTCTTGCACTATTTGTGGAGTAAGTTCTCTAAAATTCTAAACTTTTAGCCCTCAATTGGGTTCGAGTGTGCCCCAATTCTTGATGATAAGTTTCCCTATGGCAAACTCAAACTCTTTGATGGGTCATGATGTCTTCCCTAGGAGCGATTCAAGCCCAAATATGGATTGAGAATATCACACACCAAGAGTAGATTTCCAAGGAAAATTATGCCTTTGAGAAGAGTAATCAACGAGAATTGTCTCTTCCATTCCATAGGAGGAGGCTTGGAATGCCAATGCTAAACAGACTATTGGTGACTTCTAATGAGTGAGAAGACTCTCTCTTAGAAGTGAATCTATCACCCTCACACTGGCCTAACACAACAGACAACACTAAATCTAAAGTAATGAGAATTATAGAAACTTTCCTAGTGGAGATGAACACAAACTTGTGCGACTGGTCTCTTCAGCCTTATATGGCTAGAAAGAAAAGGTAAGGTGTGAAAAGTCTAAAGATGATGGCTTAGTTCTTTCCTCGCCAAACCTAATTGAAGTGCTCGAAGGATTGACAAGGGTATAGAGAAGAGATAGATGACCCGAGGAGACAAGGGAAACAACAACTATGATCCTATTTTTTCTACCCAACGCCTCGAAGGATTTGCCAATGTAAGTGAAGGCCCAAAATAGTAACCCTTTTAAGCACTTGTTGCGGCCTCATAATTCTGTTGCCGAAACATGGGGGATAACCACCTGGTCTAGACCTTAAGACATCTCATTTTCCATTTAAAGTGGTGGCTTCGACTTAGGATAACGAGACTAGTTTCCCAATGTGGGTTTTAAGATGAGAGTGGGTGGTTCATGAGTGTTTTGCAATAGAATAATGATAATCCAAGTGACTTATACTATGATGCAATTTCTCTAACTTAACTTATTCTAATATAAACCCAGGTGTTTTTGTATGGCATCAAATCTACAAAGTTATCCTTTTAACATGTGATAATAAAGATTGAACACAATTAAATGGAGATGATAACATAAAAGATAATTCCTTTGACTAAATAGTTAGTCAAGGAAATTTATAAAATATATCGCATGTTTAATGAGTTATATATGAAAGTCAAAACTTCAGTTATGGCACCATATAAAAGTGAAATTAATGCTTCACAGAAACAATAAATCTCACATATAATTCATGAAAATAAAGTTTTTCCACTAATTAAATGTAGATAGAATTATGCATACACGATAATAGTACCAGATGTATGAAGTCCTGCTCATTTGACAAATGACATAGACCAACTTCTTCCTTCAAATCAAATTGTCTCCCAAGAATACAAAAGTGCATCAACAAAGGAAAGTAGTCTGATATTTAAAAGAAAATATCATGTTCCATCATTTCACCAAAGCACTCACAAACTTACAATAGTGCATTCTTTTCAAATGTTTTTGATAAAATTATTGACCCTTCTCGAAATGCATGAGAAAGGTATAAATACTATTCTAGCTAAGTGTGCAAAAATAGATTATAAAAAATCTGAGGAGGTTTTAAACAACCTCCTCCTACATAGGTAACTAACTCCAAAAATAAACAAATATCAACAAACATAACTAAGAGGATGACTTGATATCTGCCAGTTTGTCCTTTAAATTGCAAATATCGATCATAGGTTGAATTTGAGGAGGTGGACCGAAATGAGATTTGAGTTGTCCTGTAAAGATTGCATCGGCAAGAGGTGGCAACATCCTTTGAGTTGCATGAAGAGAACAATTGAGGGTCATAATCTGGCTATGTGGCTTGACCAGATACTACCAATACAACTCCCAGTCAGTCGTAGTTAGTTTTGTAATTGCATCTCTTTGATTCCCCACTTTTTCTTGCCAGCCTTTACTCAAAGCGGTTAAGTCAGGCATTTCTTTCACATTACCCTCCTTCATGAGATTGGTAGCGAATAGGGTATGATTTACTACCTTTATTATGTTCTTAAATACTCCAGCTGCCCTCACAACTGCCAGATCGGCTTGTTCTATCTTAGCATCCCAATCAATAAAGAGGATGTCTTTGTGAGTTTCATCAATCTCGAGTAGAATGGAATTCTTTCCCTCTTCTAATTCCTGCCATTCAATGAAATCAGAGATTTTGGTGTTTAAATCATTAAACTCTGTTCTCCGGTCAATGGCTTTGTCTGTGAGCTAGTCACTGGTAATCAGGTAGGGAGTGATGCGTGACAACTTCTGGAAGAAATACTCTTGCTGCTTGACTAGAAGAGAATTTAGTTCTAGAGCCTCTTTAATGAACTCCTTAGTAGTGGGAACATTCTTGTACCTGTCCATAGATTGTTGCAATTCTTGGAGGTGCATGTTTTTTGGCAGTAAGTCAGCTTCATGGCTTATTTTTAAGACTTCCATGTCCTACTGCAATTGTTTGAGTTGCTTGGCTGCCTATTTGTTTGTGCTTTCTTTTTCTTTTTCAAGATCTTGTTTGAGCTGCGTGATTCTTTCCTCCTTTTCCTTTAGCAGAGTAGACACCTTAGTAGCATTGTCCATAGTGGCTAACGTGTATACTCCTGTGAACTGTGACAGTTTAGTCAAGTTCTCAGCTAGATTGAAAGGCATGTCCTTCCAAACAATGTCCATTGGCTCATCTCCAGGTGAGAATTCGGGTGCATCTACCATTCTCATTCTCCTTTGCCTTCGGACTAAAACCTTGTGGAGAGGGCTATAGAATAAATTAAGTGGACGTATCTCCGTCACTTTCAGAATAATTTCTGATGTGGACAGAGCAAGGATAATTTCAACATGCTGGGATGTTGTGGTTTCTTAATCCATAGGTGTAGGTTGTTCACCGATAGACTTGGGCTCTGTATATTGATGAATTTTCAGAGGAGTTTTGAATTCCTCTGTTGTTTGAGTATTTGGAGCTTTGGGAGTGTCTTGCAATTTCTAATTGAATTGATCCCATTTTTGCACCAAACTAGTGCCTTGGGCTTCTAAACTTTTCTCTGTGGTTGGTGTGTCCATTACTTGTTTTTTGGTTGGCTTCCTGCAGGACTCAGCCGTACTATCTGCACCCTGGACTTTCCCTGTGACTAGTGTATTCTCAGTGTTTACCTGAGAGTCCTATTGAGAGCTAGGGGTTGTGATATTGATAGTGTTACTTGGGATAGGCTTATCCTCGGGCTTTAATAGATGCATTGGAATGACATGGAGCCTCTTATTCATGAATTCCTGAAATCTTTGAAAATATTCATGCAAAAACAGATAGCATCCATAATATAAGCACACAAATAGAAGGGAGGGAGGTTATCTGAAGAGGAGGCTTTCTTTTATCGATATTCAGTAATGGAGGTGGCTAAGTTGTCAGATAGGATAGAATGCAAATTCATGATATAGGAATTCACACAAGCATCGATCAAGGGAATCCATTATATTGAAAACTTAGTGTTATTTGGCAGTCCATACAATCTACATAACATTGCTGCTGCATAATTGTAGGGGTTTTCCAAAGAGGCTATTGCATACATACCTGATTTGTCATAATTGAATTTGTTGTCTAACATTCTCCAAGTCTGAATTAACTTGAAGGGGTCTAGATTATTCTTTGCGAAGTTAGCCATAAATGTGCTGTCGTAGATTTCTTGCGGGTTAGGTATGTGATACATTTCCTTCAAGTCTTCTGCCCTGAATGATCCTACGAGCTCCATCCTTGAATTCTTGAACTACCTATCTTCAATGATAAGGTTTTCGACGACCCATCTGATCATGTCTGTGTAAGGGAGGATTTTGGCTCTTGCTCCTATCCTATGAAGGAAAGAACAAGAGGCATCCTTGCATTGAGGTCCATTGACCCAGCTATTTCTCTTGTAACATTGATTTTAGGATGCTCGTCTTCCAGTTTATTGTAAATTACTTCCCAAGATGTTGTGCCTCTAGCTGCATCATAGACTGTATCAACAAAGATATGAGCCATCTTTGTATCCTTTGTTTCAACTACAGTCTTCTTAGTTTTCTTTTGCATCACCTTTCTTAAGGACATGTATTTTGTCGCTTTCCTAAAATAGACAAGATATATCAACACAGATGATATCAAGTAATTAAGACTGAAATTCTCTATGAAATGACTTTGGATCGTGAGAAAGGTTTTTATGAGATATTTGATTATAACTACCCATAACCTAGAAAATGATTATCCTCCCTCAGGTCGCTAATCATTAAATAACCTGTCAACTCGTTTGTTCATATTATTTAATACGTAATTATTCTGCATGCTCTACCTCCTTAATCATAGATCATGGTCCTTTAAAGGGGTACTGTGTAACACTTATCAAATATATCGATCAAAATGCAATTGCGAAAATCGCAATATCGCATTTCACAAATTGTTAATGTTTGTCCTAAGGCACGTTCAAGTCTTTTGTGAATTGAAAAATGTGATTGTGTAATGGCAAGATGAGGTTATTGCAGTGGGAGACCTTTTCGCATATCGAAATTTCATAAAGGTTTTATAAAATAGTGATGTGGAAAAGCACGATATGCGATATATGTTTCCTCCTTAGCTCATTTTTCAAGTTTTTGCTAAGTTTTCTTTAGAGAGGCATTATTATCCTAGGCTTAAAAATTTAAAAAGGATCCCCATTTATAACTCAAATGCTCACTATTGTTAGTTAAAAATGGGGGGTTTTTTCGTAGTACAACAATTGGTGATTCACTTGGGAGAACCAGTGATCTATTAGTAATTTTATGAAATTTCTAAAAACTTTCAGAGTAATTGGAGTTATAAGAATAATTATTTCATGAGTTATAAGGTAAACAACATTTCTCTTCAACCACCATTTCTTGCTCAGGCCCATCTGCTTAATTACTTCACCCTTGTAACGATAGAAATATAAATGTTAGCATCAGCCAATAATAAGGTTTAAAGTAATATAGTAGGTGCCTCCTGCAGATTATTTTTTTCGTTTTTACTCATTTATCACAGATAGAGCCTCTACTGCCAACAGGGGTTCATAGCCTCGACAGGGTTACCTTTTAACCAACAATGATCCATTATCCCATCTATATGAATTTTCAGATTTCAAAATGATATTCGTTTGAATTGAATCTCTCTTGGACTTTGTCCCCCCTTTTTTAATCTTTTTTTTACCTTTTGAGTGGAATCATTTTCCTTAAAAGACATTTTCTAGGCGTGGTAACCTATTGATGACAAATTCACCGATTGTAAATAAACTTAACAAGCTGGCTCTTGATGAGACCCCTTGTCTTCTGATCAAGAAGATCATTAGCTATTACCCTGTTTTGATATGCAGTATTGGTAATATCAGTTTTAATTACTTCCCTATGAACATGGTAAACAAGCTCGTAATGAGACTCTTTATCTTTTAAGTTTTTTATATTTTAGAATTACGCTCTGAAAAAGGGAAAATTTTAACAGATGCGGTGGGCCATTGGCCTTTTTAAGGGCTTTGTGTGATAATGATAGAGTTTTTAAGATACTGATCTGCAGGAAGTCCTTTCTAGGTTAAAGATTCTTTTCTTGACTGATAACAAAACCTTCATATCCTATAAAGATAATATTTTTTCATAAAATAAATGTTTTTGAGCAAGATCAAGTTTTTCCAAAGCGATGAAGTTCATTTTAGTACTCAAATGTCCTAATTGTTCCTTTTAACTCTTATTTTCTTATAGAAGCTAAAAATCATAGATGTTATCAAAGACTTATTTTGAAAAGCCACGAGTAAATACTAGTTAACCATTATTTTCATAAAAAGAAATATATTACAGAATTGGAAGAGGTTATCTCCTAAGAAAAATACCTCTTTAATATTTGCCCATTAACAGGCAAAGAATCTTTCCTACCAGACAAGTCTTGTAAAAGAAATGTTGATTGTCTAATTTTTTCAATAATTTGAAAAGGGCCAAGCCATAGCCTTTGGAATTTGGTATGTCTACCTTTTTCCTCATGTGCCTTGTCCCATTTCAGAACTAATTCACCTACTTCAAAGCATTTTTGACTGGCATACGTTGTATCAAAAGAAGCTTTGACTAATTGTTGATGATGGAAGTGGGTTGCTTTAGCCTTTTCTCTTTCTTCTTTCATTTTGAGAATTTGAAATTATCTAGCCTGGAGAGAAGATGAAGGGCTTTCATTGATAAATTGTACCAGAGAAAGAGATGGGATTGCTACATTTTTGGGAAGAACAACTTATTTTCCATAAACTAAAGAAAAAGGAGAAGAACCAATACAGGCTTTCTGAGTAATCTTGTCTGCCCACAGAGAAAATGTTAATGCTTTATGCCAATTTCTATGATTTTGATCAATAGTTCTTTTGATAATTCTGATGAGGTTTTTTTGTTGATTCTGCTAATCCATTAACTTGAGGATAATAATTAGCTGAATATTTTAACTTGAAACTATGCCTAAGAGCAAATTCTACCATTGTATTTCCAGAAAATTAAGATGCATTGTCAAACAATAAAGCTAAGGGTACACCAAACCGGGTAATTATGTACTGATCAATGAAATCTATGATGTTTTCTGTATTAGCTATATTTAATGGGACAACTTCTACCCACTTAGTAAAGTAATTAGTAGCTGTAAGGATGTACCTATGCTTCTTGGAAGAGTTAGGAATAATCTCACCAATTATATCTAATCCCCATTGTTCAGATGGTTGTTGGATGTTAACTAGCTGTAAAGGGAATGCTGAATTTATTTCTCTTTCGGCCATGGTTTGAAAGTTTTGCACTTTCTCGCATATTCATGTGCATCTTTAAATACAGTTGGCCAGTAATATCCTGCATGTAGGATTTTGTGAGCAGTGGTATTTCCTCCAAAATGTCCTCCAGCTGGTCCATCATGTAATTCCTACATGACTTTCTCAGCTTCAGGTTTCTCTAAGCATCTTAGCAATACTGAATTGTAATTCTTCCTAACCAATACGTCATTAACTAGCTCATATTGATTTGAATTTAATCTTAAAGCTCACTTTGTTTTATAATTAAGGCGCACAGGAGCATATCCGTTTTAAAGATAAAATATCAAATCAACATATTGTGATTGTATATTGTTGAGGCTTACCTCTGATATTTGTACTTCATTACCTTGATCTTTTTTTGATGGCAACTGCGAAGCTCCTGTTAACATCCTGCAAAAACCTTGGCCCTTGACAATTTTAGTTGGTCAGATTTCTACATCATATTCTTGGAGTGCAGTTACCCAATTAGCTCTTTTCTCCCCTACTTCTCTTTGAATTAGTAGTTGTCTTACCACAGGGTAGGGTACAACTATCTTTGTTTGGGTTTTAAGAAGAAAAGGTCTGAAATGCTTTATAGATTTAAAGACAACAAATGATTTTTTTCTACAACTGAATAATTTAATTCGGTGCCTTGCAAGTTAGAACTAAAAAAGGAGATGGGTGCCTCAACATTTTCATCATTCAACTATGTCAAAACTGTAGCATACGAAGTATCAGATGGAAAATTATATAATAAAAAGGGTTTGAGAAAGTAAGGAGTTGTTAATGAAGGGTCATTAATAATGTCTTTCTTTATCAACTCAAATTATTCTCTTTCATCCTTGCTCCATCTAAAAACTGCATTTTTCTTATCATCATTTGAAGGGGTAAGACTATTTGTGAAAAATCTAGGACGAATCATTTAACAAAATTTATTTGGCCTAGGAATGATTGCATGGTTTTCTTATTGTGTGGGAGGGGAATTTTTTCTATTTCCTGGACTCTATCAGGATCGATGTAAAATTCTTTTCTTGGATACTATAAACCCAAAGAGGTTTCCTTCTAGTAAAGCAAAATACGATCTTTTTGGGTTTAAGGAAATGCCATATTTCATGCATCTTTCAAAGATGTGCTTGAGGTCACTTAAATGATTGTTACTATCCCTGGAATACACTGTGATATCGTCCAAGTAAATAACAACCGATTTGTTGATTAGACCTCTAAAGGCAATGTCCATAGCACGTTGAAATGTGGCACCAACATTTATTAGTCCAAAAGGAATTTTCTGATAGGCATATGTTCCCCACTTGGTCCTGAATGTTGTCTTTAATCTGTCATCTAGATAACAAAGGATTTGATTATATCATGAGAATCCATCTAGAAAAGACATTAATTAGGAACTTGCAACTCATTGCAATACCTGTTCCGTAGTAGGCAAGGGAAAATTATCCTTTTGGCAAGCTTTGTTTAGGTTTCTAAAATCAATGTAGATCCTAATTTCATCGTTATTTTTCCTTACAGGTACCATATTTGATACCCATTTAGAATGTCTGATAGGGAATATTATCTTGGCCTTCAGAATCTTGTTCAATTCTGATTTAATTTGACTTTCGAGGTTCGGGTGAATATTTTGAAGCTTCTGCTGAACTGGTTTTTCATTCAAAGTCATGGGTATGGTTGTTGAATTATAGAGGTATCATAGGTTTTGAGATCTACATAATCCCAAGCGAAGACACCTTTATATGTTTTCAATAACCTAATGAATGATACTCTTTCTTGAGATGTTAGGTCAAGACCTAGGTTGATATTTTGAGGTTTCTCATTTGATCCTAGGTTTACTACTTCAAATCTCAGAGTAAAACTTTGAGTTTTGGAGTTAGTAATTTTCTTAAATCTATCCTTCAAATCATAAAGATCTTCCATCTTAACCACAAACTTAGGAATTGGGTTTAGATCAAGATTATTTTTTATTTCTATATCATGCTCATGCTCGTCTATGATCTTCTCTTCATATGATCCTTCTGATGTAAGGAAATTTACTATATCTGTATCATTATTGAATACTCTCCAATTTGTTATATTGTCGGGAATAGATGACCTAAATATTAATTCTATTGAAAATCTATCTGGACTAAAGTCTTTTGATGGTATAAGTCTAGATGCCACATTGGCAAGTAAGTCAGCACTTGCATTCTGGAGTCTAGGGATTGAAGAAATGTTGAAAGTAGAAAAATGAGAAGTCAATTTCTGAGCTAAAGATTGATAGTGTTTAAGATGCCCAGAAACACAGTGAATTGTATTTCTCACCTGTTTCACAATTATTTCAGAGTCACCATAGACTCGAAGGTATTTGACATTAAGACCGATGGATTTATACAGTCCTTGGATTAGTGCTTCATATTCGGCAATATTATTAGTACACTGAAATTCAAGTTTGCAGGCTAGCATAATTTTCTCTCCTTGCAGATTGATCAAAATGCATCCTACACCCGCACCATCTTCTAATTTAGAACCATCAAAATAGAGAGTCTAGAATAGAGAGTCATTATAAACTTTATCAACTAAATTTAAACACTTGGAAGCATCTGTTTGTGAGAAATTCTCAATTTGAGAAACTACAACATTATCTAAAAAGGGAGAATTTTTAGAATTAAAATATCCTAAAGAGGACTCAACTAAGTAATTTCCAATGATGTTATTAGTGAAGGAAATAGGTTCATTGCTTCCCTCAAGGTCTGTGACTATATATTTCATGAATTTTTCTCGATCTACCTTGATTTGGTTTCGTTTATCGTTGTGTAGCAACCACATGTGAGACCAGTCAGTTCTAAAATAACCATGCAACTTTTTAGACCAATCCTTGCTGAGAATCAAAACATAAAATTCAAGGATATCAGCCACCAATATATCAATTATTTGTGAAAATTTTGGATTAGAATAAAGCCTAATTGAAACTGATGCTATTTCTCCAAGTACCTCTACTTTCGTCCTGTTTAATTGAACTATGTGTACTGCAGATTTTTGAGGTGTAATGTTCAATTTAGTACACACAACCCTTGGCATTATGTTTGAGGAGGCTTCTGAGTCAATAAGCCAGTTATGAACATTTCTGTTGAAAATTTCATAAGTAAGCAGAAAGGAAGGAACATGAGAAATAGACCTATCACCAATCAGAACTAGATCTAAAGGATCTACTTTATTTGAGGATGAAGGAGGTTTTCCCATATTGTAGGCGGCTTGAGTAACTATAGCAGATGGTAGGGAGATACTGGAACTACTTTCCATTCTCTTAACAGGATTTTATGTTGCTATTTGAGTTTAGTAAGCTCATGCAACGTGATATTAGCTCTGGTCTTTTTCATATCTTCCTCTATATTGTATTCGACTGTATCCGATATTACCAATTCTTTTAAGGCATTCAGGGAGTCTAGAGGAATAGGGTTGGTTTAGATGGTCTTAGATTTCTTAGGAACTATTTTCTCTTTTGAAGGAGTAGAAACTTTTTGCTTCTGATTTTTGGTAAACGTGTTAGAAGAATTTTTTCTTTTGGTAGTTACTGGCATTGCTTGTGCCTCTTATTTAGTTGGGAGAATAAAATCCCACCTCCCATTTAGTTCGATTTCTTCTTTTGTTTCAAGTTCTTCATCATTTGGTGAATCTTCTCCTAATTCTTGATCAGATTCAACATTTGAAATGATGTTTGGAGGTTGTGATGGAGAAGATGAGTTCTTTTTGAATGATCTGAAAGGTCTTTTAGGAGCAGATGATTCTGCGAACTATTTTTTAATTTCTACCATTTCATTGGACATTGTTTTTAACACTTTCTAAAGGCCTTCCAGATTGAAAGGGTCCTTTGGAGTTTCCTTCTTAGAGTCATCTTTAAACGTAACTTTCTTGGTCTTCCTCTCATCTGTTTGTGATCTTTTTTCCAAATCTATGATTCTTCTTTCTACAGATAGGGATTCTTTCATGTTTTCTACAAGGGTAGCCTTATTGGCTCTATCTACAAAGATTGCAATATTAGAAGGAAGAGATGATATATACCATTCTATTTGTACTTCTACAATAGGTTTAGAGGCAGCGAGGATTTTGTTTAGCAATTTGTTAAATCTGGAGTTGAAACCTTTGATATTTTCATTTGTATTAGCTTTTAATTAGAAATATCATTGATCAAGGATGCTATGGTTCTATCATCACCAAGTTTTGCAAGAAATACTTCTTGAAAAGTATCCCAGTCTCTAATTGAACCTGTTAGAAGGGAAAAATACCAAGATCTAGCAGATCCTTGGAAAGTATAAGGAAACCGTCTGACTACAACATCTTCATGTGTCCATTGAGATTCATGGCTAACATAAAATTGTTTAGATGTTCTTTGGCTGGGAGAGCATCGTCAGGATTATACTTAGGCAGCCATTTTTATGGGTTTTCTGGGAGTGCATTTGGATTTGCAACCAAGACAGCACCAACATTTGTCCAAGGTTGAGAAGGTTGATTGGCCATAACTTGAGTTGAGGATTGAGAAAATGGGAAGGTTAGTCCAGAAGTAGGTATAGATGCTGAAGAACTTACTATTGGGTTGGTACCAATGATTTTAGTAGTAACAGGGGAAGTGTATATTTTAGAAGTAGTGGATTGAGTAGAAGTGGATGAAGGAATAGATAGGTGGAAAGGTGATGTGATCTCGCTAGTATCTGATTCATATACTAATGAAGTGACTTTCCTACATCGTGGAGGGATAGGGAATTCGAAAGGAGTAACCCCAAGTTTCTCACTTTGCAGTGTAGTCAATACACCAGATTGTTGTAATAAGGAGGTAACACTTTCTTTAGATAATTCGGGTCTCTATGGCTTCTCAACAAAAATGGATATCTATTCCAATTTCTATATCAAAGAATGAACTTCAGGAGATTCGGTAATATAACATGAAGATGGTGGTTGCCTTACTACTTCAGGAGATGAGGGAGATGTTTTTGTAACTTCAGATTTCTAGATAGGGGATTCTGAACGATATCTAGAAGGTATAGAAGTGATGGAGGGGTTTTGACTCTTGTGAATGTTTTCCGAATGATATTTAGGTTTATATGCCATTCACAGCTGAAGGCCCTCCTTCTAGCACCAAAATGTTGCGGCCTCATAATTCTACTGCCGAAACAATAGGGATAATCACCCGGTCTGAACCTTAAGACAGCTCCATTTCCATTTAAAGTGGTGGCTCTGACTGGGGATAATGAGACCAATTTCCCAATGTGAGTTATAAGATGAGAGTGGGTGTTTCATGAGTGTTTTGCAATAGAATAATGATAATATAAGTGACTTATTCTATGATGCAATTTCTCTAACTTAACTTATTCTAATATAAACCCAAGTGTTTTTGTATGGTATGTGATCTACAAAGATATCCTTTTAACATGTGATAATAAAGATTGAACACAATTAAATGGAGATGATAACGTAAAAGATAATTCCTTTGACTAAATAGTTAGTCAAATAAATTTATAAAATATATCGCATGTTTAATGAGTTATATATGAAAGTCAAAACTTCAGTTATGGCATCATACAAAAGTGCAATTAATGCTTCACAAAAACAATAAATCTCACATATAATTCATGAAAATAAAGTTTTGCCACTAATTAAATGTAGACAGAATTATGCATACATGATAATAGTACCAGATGCATGAATTCCTGCTTATTTGACAAATGACATAGACCAACTTCTTCCTTCAAATCAAATTGTCTCCCAAGAAAACAGAAGTGCATCAACAAAGGAAAGTAGTCTGATATCTAAAAGAAAATATCATGTTCTATCATTTCACCAAAGCATTCACAAACTTACAATAGTGCATTCTTTGCAAATGTTTTTGATAAAATTCTGGACCCTTCTCTAAATGCATGAGAAGGGTATAAATAGTATTCTAGCTAAGTGTGAAAAAATAGATTATACAAAATTTGAGGAGGTTTGAAAAAACCTCCTCCTACATAGGTAACTAACTCCAAAAATAAACAAGATCAACAAATAGAACTAAGAGGATGACTTTTTGTCTTCCAGCTTGTCCTTTAAATCGCAAATATCGATCATCAGTTGAATTTGAGGAGGTGGCCTGAAATGAGATTAGAGCTGTCCTGTAAAGATTGCAACAGCAAGAGGTGGAAACATCCTTTGAGTCGCATGAAGAGAATAGTTGAGGGTCATAACCTAGCTATGTGGCTTGACCACATACTGCCAATACAACTCCCAGTCAGTTGTAGTTAGTTTTTTAATTGCATCTCTTTTATTCCCTGCTTTTTCTATCTAGGCTTTACTCAGAGCGGTTAAGTCAGAAATTTATTTTGAATTACCCTCCTTCATGATATTGGTAGTGAACAGGGTATGATTTACTACCTTGATGATGTTCTTCGATACTTCATCTGCCCGTACAACTACCAGCTCAGCCTATTTTATCCTAACATCCAAATCAATAAAGAGGATGTCTTTATGAGTTTCCTCAATCTCAGGTAGATTGGCATTATTTCCCTCTACTCGTTCCTCCCATTCAATGAAATCAAATATTTTGGTGTTTAAATCATTAAACTCTATTCTCTGGTCAATGGCTTTGTCTGTGAGCTGGTCGGTGGTAATCAGGTAGGGAGTGATGTGTGACAACTTCTGGAAAAAATACTCTTGTTGCTTGACTAGAAGAGAATTTAGTTCTAGAGCTTTTTTAGTGAACTCCTCAGTAGTGGGAATATTATTGCACCTTTCCATAGATTGTTGCAATTCTTAGAGCTTCATGTTTTTGGCCGATAAGTCGGCTTCATGGCTTATTTTTAAGACTTCCATGTCCTGCTGCAATTGTGCAAACTACTCGGCTGCCTGTTTGTTTGTGCTTACTTTTTATTTTTCGAGCTCTTGTTCGAGCTGCGCGATTCTTTCCTCTTTTTCCTTTAGCAGAGTAGACACCTTAGTAGCCTTTTCCATAGTGGTTGACGCATCTGCTCCTGTGAATTGTGATAGTCTAGTCAAGTTCTCAGCCAGATTGAAAGCCATGTCCTTCCAAACAACATCCATTGGCTCATCTCCAGGTGAGAATTCAAGTTCATTTACCCTTCTCCTTTTCCTTTTTCTTCGGACTACAGCCTTGTGGAGAGGGCTATAGAATACATCAAGTGGAGGTATCTCCGTCACTTTCAGAACAATTTCTGATGTGGGCAGAGCAGGGATAATTTCAGCATGTTGGGATGTTGTTGTTTCTTGATCCATAGGTGTAGACTATTCGCCGACAGACTTGGGCTTTGTATCTTGATGAATTTTCAAAGGAGTTTTGAATTCCTCTATTTCTTGAGTATTTGGAGCTTTGGGAGTGTATTGCAATTTATGATTGAATTGATCCCATTCTTGCTCCAAACTAGTGCCTTGGGCTTCTGAACTTGTCTCTTTGTTCGAGGTGTCCATTACCTATTTTTCAGTTGGCTTCTTGGTGGACTCAGCTATATTGTCTCCATCCTGGACTTTCCCTGTGTCTTGTGTATTCTCAGTGTTTACCTTAGATTCCTTTTGAGAGCTAGGGGCTACGCTATCAACAATGTTACTTAGGGTAGGCTTATCCTTGGGCTTTAATAGATGCATTGGAATGACCTAGAGCCTCTTATTCCTGAATTCTTGAAATCATTGAAAATCTTCGGGTTTCAGGATCACCTTTTCTCATTCAAGTGCTTGCTCGAAATAAACTGCTGACGGTAACAAATCCTCAAAGTAATTATCTCCATGGTTGTATGCCTTGAGCTTTAGTCCTATAGTGACATTGTATGCCACTTTGTTTGGATTGAATTGCCTTGTAGGCAATATATGAACCCTAAGGACTTCCATTTGTGCTGATTCCTTAGTAGCATGAACAAAATTAGCTAAAGTAAAAGGTTTCATTTGATAGGGAAAGTAGGCCATAATGACTTCTTGCCATCATTAAGAACTTTGATCAAGCCCTTTCCCATAGTCTGGTAGGCAATCTCTCTTGCTAATAGCTTATCAGAAACATATAAGGAAAGGACGCGTGGATCAGCAGTGCTACCAAAAACCATAATGTAGGTGAACCATTCCTCATTGAAATTCTTGCCTACAACAAGCAGCTCTTCTGCAGCTTCTTGGGAAAACTTGGGGGCTTTCTTATTAAAAATCATTTGGTGTAAGGAAAACACGATAGAATGAAATATCTTATAGAAATGAGGTATATAATGCGATTCCCATATTTGTTTATGACTGAGATGGATTGGCTAAGGATCTTGTATGGTCCATTTCCAACCCATGGTTGGAAATGTCATGCAAAAATAGATAGCATCCATAATATAAGCACAGAAATAGAAGGGAGGGAGGTTATCTGAAGAGGAGGCTTTCTTTTGTCGATATTTAGTAATGGAGGTGGCTAAGTTGTCAGATAGGATAGAAGGCCAATTCATGATATAGGAATTAACACAAGCATCGATCAAGGGAATCCATTCTATTGAAAACTTAGTGTTATTTGGTAGTCCATACAGTCTACATAACATTGCTACTGCATAATTGTAGGGGTTTTCCAAAGAGGCTATTGCATACATACCTGATTTGTCATACTTGAATTTGTTGTCTAACATTCTCCAAGTTTGAATTAACTTGAAGGGGTCTGGATTATTCTTTGCGAAGTTAGCCACAAATGTGTTGTCGTAGATTTCTTGCGGGTCAGGTATGTGATACATTGCCTTCAAGTCTTCTACCCTGAATGATCCTATGAGCTCCATCCTTGAATTCTTGAACTGCCTATCTTCAATGATAAGGTTTTCGATGACCCATCTGATCATGTCTATGTAAGGGGGGATTTTGGATCTTTCTCCTATCCTATGAAGGGAAGAACAGGAGGCAACCCTGCATTGAGGACCTGAAGGCTTTGTTGACCCAGCTTTTGCTCTTGTAATAGTGATTTTAGGACGCTCGTCCTCCAATCTATTGTAAATTACTTCCCAAGCTATTGCGCCTCCAGCTGCATCACAAAATGTATCAACAAAGATAGGAGCCATCTTTGTATCCTCTGTTTCAATAGCGGTCTTCTTAGTTTTCTTCTACGTCACCTTTCTTAATGACATGTCTTTTGTCGCTTGCCTAAAACAGACAAGATATATTAGCGCAGACAATATCAAGTAATTAAGACTAAAATCCTCTGTGAAATGACTTTGGATTGTGAGAAAGATTTTTATGAGATATTCGATTATAACTACCCATAACCTGGAAAATGATTATCCTCCCTTGGGTCACTAATCATTAAATAACCTATCAACTCGTTTTTTCATATTATTTAAAACGTAATTATTTCGCATGCTTTACCTCCTTAATTGCAGATTGTGGTCTTTAAAGGGGCACTGTGTAACTCTTATCAGATATATTGAGTGAAATGTGATTGTGAAAATTGCAATATCACATCTTTCAAATTATTAACAATTGTCCTAAGGCATGTTCAAGCCTTTTGCAAATTCCGAAATGTGATTGCGTAATGGAAAGATAAGGTTATCGCAGCGGGAGACCTTTTCGCATATCGTAATTTTTTAAAGGTTTTATAAAATAATGATGTAGAAAAACGCGATATGCAATATAAGTTTCCTCCTTAGCTCATTTTGCAAGTTTTTGCTAAGTTTTCTTTAGAGTTAGGCATTATTATCCTAGGCTTAAAAAATTAAAAAGGGTCCCCATTTATAGCTCAAATGCTAGCTATTGTTAGTTTAAAATGGGGGGGTTGTTTCGTAGTACAACAAAACTGTAGAGGATTAAAATTAATCCACAACTATAGAATATATAGAAAGTTCTTGGCGGTGGCAAGCTGAGGAGGATCCTTTTGAAACCACGCAAAGGCTTCATTCTGGGCTAGAGGCCACCCATTAACTGGTGTAAAATGAATTCATTGAGCCAAAAATTGAGACATAACCTCTCTGCATGACATCTATTGAATTTAGGATTAACAAGATTGGGATAAATGGCAAGCTCATTAGGAAAGATAGTATCCACATAATATTTTTTTATAGGATTGAACGTACAATGAGCCATCAATCAACAGTTACAATGTTTGAGGAGGTATTCAATGCATATGACTGGGAGGTAGTTGGAGAGGCTCCCCCGCGCCCACTACATGCAATCACTTAAACATTCACAGGAGCTTGTTTCCATGTCCCACTAGCATGTGGTTTGGTGGGAGGTAGTTAGAGAGGCTACCCCATGCCCATTGAATGAAATCTTTCAAAACTTCATGGGGGCATGTTGCCACATCCCACTGGCAGTCAGCGCCCCACCATTTCTCAAATAAAACACCCCATTATGGAAAGTCTTTTCTTGCTAAAGCAAAGTCCAACAATCTTTCTTGAGGGAAGAATCTACCAGAAAGTGCCATGGGGATGAAATATTTAAGGCTAAATTAGAGAAACCCTAATTGACCATCTTATCCACAATTTTATTTCCAAATTGTCTAATATGAGTGGGAATGATCACTAGAATTGAGGGGAAGAGAGATGCAACTTGAGTAAGGAGGCCTTTGAATTTCTATCTGCAAGAGATTTTTTGAATTGGCATTCCATTGGGAATCTTAATGGTCATGCTTATGACTAGTTGAGAGTACCCTTCCACTATTAGTTTAGAGTGCCCTTGGTTTTGAGCAATATGTAATCCTTCTTCCAAGGTCATTAGTTTAGCCGCATTGTTGGAATTATATCCCATTGGTCCTACATATATATGAATGGGATTTCTAGAGTGATCTCTAAATATTCCACCAAATATGGATTCTTGTGGATACCTCTAGATGCTCTGTCAAAAATGAGCTTCAATCAATTTAAAGATAGAGGGGTTCACATGGAAGGAATGGGACGGGGAAATGGGAAAGTAGATCAGAGAGTTGAAGCCCTTGGATTCAAGTGCCAAACTTGATTAATCAAGGCTTCCTCACTTGTGGCTTTCAAATCATGATTTTTCCAAGCTTGGGTAGAAATTGTTTTCTTAATGTCCTTTTGAACGATGAGCCCAATGGATTTGAGAGGCAGAGTATATTTCTGAAATATGTGGTGATTCCTTTCTTTCCATATAGCCCAAAGGAGAAGTCATGGAAATAGGATCCAAAATCTATTCAGGATGAGGTTATGGAAAACCTAGGCTCTCCAATTTTGAATCATCTTAGGAATACTAGACGGATCTCAATCTAATTTTTTGATCCTTGATTCCAATGCCTTCCATAGATGGTTAGAGTAACATCATGCATTGAATATATGTTCTGTGTTTTCAGAATCATGAAGGCACAAGTGCCATCATGAAGGGGCCAAATGTTTGTGATGTTATATGTTGTCCCAAGTTAATTTCTTTCCTTGGAGTAGAAGCCATAGGAAAATTGAAATTTTGGGCCATAGTTGTTTTCTCAAATATGTTCTTCTAAATAGTTGGTTTTGGTATGTCTCTAAAACAAGCCTCCAGACTATAGGCTTCTCGTATAGAAAATAAGCCTCTTAATTCATATTCCCAACACAATTTATCCTCATGGGTGGAGACCATAATGAATCATTGTTGGTTTTTTTTGCCAGAAATTTGTCCATATATCCACTCTAGGCCTGAGAAACCATTGCTCCAAGGGTAGTCATTGTTGCTAGTTCTTGCTAGGGATGGAAATTATCCAACATTATTTGACTATATATAGGCCCTAGGCTGACATATTAATACGGAAATTGTCTAATTCCTTTTGATCTTGGAGCTTTGGAAGTTATTTCCATGAGTCTTCCCAAAACATGGGTGTTTAACCATCTGTAATCTCCTAAAAGTAGTGAAGTTGAATTAAGTGCATTCCTATTTTGGCTAGAATCCAAGATTTCATCAGATGTGTCAACATCACCAAATAGATTACCCAAATTGTAAGAAAGATGTTCAATGATTACCACATCATCTTCTTCATCATGGGAAACCTTACCACCTTGTGTGGAATTGAGATCTAATTCATCAGAATGCAAGTTATAAGAACATGATATATCAGTTGATTCATTACACACATCTCAACACAAGGGTTCATGAGCTGAGAAAGAAATTCCTATGAGCAACTCTTCTATGATCATATCGTATTCCCGATCAAATC
The DNA here is from genome assembly GCA_031772625.1 of Pinus tabuliformis. Taxonomy (NCBI): domain Eukaryota; kingdom Viridiplantae; phylum Streptophyta; class Pinopsida; order Pinales; family Pinaceae; genus Pinus; species Pinus tabuliformis. The sequence continues at coordinate 1,638,250,495 of CM062818.1, read as the reverse complement.
TTTGCAAATCCAAGTCTTCTTGTGAAAACAAGAGATAATCCAATGTACTTTGACATTCATTACCACATATATCAATGAATTCATTGGTGTAAGGGTGATGGTTGTCCAATCCTTCATTTCGGTTAAGAGCTTCGGTTTCATTGGAATGATTACCGAGATCATGAGATTTGTGATTAACCATAGATGTAGAAACATCATATTGACATGGAATAATTTGAAAGAGGGAATAAATATGGAATGATCTATCATCATTTTGATCCTCTGCCTATGAGAATTACCACCTCGTACTTTATCACTATTTGAGCTAGCAACATGAGAATTAAGAGCTTCTGAAGCAAATCGTGATGGAGCGGATTAATCAAGCGAAATGAGATAGATAATTCCATGAGATGTAGATGATAGAGGATGACAAGTACCCCTTGAAGAAATAATACTTTCAATCAAATCATATTCAATATTAATATTATGTGCATTAATTTCATCTCAAGTAATCAAGGGATCAACCTTCACATTAGCCTCTATGAATGTGTTAGAAAATTCAAGACTCTTCTAGATAAGATCTTGATCATGGGAAGGAAATGAAGGTGGGATGATTGGATCAACAAATTTATTTTGGTATTTCCCAACTTCAACAAAAGCACCAAATACTACCTTGTTTGGAAATTTAAAGGGAGGAGGAGAAGGGACAAAAAGGGTAGCAAGTTCTTCCTATGGGATTTGAGGTGCCTCATGATCCATATAAGTTGGAAGAGAAAAATCAACTAGGGATTCAAATTCAAATTATTTCAAGGAGATTAGAACCAAACATTGAAACTTCTCACTCATGAAATCCCAATCCACATCTTCTTCAAAAAATTCATAGCAAAGGTGAATAAATCGATCAAGAAAATCCTCTAATGATTCACCGGGTTTCATTCTAAGATGATTGATCCTTTTATATACATATTGATAATCATACCTATCAAAAGATTCATGAAGCTCCTTAACAAGTTGCTCAAATGAATGAATAAAAGAAACTGGTAATATATGACACCAATGCTTAACATGACCTTCAAGTGTGATGCTGAATAGTCTAACCATGACATCCTTACAATGTATTCCATTAGAAGGACAATAATGAAAGAATTGAATCAGAGGTCCAAGAATAGCTAGTTCGCCATCATCGTCAAATTTAAACTAAGACAAATCATGAATAATTGTCGTGAGGATTGTAAGATCAAGTTATTTGGAAAAACATCCAGGGATTATGATTTGGGAATGAGCCATTTGAAGATGAAGATTAAAAATAGACTCAATAGGCTCAACTTGTCATCTGGCCCTCCTTAAAGCACTAATTTTTGATGGTGCTAGAAGTACGCCAACACATGGGGTCTCCCGGTATAAGTCCCAACTAGACCTGAAACCATTTGGGATAGGAGCCCCATCTGAGAATTCAACCCAACTACCATTATATTGATATTAAATATTTTCCTTGGTTGCAATTATCAATGCAAGAGAGTATGCACATAAATTTGTGATAAGAAAGTGAGTTAACATTGTGAAACACCAATTGCAATCCATACAAAGTTCTTTCACGAATAGGAAAAGAGAGAGTGAGATTTTAGAATAAAAGTGATAGTGCTATCCCAATAAAGACACACACGAGAATAGGAAGAATCGTTAATTAACCTATGAAATAGCTCACAAAGTAACAGTGATCATGAAAGCAAGTAACAACCCATATTCAACAAGATATATACCAAAGCCAATGAAATATTTCATTTTATTTATTATGTATGAACACAAACATATATCATAAAAAATAAAAGAATAGTCTTAAAACATCCATGATACATGCATGCAAGTGCACTAATTCTAGGAGCTTCACAATATTAAGTGAAAGTTCTAAGTACAAAATTACAATGATGCAACACTAGCCCCAATAGTGGAACATTAAGCCGTCACTTGCTCCTCCAATGGATGATCTTCTCTCTTATGCCAAGCTAGAGAAGCCAAGGTGAAAAATCCTTTTGCTTGACCTATGAGGGTTTATTTATAACAAATGAGGTGCCATATTCACCTCCCATGTTTCTCTTGACCTCCCTCATGACTCTTGATCTCCCATGTGACTTTTTAGCTCCTCCATGACTCTTGGACTTCCTAGTGACCCTTCACATTCCATGCATGACCCTTGGGCTTTCACACATTTTACATTTTCCAATTTTCAAAACTACATAATTACATTCGACCAATAACGTGGAAAAATTACATGAGACAAAATAACACTCTTTTATTGGCACTTTGAAGAACCACAATTTGGCAACTATGACATGAGACTTCATTGTAGTGTATCTATGCCAAGTACTTCTCTTTGGTGTTATGTATTCACTCTTTATGAATGATCTATGATGTACTTCATCTTCACCCTCCAAACGGTCTAGATAAGTATTGGAATATTCTAAGTCAACATGAGTTTCCATCTCTTTGTCATCATCTAATATTCCTTTACTCCTGCATCATAGCATATTTGTTTCTTATCTCCACAAGTGTCCTTGTTTTCTCTTCTTGATGACCTCCTTGAGCATAATCTTTCCATGATAGGATGATAACACTTGCAAATGAACGTCACTCATGAAAAGACAACATTAGTCCAAATATCACCTATTCCATCTTTGTTTTCTCATGTGAGGTGTTGACTTTGATGGGACAATGTGCAAGGACTAAGAGAGGAGCCTTCTCTAGCATAGAGTGAAAATTAAGGAGGCAAGGGATGGAGGTTTGGGCACTGGAAGTGTAGATTTTGCAATGGAATTAGAAATAATAAAGGCTTTACGTAGTGAGAAAGTCCAAGAGACAAGGGTGACATGCTTGGGTACTATGATTGCGTAATGCATAGTTGATTGAGAAGGAGGCTTTAGGGATTACTCACGTTGCTACCGTATGATTCAAGATATGGCCCTAGTATCCATCAAGAAAGCACAATTCACAATGAAGGCAAGGATGATAGAGGCTTTGTGCAATGGGAAAGTGTAAGCGGAAAGGGTTGAGTGACTATGCTCCAAGGATGCATAGTTCATAATGTGAGGGGAGTTGTCCTCAAGATGGGCGCAGAGGGAAAGTGTAAGTAGTAAGATGCTCATGATTGATGATTTGAAGTGCACAATGTACTCATCATTTGGATGAAGGTCAAGGGTGTTCATAACTTGCGCATAATGTGACGACAAGGAAGAATCCCAAAATTGGCTAAGTGTTAGATCAATATGACGACAGGAAGAGAATAAGAGCATTCAAACAGGTCCTGAACACGGTCTCACACAAATACACATTAAAACTTATGACAATAATATGCACAATACCCAAAACCAACATATATTCATTGAAATGACAATAAAATGACACTTCTCTCCAAGTGCAATAGTTAGGATGCAAGTCTTTATGACACAAGTGTCGAATGCAATGAGAAAGTGCACTATGCCATGGGAGTGTGTCCAACACATGTTCTTGTGTTATATAGGATCGACTAATGTGAGAAAGTGCACTAGAGCTACCTCGTGAAGGTGTGCCAAGGTGCTCTTAGGATGTGTGAAAGAGGGTGAAAGTGACACATGCAAGAGTGAAAGCGACACATGCAAAAATAAAAGAAAACACAAGCAACACATGCTAGAATGAAAGAAAGAAAAATTTACACTTGAAAAAGTGAGCAATAAAAAACAACACATGCAAGAGAAAAAGAAAGTAAAAGCAACACTTGGAAAAGAAAAAGTGAAATTTGAGAAACTCACTCATAAGATGGCACATTTGCAACAAAGAATTCTCCTTATGCTCTAAGAATGTGCATGTAGGTTTTAATACTGTATAGAATTCTTGTAAATGAATTCTTCAAATAGAAAAATAAACAATGGTGAGAACATAAAATTAATATACATAAAGATTTTCCCCTAGATCCCAAAACTGGGACTACCAAATTAATTTTTCATTATGTTCCTTTCAATGTTACAATATATATATATATATATATATATATATATATATATATATATATATATATATAGATATATATATGCCGAAGCATTCATACAACCCAACACATTAACCCTAGATTAGAACATAACCCTAACTCCCTTGACTGTATCTACAAAATACCATGGGCAAAAAACCATCATGCCCAAAACCATGTGCAAAACCCATGCACAAAAACCATGGGTAGGTTTGCCCACCATCTTTGGATCCGTCCCCCATCCTTGGGTCTGCCCAACTATTATTGAGTCTACATAATTTGTTTTTTCCCAGGGCAATGCCTTGGACCTCGTGCAAGGGGGCTACCACCCCCTTGAAAACCTTGCAACAAGGGGGTTGTTGCCCCCCTTGCGACCCCTCCACTGCGCCCTGGATAACGTACAACATGTGGGGCTAGTCATGGAAAGAATACAACACACACCCAATAGTGCAGAGCTCCAAAGAACATAATGAATGTGAAAATGAGCTTTAGATTGGACTCTTTATATAGGGAGAGTAGACATGTAATTAGGGTTAAGGATTATGAGTGTTCTTAGTGAATGTCAAGAAACTAGGAGTCAGAAGTGAATTGATTGCCACTAAGAGGTGTGACAGTAATGACTTGAATAAGTACAATCTCACCATAAATAAGGAGTGTGCACTCACTATCTACAGAGAATGCCTTAACATTATCACTGGGAATTGCACGATCTTGGTCATAGGGAATTATGCAATCATTTTTGGCAAAAACTATGCAATTACTTCCATTTAAGAGTGCGCATCGACTATTGATAAAGTCTATGCAACACTATCACTATGAAGTGCACTTACCCTATCTTGGAAAATGTGCTTGTGAAGACATCATGTGTTGGACATGTGAAAGAAAGTAGTTTGACACTTAGGATTCCTAAAGGAAAACTTGAACACTTAGAAAACATGACCGAGAATTACCTTAAAGGCTTGAAACGAAAGATGGCATGATCATAAGGAGGTTCCAAAATTTGAGTGTAGGAAAAATTTTGGAGGGTATTGTAGTAACTGCAATAGGCCCTTCACTGCATAGAAATAAATCTCAATTTCTCACATCCATTAGGCATATTAGTTTCTTAATATACATAACATCTTGGATCCTACGTGGGGACTTTAACTTGATAAAATACCCTTAAGAGAAAAAAGGAGGCATCAAAAAACTTGAAGTAGAGGCCACCCTATTCTAAGAGGTAATGACCAAGTCTTATTTTCTAGATCTCAACACCACCAATGGCATGTGCACTTGGAACCCTCACAGAGGCAATTCACAAAAAATGACATCAAAGTTAGACAAATTCCTAATCTATAAAAACATAGTGACCATGGATAAATTCATGGAATCCTCCATTCTCCCAAGTGATGGATTAGACCATTGGTCAATCAAGCTAGAAAAAGAAATCAAATCTTTTCCTAGAAATAAACCATTTCGATCAAACACTTCTAGATCTAGCACTTGGATTTCCAAACAAAAAATGAATATTGATGGGAAGAATCATCCAATATTGAAGGCTCAACCATGTAATGTTTTCAGAAAAAATTAAAACACCTTAAAAATTATCTCAAGACCTAGAATATAGAGAGATTTAGAAACATATTACAAGACAAACAGGATCTAGAAGCCTAGACAGAGACCATTTATCAAGAATCCATTACACATGACAAGTCAAATGAGCTAATAGAGGAGGAAGCTAGAGTCCTCTCCAAACTTGAAAAACAAAGGAATAAAGAAGAAATACTCTGCTAACAAAAATCCAAGATAAGATGGTTAAATGAGGGAGAAAGAAACACAACCTTTTGTCATAATTCAGTGATTCAACATCGTCATCACAACCACATCTCCTCCTTGAGAAAACAAGATAGCTCCAATATCCTAGATCACGAAGGTATGGCACAAAAGATAGTATACTACTGTAAAGATATCTTAATGGATCCTAAGTCGAACAGATCAAAAGCATGCAAAAAATTGTGACACATATTCCAATAGGGGAATTTTGAGGTAAAAAATCAGCTTCAAAACAAAAAATGTACTGACAAATTTAATTTTAAAAGAACTAGTAGGATTCAAGATGATGATGTCATCCCAAGGGGTAAATATTTTGGAGGGAAGAGAAGAAACTATTTTTTTCAATTGTATTTTCGGCTTATATCCTTATAGGTTTTTTCAATTCCCAAGTGTAGAAACTCGTTGGATGTGGAACTAAATTCTCCATCTGATGAGTACCCACTATATATACTTTTTAGTAGACCCACATCGAGAAAAGTTGAAAATACATGAAAACACATGTTTTTCATGTATTTTCAATTTTTTTGATGTGGGTCTTCTCAAAAGTATGCATAGTGGGTACTCGTCGAATGGGGAATTTAGTTCCACAACCAACAGGTGTCTACACTTGAAATTTGAGCAAACCTATAAGGATATAAGCTGAGAATACAATAAAAGAGGTAATTTCCTTTCTTTTTATTAAAAAAATCATAACTAATATTTTATTATTTTAACCATTATTTTGTTATTTTCCTTAAGATGCCAATTTTAGACCCAAAAATTCCCCTAATACCACACTAGCCACCAGAGAACATAATGAGTCACTCTTACGAGAAATCACCATTGATGAAGTTGAACCAATGGTTAAATCCATGCTCACAATAAATCCCCAAGTCTTGACAATTTCACGACATGTTTTTTCTAGGAATATTGGTCAACAGTCGATAGAGATGAATGGGAAGCTATGGAGGAATCAAGGAATTTAAAAACCATCTTGAGAGCATTGGATGTTGAGTTATGGAGGAATCAAAGAATTCAAAAACCATCCCAAGAGCGTTGGATGCTAAGCTATGGAGGAATCAAGGAATTTGAAAACCGTCCTGAGAGCGTTGGATGCTATATTCTTCATCCTAATCCCCAAAAAGGAGAAGGTGAAGGACACAAATATCTTCTTCCCCATTGCTTTGTGCAATGTAGTTTATAAGGTGATTACCAAGATCATTACCAATCACCTTAAGCCTATACTTTGGAGGCTTATTTTGATTGGGAAAAGATGATACATGGAAAGAAATAAAATTTTCAATGGTATTATGATTTCTCATGAAACTATTAAAGCTCTCTAAGAACCTATAAAATATGGGAATGTTGCTTAAATTAGATCTCCTCAAAGAATTTGCTAAATAAACTGGAATTATATTTTTCAAATCCTTTTGTATTTTTGCTTCAATCGAGAATGGATCGACTAGATTTAAAATATCATCTCATCTACTTTCTTTTCTATATTTCTAAATGAATCACCTACTGATCCTTTCTCAACTTCTCAAGGAATAACACAAGGAGATATGATCTCCTTTCTCTATTCAACTTAGTGGCAAAGGGACTTGGTAGAGTCCTCAAGGCAACAATCTTGGAGAAAAAGATTAAAGGAATTTGACTCTTTGTAGAATAACTTACATTTTCACATTGGAAATTTGTAGATGACACATGGGTATGGGCATCCAAACCACCTAGGAAGCCAAATGCCTATCTCAAATAATTGATGAATTCTCACTCGCCTTAGATATGGAAATCAATAAAGCTAAAACTCAAGTTTTTTTCTTTAACACCCCACTAGTTGTGCAGAACCATATTGCAAGGATACTTGGTTTCCATATCAGTAATTCTCCCTCAAAATAATTGGGAGCCCCCCTTGAAAACTCATGCAAGCATGGCCTATGGGAAAATATTATTAACAAACCCAACAACAAGCTGACATATTGGAATTTTTTCTCACTCAATATTGTGGGAAGGCTCATTCTCCTCAAATCAATTCTGCAATCCCTTCCTATCTATATTTTCATTACTCTTGTGGTTCCATTTTCCATATTCAATACCATTCAAAACTTAGAGTTCTCCTTACTATGGGCTAAAGCTAAACTGGAGAAAAAATGGGCCCTAGTGGCATGGGATAAGCTTTGCAAATCAAAGTTGCAAGGATGTTTGATAGTGAGAGATCCATCGAAAATAGCCATGGTATTAGGAGCCAAATTATGGTGGAGATGGCTTCAAGGGAACTCAAACCTATGGAAACAAATTTGCATTGTAAAATATGTAAGACATATATCATTACAACAACTTATTATAACACCATTCATTCAATTAGGATCATCCATTTATTCCAATAGTTTCCATCTAGTTCATAATGACCTTCATGAAATAATTGACGGTAGATGTCTTCACACAAATTATGACTTGACCATGCTTCAAAAATTCAATCATCCAACATTGGAAAGTTCAGGGACTTGTCAAGAAGTCGAGGTGCTTCAACTTTAGTTAACGATTATGTCAATTTCTCACAATCCTCATGAGATCCCCGAACTAGGTCAAATCTGAATCTTCTTGCATAATTATTTTTTCAACATTATTTCACTAGATGTAAGCTCACTCTTGAAGGATTTTGAACATTATCAAGTTAATTCACTTAGTCCTCAAGATAGAGTATCTGATTTGATAGAGTTTCTAATTTGATAGAAGTTTTTGATTCATCGTCGTGCAAATATCTTGTATTAAATCCAAGGTTGGAATGCACATCTTTCATAGATGCACACATCTTTGAAGCTTATCATTCTACTTATCAAGACAAAGATTATTATCGGCTGAAATATTCCTTCTTGTCAAGCTCTTTCATGAATTATTAGCTCCTTATCTCTTTATTTTATATAATGAAGTTAATGATTTTTCTAGCATAATCAATCCTCTTGAGTGTCATTCAATGCTTGAATCATCTGGCGGGAAAAAGCCCGTGTGCTAAGAAACTAATTTCTCACATTGATATCAATGTCAGATGTGATTTGACATATACTTACAATATTTTGTCAGTCTGGTATCCTAATTGATTTCCTAAATTTACGATTCCAACAATTGTTTATAATTCCCCAAGATTTCATGTTGTTGGTCTAGTGCATAATCATACACAAGGGGAACCAATAGAGAATCAAGAATCTTATATGTCAATCCACCAATTTTATCATAATACTTGCCTTAAAAATTATATTTCAACTAATCATTTGTCCATTGACATATTTGATGATAGTTGTTTTACATTTATTGATCTCAGTAAGGCTATAAATTCTTATGATTCATAATTTCACTACTTAGATGCTTGTCAAGAAGTTAAGGCACTTCAGCTTCGGCTAATGGTTATATCAAGTCCTCATGATCTTGAAAAAGTTTCTAAGTGAGGTCAAATCAAATTTTCTTTCAAGATTCTCTTTATGACTCGATTGTGTTGATTGAAAGTTCATCTTTTGAAGAATTTCAAGGTTTTGAAATTCATTGTTTTGGATACCATGATCAATCTATGATTAAAGGATTCTTATGTGGAAATATTCATTGTTGATAATAAGTTTCAATCTTACTTAATGTTTGCTAAGAAAAAAAATATTGATGAATATACATTCGCAGAATATTTTCAAAGTTCCCATGTTTAGTGTTTTGTCCTTCAAGGTAAAATTGTAGTTTGGATAGAACAAATATTTATGACACACCTTTCTTCCTATAGGTGGGACCTTCAAATTCTTGTATAGGAAGTACAATCAAATTTTCTCACATTTGAACATTGTTTTGTCATGGTACCTATATTAACTGCTTAACTTTTCATATTTATAGATCAGGAACAACTTGAATGGTTGCATTGGAAATTTGACTTCACATAATCCTGATCTTCTAGTTTATATAGATTATGATTTAGGTTTAGTTCTTCTCTTTTGCTTATTTGCATCCTAGTTAATTTTACATTACATTATAGCACCTTTCTCGCTTCTTCTTTCTCATTTGAGTTTTGTTCTTTGCATGCTCTTTACTACTCTTTACTTTTTCTTTCTTATTTTCTGTCTTTTAGGTTATGTCCCTTTCTTTTGTGTCTTTGCTCATTTTTTTTTAATAATACAATGTATGAAAGTTGCCCTGTTTGGCTCTATGGTAATGTGGAAAAAGTCAAAAGGGAAACTGTGACAATTGGCAATGCTTGGCTTAGCTTTGTTCTACTTCTTTGTTTGGGCCTAATATATTTTAAGGTCAATAATTCATGTATGGAAAATACGTCTAATCCTAAGAAAAATACTTATAAAACATATGATACTCTTATATATAATAAGCTCTTTGTTCCTTGAATCGGCTATTTATATTGATCAGTTTTAAATGTGTCAATTCAGTCAAGTAGAGAAGGGAAAGGAGAAAACTTAAGCGAGCAAAATAATCTCGGAGGTATATGTGTAAGAGTCTTTGAAAAATAAGTAACAACCTCTCTTTCTCATAAAATAATTAGGGATCTGTTACATGTCATTTTGTCACATCCAAACAAATGGCCATGAACTTGGATCTATCATCATCCATTTACACTTTTCAATCATCCCCTAAAAAGCTAAAAGCATCCCCTTTCCAGAAGTTACAAGAATCCTGGATTACATTGGCTAAAAAGCCTAACTTTGTGGGTCATCACCCTTAGCTTCAAGGCAGACTACGTTGACACGGGTTTCACACATGGAAACTATGTTGGCCAATGCATGTTTCTTTCCCAAAACATGTGATGAACACCTAGAAATGAGGGGAAAAAATGAAGTTTCTCTCTCTAGAAGCTTCAAAAGTGTTTTAACTATTTACTTTTGGACCAGATCTTGAACTCCTACTATTGAGGTTTTCTCTCTCATCTCCTATAACTTACCTCCATCTAATGTGCATCTAAGCCCTATAATGGTAAATCCAAAACTACCTCATTTACCCTATAAATTCACTACATCTCATAGAGTGTCTTTTGGATTTTGGAGACTCCGATTATGCCCTTATGTTGTCCATTTGTGTCTAGAGTTCCATGATCCATGCATGTGCTTTAGGTGTGATTAAATACTTACCATTGTGGAAAAGGATGGAAAAGGTAGATGGAGAGATTCACAAATTCAAGGCCTACAAGGGTTGTAATCTTTTCCTGAAATCATTAATACAAAAGTGCATTGTTTATCTTATACATTATGTCTTGGTTATGAATATGTAGAACATGAATCCTTGACTTCTAGTTTAGAGTTGTTTGTATACGTTATCCTTTATATTTCATTCTCTTTCTTGTTTTGGATGATTTGTAGGTTCCACTTTTGGAAAGTAGAGTTGGATTTGGAGGTAATAAGAAGGGAGAAGAAGGAAACTTGCATTGGATTCCAATTAGTAGGTTTTCCTTTCATATTTCAAACATCTCTAAGGAAAAAGAAATATTGTTTTGTCTTGGTTATTTCTAGACTAAACCACTAGGTCTAGGGATATTTCTTCTATCCGCGGAAGGAATTTATCCACAAAACAACTTGGCAACTCCACTAGGGAATGAGATTTTCTTTAGTGGTTCTCTTTGCCATAGCCTTTAGGACCTATGTATTCTACCCTTTTTATCTTGTTTAGATTGTAATTTTGCTCTTGAAAATTGGATTTCAAGTTTGATTAGATTTTTTTCCACACTTTTAGTGCATATCAAACCCATCACAATTTTCCTTTTGTGAAAGTGCGACTCATTGTAGTTTTCCATCTTGTAAACTGCGATGAAACTATGGCAGTGCAACTCGTTGCCCTTTTTTTGTTCATTAAGTGCGAACCATCACATTGCTGTGTATAGCTTACTTATGATGATGCCTAGAAAATGAAAAAATTAGTCCTTCCCTATCTTGCTTTGAAATTGGTCTTGTTTGTTATAGTTTTCTGAGTATCAGGTTTGTCTTATTCTCTGTAAAGCCAACATTTTTGTGTGAAATTTGAGTTTGTTTTCTCTTTGGTAGCAAATCATATTTTTTCTTATAAATTAGGATTCTTTATGATTTTGCTTGATTATTGATTTCTTAAAAGACATTTCATATTACATTTGTAATATGTTTGATTTGTTTTTGTTTCGATAATCTAATCATATTTCCTTTTTCTTTAAAATGAAAATTGAAAGAAAAAAAAAATTTCACTTTTTCGCGCATTAAGGCTTAGAAATTTTGAATTGGAATAGTAAATTTGAAGACTTTGTTTGGAAGTTGTTCTTTTCTACATTATTGTTTGAAACTCCTTCCATTCTTTAGTTAGATATTCACAGAATGAAAAAGTTATTTCTCATGTTAGTTTCATTTTAGGAGTTTTGGTAAATCCATTTTGATCCTTGAAACCGAAACTATAATCAAGATAACTATTAAAATTTATGATGAATCTAAGGATAATTTGAAACAATAAATACATATCTAGTTGACCTAGGTTAGAAGACATGTTTCAGTGTCTTTAAATGTAGGAGTTGTCATTAATTTTCTACATTGCATTCTGTTGGTGGTTGGTATTCCATGTACTTCCGAGTATATAGGATAGTTCTTCCACGTACACTTAGGTATATAAGAATGGTGCTCCACATATGAGGAGTATATAGGGGTACTTCCCATCATACAAGATGCATTTGATAGCACCACTATGGATTACACTTCCATATACCTTTGAGTATTTATCGAAATTCCCCATTAGGTTGCAAACCATCCCTAGGTAACCGAGTCAGTCACCTTTTCATTGTGATACACTGAACACAACATTCTAGGAGATTGCCTACATGTACCTAACAGTATATTGCAGTTCACAGTGACTTGGTAATCCCTTCATACCTAGTGACCCTCTTTATTGTTACTATTTCTTTAATTGATTTTTCCCTTTTTACTCCTTAGAAGACCTTAGGTTGAATCTGATGGCAAAAATTATGGAGTTTGTCAGTCAAGGAAACCAATTTGATCAGAATTCTGTTCCTTTTCCTTATTTTGGAAATATTGGTGCTCTGTATATGGCTATGTTGTCCCTTCCCAGATTTACCATAGATTTACGAGTATGGTTTCTTTTCAACCTCCTTAGTTTTGAATGTCCAAACTTCTCCACAACCAAGTTCTGCACCTAAACAACACCAGCCTCAAGTTGACACTTTGCCTTCTTTTCCCATTATTTCTTCTTCCCTCTCTTCTTCTTCGCATAGTGAAAGTCTTGATGCTAGTAACCAGTAGGCTAAGAAGAATAAATGGAAGAAGAAGAAGAAGAAGAAGAAGAAGCAAATTAAGCAAGAGGGAAACTAAGCAACCATTTCTATGAATGCAGCTAATGTTGAAAAACCTTCCAATAGGTCCTGTAGAATCAAATTCCCTTTCAAGATTTGTAAAGGTGATCATCTTCTTAGATATTTCCCTAGAATTCCCTGGGTATTAGATGTGTGGTCCACAGGCTTACATTAGCCCTTGTCGCCAACCTCTGGAGATCATGCTAGTGTCAAATCATCAACTAGTGCTAATAAGGTTCTCAGGGTAAAGTTAGGTTTCCTTCTATGTTATGCGAAGGGAGTCATCAAACTCACTGTTTCCCTCATATGAATGAAGCCTCCAAATTGTTGGAAAATATTATTGTTTCATAGCAGTAACTTCCAATCGGTTACCATAAGCTTTCCCCCAATTCTTAATTAGTTGATGAAGTGATTGATTTGACTCCATCTTTAGTCGATCACACTTTCCCTTTAGAGAGTGAAGTTCATACTACTCAGTTTATTCTTGTTTCTTCAGCTCCCACCGAACAAGCGGGAATTTCTCTTGTTCTCACGGAAACCCCTCCAAGTAACAAGGTCATTGTCTTTGATTGGAATATATTAACAAAGCCTCATCTCCCTTCTTATGTGCCCTTCCAAATCATGGTGAAGTATTGTGATATGAACATATATCACATTGTTATCGATGAAGGTGCTTCTATTAGCATTTTATCCTCAACTACTTGGCAAGCTTTAGGTTCCCCACAACTTGTTTCCATTACTCAGAGTTTGTTGGCTTTTAACAGAAGAACCAGTACAAATTTGGGGATCCTTCCTCATTTGCCTATTACCTTGGAAGGAAAAACTATCTTTATTGATGTTATGGTAGTCCAAGGCCCCTTGGATTTCAATATACTCCTTGGGTGAGACTATGTTTATTCCATTAATGTTGTCATTTCCACACTCTTTCGAGTGAGGTATTTCTTGCATGATGGAAAAATTATGACTAGTGACCATCCTTCATTCATTGGTCCTAACTTGACTGTCAACCATCCAAATTCCTTAAACATCCCTAATATGAAAGTGTTATCCCCCTCACCACAGGTTAATTATGTGGCAACCTGTCCCATGTCTACACATATTGATGAAGAAGAGTCTTTCACCAATTGCACAATTTATTTTAACATAGATACAGTAAGTGATATGGTAAATTATCCACTGGGGGAATTAGAGCTTAATCCTATTACTCCTATTGGATTCTTTGATATGCCTTCCTTCCAAATAATTGTTCTTCCATCTAATGAGAACCTCTTGGAAGCCATGGCCTCATAGAGGTCATGATTAAGCTCCCATTAGTAGAGTTCCTTTTCTTGTGGCAAGCTCATTACAAAATGAAATAGGTTACCATGAGCATAGTTTCTTCTACTTTTCAAGATTGCATAAAAATGAAAGAACCCTATGAACATATTTCGCTTTCTATGTCACCTTTGTTTCATTCTATCACATGATCCTCTTCCTTCCTTCATGGTGAACATATTTTTATCAATAACCAAGAGTATATTTGAGTCCATAGGAAGAGTTGGCGGATTAAAAAAATCTAGGGGGATTCCTCTACCGTTATGCTGGGGGGGAATATACTTATCTCAAGCATGGTTTTTCTTATGTTTCAAGCTTGTGTAAAAATGAAACCACTCTCAAACATAGTTTCTCCTTGTTTTCAAGCTTGAATAAAAAATGAAACCTACTCTCATTACAATTTTTATTAGCCCGTTTCTTCAAGATGAGCCTTGGATTTCTCACTCCATTGTCACCATCTTCTTGGATGATCATTCACTTTCACTTGGTGTTTTTACCATTTCCTGGATGAACCACTGCAATGACTGGTCTTATTAGCCAAAATCTTGACCTCCACATGTTTTGAGAAGTTCCATCATGACAAAAACTAGTTTCTACCCTTTATACCACTCATTCCTCCAGGGGGAGTCTTATTTAAGCTCTTTTCAAACTCCCAAAACATGAAAAATTTAACCAGCACTTGTCTCTTTCGCACTCGTTAAGTAAATGAAAGGACATCTACCCAGTATAAGTTTAACCCTTTTCTGGACTCGATGGACTATTTATGAAAAATGAATACTTTAGTCAAACATGACTAAAAGGTTCTTCTAGGTATTGTTTTATGCCTTTTCGGACCCAAGGGAATAAATTTATGAAAATGAACCTCTAGGAGTTTTCCTTTTTGACTCTTTTTCAAACTCTCCAAATAGTCAATTTATACCTTCACTAGACTTGTAAAAATATAAACAACATAG
Organism: Pinus tabuliformis; assembly: GCA_031772625.1. NCBI lineage: Eukaryota > Viridiplantae > Streptophyta > Pinopsida > Pinales > Pinaceae > Pinus > Pinus tabuliformis. Next base: position 1,638,235,164 of record CM062818.1, on the reverse strand, counting down.
GACTCATCAAACATGATGAGACCAAACCACTTCTTCTCAGGGTTCATTAAAAATACTCAGAAGGATTCATCTGAAGGATGAACTTACAGGTCAAGCATATGTTATCCTCACCCAACTTGTAAAAAAATAAAGAGGTACTTGCCAGAAATGGTGGGGAAATTGAGGAAATGATACATGAAACTTGTTTATGGCAGCGCGCCGCTCTTCAACATGACACCCTTTCACCTTAGTGATTGCTTTTGGTTGGGGAATCCACTTTCCTCTTTTTTTATCATACCTTATTGAAAGCCTTCATGATGGGTCTTTGAGTCAAATGTTACCAATACCATAAAAGTGTCCTCTATATGTTCAAGAGAAGTCCACCTTCAGTTGACACCTACTACAATACCATTAGCCTTCCTCCATGTCTACCACCCTTGAACCAGCTTTGAGTCATCACATTATGTCTTAAATATTGATACCCATTTCATGTCATTGATGGGGGTTACAATAAGGCCCTCCTATGATGGGTCGCTTCCTATCGACATCAACATATTATCTAGGAAGTTGACTTAGAAACTCCTTTTAGTGCCTTGGAACTTTCCATGCCTCAATGGCAAGTTTCCTCACTTTCAGAATTGGGTTCTCACCATTGGCATTTACCATAATATTCTATGGGGTGTTCGACTTCAGCTAATATTTCCACAACACATATATTATTCTTAGTACTCTGTGGGCCATTATCATTATTGGTGGTTCCTCTTGCATCTGTTAACATTTTTCATCATTGTCTAGTAATTAGATGGTGTCTACCATCTTTGACTCCAACACATCTATTCACATGGTTAGACTTGTATTATTGAGTAACAAGGTGGAATACCACAGATCTATTTTCATCCATCTAGGGTGCAATTTTAGGATTCATACAAGATCTACAAAGTATGATGGCTATGATTTTACAAAAATTCATCCAAGCGTGGGTCCACTATATGTAATCAATGGACATGACTTTGATCATTTCACATGTAAAATGGTTTATATGTTGAGTAAGGGGTGCCTACCTCAACGGTGATATCATGATGATGATGTATTATAACAGTCAATTGATGATCTCAACTAGTTGATTCTTGATTCAGACGTTTCACATGGTAAAGCACTTCAATCCTCAGCCACAACTTCTAACTTTGTACTTTAGGGGGGAATTTGTTACAAGTCATTTTTTTGCATCCAAAAAAATGGCCTTGAAGTCAGATCTATCATCATCCATTTTCACTTTGCAATCATCCCCTACAAAAACAAAATAGTCCCCTTTCCATAAGTTACAAGAATCTTGGATTACATTAGCTAAAAACCATAAATTTTTGGATCATCACACTTATCCTCAAAGCATACTACACCGATGTAAGTTTCATACATGGAAACTATGCTGGCTAGCATAAGATTCTTTCCCTAAAAGTGCGATGAAAACCTGGAAATGAGGAAAAATAAAAATCAATTTCGAATTTTCTCTCTCTAGAACCTTCGAAAGTGGTTTTAACTATTTACTATTGGATCAAATCTTGAACTCCTACTATTGAGGTCTTATTTCTTATCTCCTAGAACTTACCTCCTTCTAATATGGATCTAAGCCCTAGAATGGTGAATCTAAAACCACCTCATTTATCCTATAAATTTGTTGCCTCCCATAGAGTTTGGGTTGGCTGTTGGAGACTCTGATTATGCATTTATGTTTTCCATTTGTGTTTAGAGGTCCATGAAAAAATCCATGTGCTTTAGGTGTGATTGAAGGCTTACCATTGTGGTAAAGGAAGGACAAGATAGATGTGAGAGATTCACAAAGTCAAGGCCTACAAGGGTTGTAATATTTTCATGCCATTATTAATACAAAAGTGCATTGTTTCTCTTATACATTATGTCTTGATTATGCATATGTAGATCATGAATCCTTGACTTATTTTTTATAGTTGTTTGTATATGTTATGTGGTATATTTCGTTCTCTTTCTTGTTTTGGATTGTTTTCAAGTTCCACTTATATAAATTGGATTTGGAGTTGGGGCTAACAAGCAGGGAGAAGAATGAAGTTTGTGTTGGATTCCAGGTAGGTTTCCTTTCATATTTCAAACATATCTAATTAAAACCACATTGTAGTTGTGTCTTCGTTATTTCTAGACCAAGACACTAGGTCTAGGGAGATTGCTTCTATCCGCAGTAGGAATTTATCCACAAAATAGGATCCCTCTTCCACCCTTGGTGAACTAAACGTCGATAAAATTCCATTGAGAATAAAGTATAAAACTAAATGAAGGGTGAACGAAGAGAAAGACTTCCTACATAGATAGGTGAAGAAAGAAACTTCATCAAGGTACTAAATAGGGTCGTTGGTAGTGAAGCAACACTAGAGATGAGAACAAAAATATGAACATCTTAAACTCACATATTTACATTCTGATACTCCCTAATCGAAACGTTTAAAGCTTGACTAGTTTTGATAAGTGTGTTAAGCTAATAAAAGGAATAGAGGGGACTAAACCTATAATTGGGCTAATTAAGGAAGCTACAATGATCTACTGGATGAGACAATACTTCTCGAAGGCTAGACCCTACACATAATGTTATATTAAACAAAGAAGTTGGGGTTCTTCCAATGAGTCACCAAGTGTTGTAGTGGCTACAACACCCTCCAAATTTTTTCCTACCTTCAAGTTTTGGAGCCTCCTTATGATCATGCCATCTTTCATTTCAAGCCATTAAGGCCATGTTCAGTCATGTTGTCTATGTGGTCAAGTCTTCATTTAGGAATGCTAAGTGTCAAAATACTTTCTTTCACATGCCCAACGTTTGATTTCTTCACAAGCTCACTTTCTATAATAGGCTAAGTGCACCTCATAGTGACAATTTTGTGCACTCTTTGTCAACGGTCAATGTGCACTCTTAACTGGCATTCATTGTGCAATTCTTGCCAACAGTGATTTTGCAGTTCCCTGTGATAGTGTTTGTGTAGTTCCCAGTGACAGTGTAAGGACATCCTCTACAAATAGTGATTATGCACTCCTTATTGACAGTGAAAGTGTACTTCTTCAAGTCAGTGTTGTCACACTTCTTAGTGGCAGTCAATTCACTCTTAACTCCTAGTTTCCTAACATGCACTAAGCACACTCACAAACCTTAACCTTAATTTCATGTCTACTCTCCCTATATAAAGAGTCTAATCCAAAGCTCATTTTCACATTAATTACGTGTTTTGGAGCTCTGCACATTCTTAGAGCATAAGGAGCATTATTGGTTGCAAATGTGCTATCTTCCGAGTGAGTTTCTCAACTGTTGCTTTTAATTTTGCAAGTGTCACTTTTTCTTTCTTTTTCTCTTGCATGTGTATTTCTCGCTTGCACTATCTTTTGCAAGTTTTTTTTTTCTTGATTCCATTCTTGCATGTGTTGCTTGTGTTTTCTTTTATTGTCACATGTGTCACTTTCACTCTTGCATGTGTCGCTTTCACTTGCTTTCACACATCCTAAGAGCACCTTGGCACACCTTCAAGAGGTAGATCCAATGAAATTTCTAACATTATTTGATCCTATCTAACACAATAACATGCGTTGGACACAAGCCCATGGCACAATGCACTTTCTCATTGCAGTCGACACTTGCGTTGTAAAGACTTGCATCCTAACTGTTGCACTTGGAGATAAGTGTCATTTTATTGTCACTTCAATGAATATATGTTGGTTTTTAGTAATGTGCATATTCTTTTCATAAGATATATTGTGTATTTGTGTGAGATCATGTTCAATACCTATCTAAATGTTATTACTCTCTCTATCATCCTACAGATCTAACACTTAATCAATTTTGGGATTCTTCCTTGTGCTCACATTATGTGCAAGTTATGAACGCCTTTAAGATTTAGATAAATGATGAGCACATTGTGCACATTCAAGCCTCATTCATGAGCCTCTTGCTGCTTACACTTTCCCTTTGCACCCATCTTGAGGACAACTCCCTTCACATTGCGCATTGTGCATCCCTAGATCATAGTCACTCAAAACTTACTACTTACACATGCCCACTGCAGAAAGCCTTGATCATACTTGCCTTCATTGTGAATTATGCATTCTCAGTGGATATCAGGGCCATATATTGACCCCTATAGTGGCAAACTATGCAATCCCTAGAGCCTCCTTCTCAATCAACTACACATTGCGTAGTCACACTACCCAAGCATGTCACCCTTGTATCCTAGAATTTCCCACTGCACGGAGCCTTGCCCCTTTCTCTTGCCATTGTGAAATGTGTACTTCCAGTTCTCATACCCCCATCCCTTACCTCCTAAATTTTCACTCTACACTAAAAAATGCTCCTCTCTTAGTCCTTGTGCACTATCCCATCATAGTCACTACCTCACATGAGCAAACAAAGATAGAATGGGTGATTTTGGGATCAATGTTGTCTTGTCATGAGTGAAATTCATTTGCAAGTGCTATCATCATATAATGGAAATATGATGCTCAAGGGGGCTACAAGAAGGACACCTGTGGAGATAAGACACAAAGATGCTATCATGCAGGAGTAAAGGAATCTTAGACCATGACAGAGAGATGGCAACTCATGTTGACTTAGGAGATTCCAATACTTATCCAGAACCTTTAGAGGGTGAAGATGAAGCACACCACAGATCAATCATGAAAAATGAAGACATAGCAACAAAGAGAAGAACTTGAAATCAATAAACTACAATGAAGTCTCGTTTCAGAATCACCAAATTGTAGCTCTTCAAAGTGCTAACACAAGAGTGTTATTTTGTCTCCTGTAATTTTGCCACGTTATTGGTGGGATGTAATTATGTAATTTTGAAAATTGGAAAATGTAAAATGTGTGAAAGGCCAAGCGTCGCACATGCAATGTGAAGAGTCACTAGGAATTCCAAGAGTCGTGTAGGAGATCAAAAGTCACATGGGAGCTCAAGAGTCATGAGGGAGGTCAAGAGTCACATGGGAGGTGAATATTCACCTTATTTGTTATAAATAAACCCTCATAGTTTAAGGAAAGGACTTTTTCACCTAGGATTCTCTAGCTTGGCATAGGAGAGAAGATCATCCTTTGGAGGAGAAAGTGGTGGCTTAGTGTTCCACTATTGGGTCTAGTGTTGCATCATTGTAATTGTGTACTTGGAACTTTCACTTAATATCTTGAAGCTCTTTGAGCTTACGCACTTTCATGTATCTATTGTGGATATTGCAAGACTATTGTTTTAATGTTTAAGTTATATATTTTTGTTCATACATACTAAAGAAAATGAACTATCTCTTTGGATTTGGAATATATATTGTTGAATTTCTATTATTACCTGCTTTCATGATCATTTTTACTTTGTGAACTATTTTGCAGGTTAATTAATGATTCTTCCTATACTTGTGTGTGTCTTTATTAGAATAGTTTTATTACTTTTCTTCTAAAGGCTCGGTCTTTATTTTCCAGTTCATGAAAGCGCTTTGTATGCATTGCAATTGGTGTTTCACAATGTTAATTCACTTTCTTATCAAAAAGTTATGTGCATACTCTCTTCTATTGATAATTGTAGCCAAGGAAAATCTTTAAGATCAATATAATGGTGGCCGAGCTGAATTCCCAGATGGGGCTTCTATTCCAAATAATGTGAGGTCTAGCTGGGATTTCATACTTGGGAGTCCCCTACGTTGGCGTACTTCCAACATCGTCAACAAGGTCATAGAAATTGGAGAGAAAGTAGATTTTTGAAGACCCAATAAGCTAAAATTGAATGGTTAGAATTTTGAATGTAGAAAACGTATAGAGAATGGACACCTTTTGAGAATTACAAATAATAGCTAGTCCTTTATATTTACCTTTGGAATATAGTGTGATTGATTGGAAGCCTCGACGCCATTTATTTGTCATTTTGTTCATGGCCTCACAGGAATTTTTAGTTTCCTGGATCATCAAGAAGGTTGATCACTACAAAATCTATTTTGATTTTAGAAGCCTTTTCTTGCCTTTATAGTTGATGCCTCTGATATTCCAGTAGATGAGCTTCATGGAGGAGAAGAGTTGGAGGATGGAAAAACCTCAGAGATCCTTGAGTTGAAATGAATGTCCCCTAATTCCCCCAATATTTTTTGGTTTCTCTTATAGCCCTTTGTCTTCTCATCCTTGTAAATCTTTGCTGACTCCTTAGGGTTTGGACATGTACTCCAAGAAAACTAGCATTGGTTTGACCTATTGACACTTTTTGTGCTTGTTTCCATGATTTGAGGATGGATTTTGGTTAGAATTTTAACTTGATTCTCTGGGATTGAATTAGGGTCTTTATCTTTCCAAGATTTTGCAATGCTAGGAAGATCTAGTGCATCTGGATCCATTTCTTCATATCCCTCAATAGCGTGGGTGGTCTTGATATCTTTTAGAGTGAGCTCTTAAGTTTTTTGTTCCAAGAGTTTCGTTTGTGGGATCGATGGAATGTCATTGGAGGCCTTAGCAATGTTTGAATCTGGCATATCCACATCCAAGGGGATTTGACCTGAGTAGGGGTTTGAAGATTTGATATTAATGAGAAAATCGAAGTTATTACTCATAGCAGGTATTTTTCCAGTGTCGCGGTGACAAAGGGGGCTTTGGTTCTCGATGGTGGGCTGTTGACCTTGAGAATCCATCTTGATCTATGTTTTAGGCTTGATAAAGAGAGACATCATAAACAATAAGGGGCAGGGGATTTTGTAGAGGTACCTGTATTCATGACATCCTTTACAATGGAATGGGATGTGCTCATAGTCCAAGGCTTGTTTCCATAATTAGTCTTGATAGTAGATGTCAATGGATTTAGGTAAAGATTATAAGATATTCATGTAAACATTGATGTGGCAATCTAATACATATGTGGCTCATTTTATGGCTTTCGATACTTTGACAAAGTGCCTTGATGCATTACCAATTCTAGCTAATATCTTCTCATTCCAAAATTATCTAAGTAGGGAGTACATTCATATCTAAATTGGGGTTACTGTGAAATATTCTTTGTTTGGGACAAATCTCACAATTCATAACATTAAGTAGAGCCCCATAGAGTTAAGCATGGACCATTATCAAATATTATGATTCGATTTTTTGTGTTGAAAAATATAATATCGAAGAAGTGTTATGCTCCTAATTCTAACTTGATTAGGCCTTTTGACTTCCATTCTTGTTGAAACCAATTGGAGAGGGCCTTTTTTGATGGCCATATAAAATTGTTAATTAAGGTGTGATATCTTGAAAAAGAATTAATATGTTGAACATATATACAAACATGTAATAAGAAAAACATAGTAAAGCAACAATAAGCGATAAGAGTTTAATGCCATAAATAAAAACCAAATGAAATTAACACATGTGGAAATTAAACATTTTTTTTAATTAAACTGAAAAGTAAAAAGGTATAACTACCCTTGAAATAACTCAACCTTTTATCCATGCCTACTACTAAAAATATTTAGTGGAGGCTAAATCCCTAACATCTACCTAATAATTATTGATAATTAAATTAAAATAATAAAAACATTATTTTAAAATATATGCCCTATCAACATAATAATTAATTTACTCTTTATATATGGAAAAATTAAAATCTGTAGATACATATAACCCTTCCTTCCTTTATGTTGTTATCCAATTTAGAATATTATAAATTCAATTTCAAAAAATATTTTATAAATTAGAAAATGTTCTTATGTCTTTATATTTTGATAGAAACTAAATATTGATTATTAAAACAATATTGTATTTCAGTTATTTCAATTTAAATAAATAAATGTATATAAAAAAAAAAATTGTATGGTAAAGATTTAAGATTATAAATTTTATAATTTTTCATTGTTAAACAAAGTTATTATATGAATCATTTAACCTCTTTTTATATATATATACACTCTGAAATTAGAAGTGGACAAATTCAATAGAAGGTGAGACATGGAGTGTGGGAGATTATAAATTTAATTTCAAAAAAGATTTTATAAATTAAAAAATGTTTTTATGTTTTAATAGAAGTTAAATATTAATTGTTAAAACAATATTGTATTTCAGTTATTTTAATTCAAATAAATAAAAATATAAAAAACAAAAAAAAATCGTAAAGATTTAATATTATAAGTTTTATAATTTTTTATTACTCATTTAAAGTTATTGTCTGTATCATTTAACGTTTGGTTAACAATAATATAGAATTATAATTATTTATATATCTATGTATAATTGACTCTATTACACTTTGAACGGGTCTTCATTTGTATTTATATACCTATCTTGATATATTAAATATCTATACAAAAACTTGAAATTTGGTGAAGATTTAATATTATAAATTTTATAATTTTTTATTACTCGTTAAAGTTATTGTTTGAATCATTTAACGTTTGATTAACAGTAATATAGAATTATAACTAGCATTTGCACCACATGTTGCAAAGAAAACGTCGTAAGGCAATGGTATAAGAAATAATAATATAGAAGAAATAGGTCAGCGTTTTATGTAATTTTGTTTCTTTACTAGTGTTTCTTTTTTATCATAAACTGGGTAGCGAATTCCATATTTGAACACAGAGCCATAGTTCAGGCCGAAGAAGAGCAAGGAGGTCGAGTTTGGGAGATGTTCTTTGATGGAGCATGTTCCAGGGAGACTGCAGGAGTAGGGGTGGTGCTAGTATCTCCAAAGAAAGAAACCACACAGCTGTCTTTTAAGCTGGATTTTCATGTCATAAACAATATAGCAAAATATGAGGCTCTCTTGTTGGGCCTTAATGCAACAAAAGATAGAGGAATCAGAAATATGAAGGTATTGGAGATGTTGATTTGATCATTCAGCAAGTAAATAAAAAATTTCAAGTAAAGCACCCAAGGCTGAAAGCATACAGAGATGAGGTATGGAGAGTCAGAGATTGTTTTGATTATTTCTGTATTTCATATATCCCTAGAGCCAAAAATCAGCTTGCTGATTCCCTTGTTGTGTTTGCTAGTCTATTTATTCCTCCCATGCCTCCCAGATTAGTTTATGAAGTCCAAATGAAGTACAGACCATCCTTGCCTGATAATGTCCAGCATTGGAAAGTTTTTGATGATGATGATGAGATAAATAGGTTTCTACAAGTCATTGATGAGTTTTCTGAAATGAAAATTGACCAAGATAATGAAGCTTTGTTAGAAAGTCCCAAAGCCAAGCTTAGAAATAAAATTGGTAAAAATAACATTGTCCAACTTCCTAGCAATCATATTCCTAAAGGTTTAATTCCCCTAGAAAGATTGTTTGACTAAAATGATGTGCCTTACAAAGTTGCCCAAAAAGAAGACCAATCTGCAGTCTGTAAGCATGATATAGGAAGTCCAGATCAACCTAGATATGTAAATCTATCCACTCATCTGTCTGCTGATCAAAGTGTTGAATACTACAATTTAATGAGGTAATTTGCTGATGTGTTTCCTTGGGACTATAGTGATCTGAAAACGTATGATAAGAACATAATCCAGCATAAAATCCCTCTGGAGAAAGACACTATTCCTTTCAAATAGAAGCTGAGACCAATAAATCCTATTCTTCTTCCACTGGTTGAAAAAGAAATTAAAAAATTGTTGGCTGCCAAGATTATAGTTCCTTTTAGATATTCAAAATGGATAGCCAACCTAGTAGTGGTGAGGAAGAAAAGTGGAGAAATCAGACTCTGTGTTGATTTCAGAAACTTAAACAAATGCTCTAAGAAAGACAACTATCCTCTACCAAAAATGGAGCATTTGTTGTAGAAGGTCTCAGGACCCAAAGTAATGTCTTTCTTGGATGGATTTTCAGGCTTTAATCAGATTGTTGTGCACCCAGATGACCAAGAGAAGACTGCATTTACCACTCCTTGGGGCACTTTTATGTATGCTAAGATGCCTCTTGGATTGATGAATGTTGGAGCAACCTTTTAGAGAGCTATGGATATAGCATTTGTGGGAGAGAAGGATAAATTTTTTCTTATCTACCTTGATGACATAACAGTATACTTTAGCAGCCATCAAGATCATTTGCATCATTTGGAAAAAGTGTTTCTGAAGTGCAGGAGGTTTGGAATTTCAGTCAATCCTAAAAAATCTCAATTTGCTTTAGAAGAAGGCAAGCTGTTGGGACATATTGTTTCTGCTGCAGGTGTACGGATAGACCCAGAAAGAGTAAAAGCAATACAGACTTTGTCTGTCCCAAGATTGAAGAAAGATATCCAATCCTTTTTGGGCAAAATTAATTTTGTAAGGAGGTTTATTCCAAATTTTGCAGAATTGGTGAAGCATATTATCTCCATGTCGAAGAAAGGAGTAGAGATCAGGTGGACTGATGCAACAAGAAATTCATTTGAGTCTATTAAAAAAGCTATTATGGAGGCTCCCACGTTAATAAGTCCAAATTACAGCAATGAGTTCCATGTATTCTCATTTGCCTCTGAAGACACCATTGCAGCAGTTCTATTGCAAGAAGATGAAGAAGGTTCAGAACATCCGGTAGCATTTTTCAGCAAGAACTTGAGGGATGCTGAACTAAGGTATAATATTATTGAAAAACAAGCATATGCCCTTATCAAATCCTTGAAAGCTTTCCGAGTTTATATCTTGCATTCCAAGATAATTGCATATGTACCCTCCATTGCAATAAAAGATTTCTTAACACAACCTGATGCTGATGGAAGAAGGGCTAAATGGATTGCAAAGCTAATTGAATTTAATATAGAACTGAAGCCCACTAAACTTGTCAGAGGTCAGGGTCTTGCTAGGTTGTTAGCTGAAGAAAATTGCAAATCATTAGATATAGATTTCCTGTGCACAGTTGTAGAAGTCGGTCAGACAGATGAAAAAGAGGAAGCAACTAAACCAGAGAGAAAGTTGTTAGTGGCCAAAAATCTGGCTTCTTGTGATTGGTATTCTGCAATAATTAATTTCTTGTTGAAGCTAGAAATCCCTTCAAGTTTTACTCAAAGTCAAGCCAGAACTATAAAGCTTAGGGCAGCTAAATATTGCATCAATGAAAATCTGCTCTACTGGAGGGATCCATCTAGAGTGCTTTTGAGGTGTCTGGACAAAGAATAGTCAAAAGAAGTTATGCAGTAGTTTCATTCCAGCATGTGTGGAGGGCACCATTATTGGAAAACCACTGCCCATAAGATTATCAAAGCTGGGTACTATTGGCCCACCTTTTTTTATATGTATTTTCTTTTGTTAAATCTTGTGACAGGTGCCAAAGATTTGAAGAAAAGCAGCAGTTGAAGTCCCTGCCCCTAAAACCAATACAGGCAAAAGGACCGTTTCAGCAGTGGGGCTTGGATTTCATTGGAGAAATCAATCCACATTCCAGTGGCCAGCACAAATGGATATTAGTAGCCACTGATTATTTCACTAACTGGATTGAAGCAGTCCCTACCAAGAAGGCTAATCATAATGTGGTCATGAAGTTTTTAATTGAAAATATTTTACCAGATTTGGTTGTCCACACAAACTAGTTACAGATAATGCAGCAGACTTTAGGGCAAAAGAATTGGTGGAAATGTGTGATTCTATGGGTATTAAACTTGTTCATTCCACCTCATATTATCCTCAAGGAAATGGTCTAGCAGAATCTTCAAATAAAAGCCTGATAAGGATAATTAAGAAGCTGCTGGAAGACAATAAAAAGAATTGGGATTCCAAGATCAAGTATGCACTGTGGGCTGATAGAGTAACCATTAAGAAATCCACCGGGAATTCTCCTTTCAAGCTGGTATATGGCACTGAGGTTGTATTCCCAATTCAGCTAACTCTCCCTGTGGCAAAATTCCTTCAAACAGAACAGAATGAAGAAGAAGACATGGCAAAAAGGATCATTGATTTAGTAGAGGTACATCAGATTAGAGAACAGCTGGTTGAAAAAGCTGTAGCACATCAGAAAAAGATCAACGAAGCCTTTGACAAGAAGGAAAAAACAAATAATTTTCAGGTTGGTGACTTGGTTTTGAAGTGGGATGCATTGCAGGAGAAGAAGGGAAATCATGAGAAATTTAATGCTTTTTGGACAGAGCCTTTCATCATTTCTCAGATTCAAGGGAACAACACCTTCATGCTGAAAAGTATGGGAGGAGAAGCAGTTTTTGTTGGCCCAGTTAATGGGCGTTTTCTAAAGAATTATGTTGTTTAAGGTCTTTGGCCTTAAAAGTTGTAAATATTTGGTTTTTATCAGTTTTTTGTAGGCAAAGTAGACTCCATGCCCAATGGAACACTAGGAAGTTTGTTATTTTGTTTTTCATCAGGAAGGCATTGATCTGCAGGTTCTTGAGACCTCACAGGGAGGATCTCATCCCCAGAAGGAGCTAGTGTTAGCTCTGCTATGTACTTATGCATTTGGAGAACCAAATTACTACTGTGGCAGTGTTGTTTCATGCCTAAGGAGCTCGCAGCAATTCATTTTATTCTTCCCTCTTCGTCTGGTTTATACCCTTATAACTCCCGCTACCTCTGTTTCCTCCTCCCCCTTCATTTTCCTTACCCTCCCTTAACCTCGTTATTTCCATTTTTCTCTATAATCCTTTGTAACCCCGTATAAACCCATTTTTCGTTTAGCCCCAGGCGCTAAGGTTTTAAAGCACATATAACTATGCGCCTTCGCAAAATCCCTAGTCCGCGACTTTCCCCGTCACATCAGTTAAAAAGCACATGCTTTTAACACCTCCATCTGATCCTCCACCTCGTGATCCAACGATTTATGCTGCTCCCGCTCCCGCAAGCTTCATGTACGATAGCCCGCAGGGAAAGCGGTTTCCTGCTGGACCCACCAGCCACGCGTCGCTCGTTGAATGTGCTTGCGCCCTCGCATACGGATACCACCCACCTCCGATGAGTGGTTCAGGGAAATCGCTTACCGCCCACACGTCTATTCCTATCTCGTTAACATTCGCTCACCTCCGCCGCCCGTTAGCCGTCGGATCTGCCCGACTATGATTCGACGGCCCATGTTCGCCCGTCTACATTTCCTCCCTACGCCGCCTGCCAAGAGATCTCAGTCGTTCATCTGTCATATCCAACGGCTCACATTTCCTGTTCCCGCTTCCTCCCGATAGCTATTGCAAAGATCCCTCCACCGTCGATTTGCGCTATCCAACGGTGGATCTTCCTCCATACTGCCTGCGTCCATAGCACGTCCAATGTACCCGAAAGGAGAAAGGAAGCCATGATTCAGCACTCTGCGCATTGAATCCTCAACAACCACATTCAAAGAGCACCATGGCTGAGAAAGAAAGGACGATCCTCGAGCAATTCAATGCCTACAACGGTTATTGAAATTTATTTGTACAATACTCCACCTGTTCGGGAAGGACAACAAAGTACCAGTGAATGTCAAATTGATTTATTAAAACACACAGTTTGCAGCAGAGACCCATATTAGATTGTAAATGTGGTTGGTGGTCAGTTATGACCCCACCACGCATAGCATAGCAGAGCAATTTTGTAAGCAAACTCCATATATACCCACAAACAAGATGTAATGAGGGTTGATGAATGTTATTTTGATGTAAAATTCAACTTCTGAAGGTTGTAACCACTGTGATACCTGCAGCGTCTGGTCTTCATTTTCAGCTAATGCAAGCTTCTTTTGCTATTAATTGCTCACTTTCCAGTTCTTCTTTGTTCTAGGTTGTGCCTGTTATGCATTTTTCATGTGCTTTTGAGGTTTAGCATTAGAGGGGCTATCATCCCACCTCTGCGTTAGAATCTAGTTTGTATCATTGAATTTGTATGCAGGTTTCTGTTATTTTAATGCCAGAGAGCTGTCATCCTGTCTGTCCATTAGGAAATAGATTTACAGACCTTTTAACTGGTTGCAGCCGGCCATCACAGGGTCTTGTGCATCTGCTGGTATGGTCAATATTCTCCATCATCACCTTATCCTCAAACTGTGAGTAATTGGTGGTCTAAAGTCTTGTAGTCTGGGGGTGTTCACCCATGACTGGGGTTAAGCATAGTAGAAGTGGTTATCTGGCTTGAATATGCATCATTCCTTCCATTCATCCACCATTTTCCAACATTTTTGTTGAGTTTGTAATGTTCCCGACCATCTTTGATATACAACCTAGGAGAGTTTCTTGGGGTGATAACACCTCCCAACCACCTAAGTTAGACAAATCAATACTACCATTGCAACTTGTTTCTAGTCACATGTTTTTGAGTAATGGATGATTAACATTATCAATGAAATCAACCCATGTTCTTCCAAGTAGCACAAGTATATCTTCACTACTATTGAGTACTTCACTAAGTGCATTGAAGAAGAGTCATTAATGCACGTGACTAAAAAGGTAACTGTTAGTTTATTAAACAAAATTTGATTACTATGTTTGACATTCCTTTATTTGTTATGCTTGATAACATATCCTATTTTTCATCTTCATTATTGTTTGAATTTGGTTTATTTGTTCTACTTGATAACATATCCTATTTTTCTTCTTCATTATTGTTTGAATTTGTTTTAGATAAAGGTTTAATTCTACATTATTTGACTAATTACTATCTACAAGGATATGGAGTGGCTAAATTAACCAACAAGATTTTAATCGATATCATAAATAATACAATAGTGGGAAATCTTAGGAATTGACTAAATGCCTTATCTAATGCTTTATGGGTAGATAGGGTAAAACACCTAGAGGAGAATTAGGCACATCTATGCATTACTTAGTATATGTGAAAGAAGCAATTCTACCATTAAATATATTCTTTCCTTCATTACAACTTTGACAAGATTCTATAGGCCAACCTTCTGCAACTCTTCAAAACATGATTGATACACTCCTTGTTGTAGGAAGAAATGGATAAAACCAAGTAGATATTTTCTTGCCACCAGTAGACCATAAAAATAGGGTTTGATGAGTATAATGCTAGTGATAAAAATTTCAAAATAGGTGATTTGGTTTTAAAGTGGGACAAATTCAATGAGGCAAAAGGAAATCATATTAAGTTTTAAACTTGTGGCTTCATTCCTTTCAAATAACTAAAAAGAAGGAACCAACAAATATATGTTACAAAGTTTGGAAGGTGATATAGATTCCCTTATTGTCAATGGCCAAATCCTCAAAAAATATTACATTTGATTGTTCTATAAATATAGTCAATTACATATACTTTGTTTTTAGGACTTATCAATGACCAAATCCTCAAAAAATATTTCATTTGATTGTTCTAGAAATATGGTCAATTGCATATACTTTGTTTTTAGATCTTAGTTTATATATAATATATTTCAAAAAATTTGCCTTCATCCTTATAAAATAATCAAAAAATAGGAACAAATGCATACATGTTATGAATCCTCGAAGGTGATCTAGATTGTCTTTTTGTCAATGGTCAAATCCTCAACTTAAATATTTCACTTGATTGTTCTTGAAATATAATCAATTGCGTATACTTGTTTTTTATCTTTAGTTTATTCTTTTGATTTGATTTTGGTAACTAGAATTTGCATGGTGCTAATTGTCACCTATAGGATTTGTTCCCAACTTGCATAGTGTTAATAATTACTTTTGATATTTGCGCCTAGTAACTAGAACTTGTCATTGGGATGTAATTTGGTGGTTGAGAAAGGGTTCCTCTGTGCAAACAACCTAGATTCAAAATTTAATGAGTATAGAGTCCCTTTCATATGTGTGTGTAGGTGAGGAAAGGTGTTTCACCTCCATTTATCCATTAATTTCTCATAGGTTTGGATAGAGATTGAAACACGTTTCCCACTAATTTCTTATAGGTTTGGATAGATATTGAAACACATTTCCCACAAATATCATTTACTAATAATCATTGTTTTATTATCTTAAGGTTGTTCATTATGACTCATCTTCAATCACCTATTAATTTCTCATAAGTTTCAATAGAGATTGAAGTTAACAAAATTAATTTAGCAAAATCAATAATCACATATAGAATGGTAATTGCAATTTCCATAATGTCAATCACCTAATTGGAATTTGCACCTAGTAACCAAGGAAACCATGGTTTACATAATATTAACTATCACTTCTAAACTTACACCAAGTAACCAAATAAAAGTAATTTATATAGTGAAAAACACTCATTTCAACCATATAATAACTCAAATATAATTAGCCATACTATTTTACCTCAAAAATCATTATATATAACTATATCACTTATTATTTATTCAAAATATATAATATACAACATCTATGAAATAACTTTCAATTTAAACCATTTTTTAAGTAATGATAAAGAATACATACTTAAATCTTAATATAATTATCTTATTTCTGAAATGATAAAATGCACATTTTTAAAGGTAATTTAAAATTTTAATAAAACATTTATTATAATTATAAATTTACTTTGTTTCCTATTTTTGATTTTTTTTAATTCAATTTAAAATAATTCAAATTATTAAAAAATTAAAAGATCTAAAAATTAATAAATTATAATAAAATAAATTTAATATTATAAAATAATTTGAAAAAAATAAATTAAAATACACTTGAGATTTAATTTTAATATAAAAATAAATTGGTAAAATTAAAATTTCCTACGCCATAATAACCATATTCATGGGAAAAAAAAATGAAAATAACCGTAACAAAACGTGAAGTAAAAGAAGAAAAATTTTAAATGTCCCTTCATTCAATCTATGCAAGAGCATAATTAAGACATCCATCCATATTCCTGAGAAAAAAATGAAAATAATCGTAACGAAACGAGAAGTAAAAGAAAGAAAAATTTTAAATTTGTTCCTTCGTTCACTCTATGCAAGAACATAATTAAGACATCCTTCCTTTAGCTACGGAAATGATATTGCGATCATTTATTTGATACATATTTTGAAGAGATAAAAGGAAATGATATTGCGATAAAAGGAAACTCGCGGTGATAACAAGTGTCTTGTGTATAATTATTAAAATTGAATCAACAGCGGGAGACAGTCGTATCGTCTAACACTTCATCGGACGAAGCAGAGAGATGACACTGTTGAAAATATAATTTCAACTGCGATACAGTTGAGCCATGCAGCAGCATGAGGACAATAAACCGTACGTTTCACCAAGGATCAGGAGAAAAATTCGCTTCAACATAAATTTGCAGGCTTAAAGATCCGCTTTAACCTCAGCCGTCAGATCTAACCGATCAACGGTCTAGATCGTATCGGCGTATCGGCAAGTCGGCATATCGGCGGGTTGGAGCATCGGAGGCAGGCAGCGGCAGCGATATGAAATATCGCCGATGAGCGATCGCCGATATCGCATCGGCGAAGTCGCAGCAGAAGGATTTACAAAATGCTTTTGTGTTTGCGATGAGCGATCGCCGATTTCGCTATCGGCACATCGCTATCGGCAATGTCATAGGGTCGGGGCCTTTAACATGAGTTATGTAGCGATGCGATGGAGCGGACCCGACAACATTATAAATAGTTTTTGATAAACTTTCAAGTCCGCGCTCAGGGCATTTTTAATGTATTTCAGGCATATATATATATGATCGGAGGTATCGGCACACAGTGCGATCGGCATATCGCAATCGGGGAAACCATGGGTGCAAAACTTTTCATATATGCGCGCTATGCGATGAAGCTCGGACCCGATGGGTTTCCGGAGCCAAACTGTATAATATTTGAAATCCGCCCAAGGCCATTCTTTCATGATTTAGCAGTGTTTTGCATATGTTTTTCAAATATATGGAGAAACAGAGAATTGGCGCGGAGGCAGTTAAAGTGAGCATGGAACAGTACAGCATAGCAGGTAGAAGCTTTCAATTTACAGCATGGCCGAGAAGGAAGCAGGTTGCATTCAAGCTCCTGCACATTGAATTCCCAGCGACCACAGTTAATGCTCAATTCAGCCGAGGACGAGGAGGACAGCCTCGAACAGTTCCCAGTATGGGACTCCATTTTTGTTCATTAAAACCATTCAGATTTTGAATGTAATTGTTGTTGATGTCGTGTTGAGGAAGACTATAGTGTGTGTGTGTAAGGGTGTAGAAGCGCAGCAGCGCAAGTGATATATGTTTTACAATACGCAGCAGCGTAGAATGAATTTGAAATTGAATGAATAGAGTTGCACTGTTTTTGTGAATCCCTCTGAGCAGAAGAGGAAGAATTTTGTATCAGGCTTTTCATCTTAATGAATACATATACTAGTTTATGGGTGTAATACTCTGTTCTGATAAATAATTTTTAGATTTCCGCTGTGTGAAGATCCTGGAGAAAAACAGAGCATCGTCTCTGTGTGCATTTTTATTTTGTGTTTTTTTTGGGATTTTGACAGAAAAAATCCCCAACAGACACTAGGGCAAGGAGGAAAGTTTATCTCAGAGGGAACGCCTTACGGCGTAATTATTTATATATAATTGACTCTATTACACTTTGAACGGTTCTTCATTTATGTTTATATATCTATCTTGATATATTAAATATCTATACATAAACTTGAAATTAGGAGTGGACAAATTCAAGGTAAGGTGAGACATGGGTGTGTGAGTGTGAGACATGGATGTGTGTGAGAGGAATTGAAATTAGGAGTGGAAGGTGAGATATGGAGTTTATCTAATCTATATTTCTCATAGATTCAAACTCATTTTGGACAGAGCTTTATCATGATCAAAAAATTATTTTTGGAACAAATACAAAATCAAGTTCAGTAAACTTTAGCCGCATCAAATTCTTACTTACCAAATGTAAATGGATTATTACCCTGATGTTAAAAACAACCCGGTAAACTTTAGCCACATCAAATTCTTACCTATCAAATGTAGTAAAGGGATTATTACCCTGATGTTAAACGCCCACATAATTTAATGGTTGTTCATTATCAAAATTAGTATGAAATAGAAAAATATACCAAGTTTATGAGTTTAATACTTCACTTGGTTGAGTGAAAATATGTTAGGTAAAATTGATACACTGAATGTGGTCAAGGTAGTTAGGTCAAAAGTGATGGTTTCAAGCACCTAGTATTGGTGTGGTGGTTTCCAGCACCTAGGCTTGGGATTTTGTATTTTAATGTGTTATAGTTGAGTTGAAGACTTACTTAGATAGGGTTAGGGTGTTAGCTGAGTTTTTTGCATTAAGTCATGTAATGGGTGCTTTTAAGCCATAAGATAATAATTTATTATCGAATAGTTTTTCCTAATTGGGATTTTCCAAAGTAAATGATGTGTCTTGTTGCTATCCATATAATTTATTTTTAATTATTTTTAATTACACCGTAACATTGATACCTCCATGCGGTTAGGAACATTGATATCATTTTATCTGCATTCCACTATGTTGGAAAACGGTTTCAATAGACACGACAGTGAAATGGTAAGCAATATGAAGAACAAGCATTTTTAATATAATTCTCAGAGAAATCAATGATATGGAAGCTTCTAGTAGAATTGATTTACTTTTCTGCAATTTTTTTTCAAATTATCGATATTGCTAGCAAGCAGGAAACTGGCGCCCTCATCTTCCTATGTGGCCTGCAAAACCCAGAGAAATAAATGTACTGAGAAATGCATTATTGCGTCATATTTTCCACAGGATGAGGCCAAGAAATTCATGTTGGTTCATGTTAGAAAGGCGACGGAGATAAAGCATGAAATTCACACATAAAAAACGAGTGACTTCTCTTCTATTGATCACACAAAACAAGATGCTTACAATAAACCTAGTGAAGGGCATTTAGCCTTTTCCAACTAGCTACTTGCCTTGCCATGCATCCACATGCAACTACACACTAAAAGTCATCTATCACTTAAGTTGACTTGACTCAACACTCAAATACTCAATCATTCAATCACTCAGTTAACTGAGTCTCTATGTTTAGCCAACTCCACATGCGGGAGTAATTACTATTTCTAACACTCCCCCTTAATTACGACCGTATGACTCAACATAACTCAACATGACTTAACTATCACATAAACATGCCTGTTGGTCTATGTCTCAGCTAAGCTTACAATGACTCAAGAATTTTACAATTTCTTTTTCTCTGCTTCTAGATTCTATATCCTCGAAATTGCTTCATTCTTTGTTGAACTTTCTTGTTGTAGGCTTTATTCACTTGTTGCTGCTGCAATTTTTCTTTGACTTGTTTTGAACTTGTTATGAAAAACAATTGGATCATTTCTTCTACACTTACCTCTTCAAATATTCGTTCAACCATGGACTGTTGCCATAACATTGCATCTTCAAAATGTATTTTTTGTTTTGCTTCTTGTGCTTTATATTCATGAGTTTGACTCGCTTCAATTTGTCCTATTGGTTTTTGAATCCATTCTTCAATGAACTTTAAATGTGCATGAAAATTATTAACAACCTTGCTTTCAAATTTTTTTCCCATGCTATTTGAACACTTGCATATTTAAAACAATGTTAAAAACATCTTTAATATGACTCTCTTTAGTGAGAGCTTCCTTCTCTACATTTGCCTTCTTTTCAACTGCATGGAGGTTGTCTTCCACTGTTATTTTGTTAGTGGATACTCTCATCAAAAAATCTTCAATCACTTTATCGTAAGTTTTAACCCCGTACAGAAATTACCTGCATACGAATTCTAACAACAAAAAATAAATAATGCAAGAGCATAACACATAAAACACATATACACAAAGATTTTCCCCTAGATCCCAAAACTGGGACTACAAGCTTGATTTTTCATTATGTTCCTTTTAATGTTACAATACATATTTATACATGCCGAAGCATCCAATACCATGGACCGAAAACCATCGCGTCCAAAACCAGGGACCAAAAACCATCGCGTCCAAAACCATGTGCGAAAACCATGCATAAAACCATAGGTAGGTTTCCCCCACCTAATATAGGGTCAAAAACAAAACAAAATTCCTCGGGGCATTACCCTGGACCCTGTAGAGGGGGGCTAACTGTCCCCCTCAAACCCCCTAGACAGGAGGGGGTTGTCGCGCCCCTTGTGACCCCCCCACTGCATAATCAACGCAACGAAGGGGGGCTCCGCCCCCCCTCTAACTCTTCGGTTAACTATAACGTGGGCTAGTCATGGAAAGAATATAACACAACTCAACATTTATCTTGTTCTTGATCATCAACTGCTACTAGATGACATACTGCTTCATGAGCAGTTCCAACTGCTTCATATCTTGTAGCTATAGTGGAAACTTCAACCTTCAATGTTTCGTCAAACATTGCGCTTACCATATTGTCATAATCAATCCCAGTTTCAAAAAAGAAACCACACATATCATCAATGTAATGTTCATCCACACTATGGTGGGATATCCGAGAATGCATGTACTCATTGTCAATTTTAACTTCACCAAATCCATCAGCTGTGGCTGGATTCACCAATTCACATATAACTTTGTAGTTATCATCCACATTTGTGTCGTCACAATGGAATTCACCATCATCTATATTATCTACATTACAGTGGGGTCCTTGAGCATTTATTTTCTCTTGCTCTATTTCACACACAAAAGCTTCAACTTCTTTCTCTGCAATCTTTTTTGCATTTTCTTTATCCATATGCATGTTTCCATAATGGGTTTCAATTTTATGGTCTTGACAACTATCATCCACTTTTGAGTGGGATTCTCCAATCTTTGTTTTCCTCTTAGAGTTTTGTTCATCTACTCTCAGATCTGTGGCTAACTTCTTTGCTTTTGACATAACCTGTTGTTGTATGTCGCTCTCCTTTGTGCCAAACTTTGCTTCCAATATCTTTCATGCTTCCTTAGAAGTTGTAGCTTTCGCTACCTTGCACAAACACTTCTCATCCAATGCTTGTTTTATAAAATTAAATGCTAAAACATCACATACTTCATCATATCGGTTATTAGATTCGTACTCAATTAACTCTCTAGCTCTAAGAAAAGTTAACATCTTGATAACCCAATGATAAAAATATTCACCTGTAAACATAGGGGGTGGTAGCAGAGCAAAGCCACACCAATCACTCTCGATTTCATCTTCGTCTTCTACTAGACTTTTCAGTTCATCGGCTACGGCCTGAACACCTCTCTAACCATGGCAATGATTTTTGCCTCTTCTTTTTTATTTCTTTTCTTCATATGCTTCAGTCGCATTTTGCAACCCATGATTGTGGTCTTTCCTTTGTTTTATGGATTCTTTCTTGATTGCATGAGGCTATCTTCCATATTGCCCTCGAAAAAAAATATGATTTTCAATATGCGCCCCTGTAAGGCACAATCTTCACCAAAAAACCGTCATGCTTAACAAAAAATAAAATAATTTTATAGACATATAAAATTTACAAAGCCCTAAATTCTTATTCAATAAAACCATTTTCTTTTTTAATTCTTCAAAAATCTTTAAAACTCTCCTTTATTGAATCCTTCAATATAACCAACGTTATTACGTTATTGTTCATACAATATAAAGACTTTTTCAAAACAATTTTGTAAATGACTCACTCAAATATATTTGAGGGGCTTTCCAATTAAAAAGTCTTTTAAACCATTCATTTAATGAATCCTTTTGAATTAAATAGAAACACTTTTCAAATATAATATCTCGCAAATTATATCACTTGCCCTAAGTCTTCACCGTTGGAAGGATTTTCTTTTAAAAACGATTACGTTTCCAAATTTTGTGAATCTTTGGACTTCTTTTCAGTGTTCACCAAAAATTTTTAATCTGCGGCTCTGCCTGTATGGACACGTTCCTTTAAAAAAACTTCAAAAATAAATCCAAACCTTGCACACGGACGGACTGTCTTAGGATTTGCTCCCCGACTCTTATTGAAAGTGCGGATGCGGAGGTATAACAAGTTTTGCGGCAAGAGAATACATTCAAGTTTCACTAGTGGCGTTTACTGCTGCGGCCATCACTCTGTTCAGAAAAGAAAATCAACAAGCTACAACATCTTGCTGCACGGTGAAAAAAAAACGAGCTTTCAATTTTCCCTATGACTTGACACTCAAGCGATGTGGTTCTGCGAGCTGCAGCTGTAGATTTTCACTTTTCTTCACACCAGGTTCTGATACTAATTTGTTAGAAAGGATCTGATACCACTTTGTTTGAAAGGTGGAGGAGACAAAGCATGAAATTTATACATAAAATAGTAGCTGTTGCTTTTTTATTGATCACACAAAATAGGATGGTTACAATAAACCCTGTGAAGTTTATCTTTTTCAATTGACTACTTGCATTCACATGCATATACATGCAACTACACAGTAAAAATCATTTATCACTTAACTTCACTTGACTCAACAGTCAAATACTCAATCACTCAGTGAACTCACTCTCTATGTTTAGCGAACTCCAAAAATCAAAGTAATTACTATTTCTAACCATTCACAAAACCTTTGAAAATAGCGGTATCAATGTGCATTCTTCTTATTTTAAAAAATAAGAAGAACAAGCACTCCTAATATAACTCTCAGAGAAATCGATGATATAGAAGCTTCTAGCTGAACTGATTTACTTTTCTGCAATTGTTTTTCAAATTATCGATATCGCTTGCAAGTAGGAATCAGCTTCCTCATCTTCATGTGTCGCATAAAAACACCCAGAAAAAGAAATGTACCGAGAAATACGTTCTTGGGACCTATTTTTCAGGAGGAGGCCAAGAAATTCATGCTGGTTCACAGAGCGTTCGGAAATGGGAATGTCATCAAATTACTACAAGTTCAATTTATTTAATGTGCACTCTTTCTCTTTTAAGCCATTAGGAAAAACAAGCACTCCTCATCTAATTACTCCTCATCTAATTTTTAGATATTAGAGAAATCGATGATATGGAAGCTTCTAGCAGCACTGATTTACTTTTCTGCAATTGTTTTTAGGATTATCGATAACGCTTGCAAGCAGCAACCGGCGCCCTCATCTTCGTGCCAGAGAAAGAAATGCACTGAGAAATATGTTCTTGCACCATATTTTCCGCAAGACGCGGCCAATAAATTCACGCTGGTTCACAGAGCCTTCAGAAATTTATGCAATTTTAAAAAAAATCCGAAATTGAAAGTGTCCGCTGATTTATGCAATTTTCGAAAAAACCGATATTGAAAGTGTTTGAATTTTTTGTTAACAGTGGAAATAGATTTTGAGTTTTCAAAAACCACTGCAAAACTCAAATTTTTTAAACTCAACAACTGTAATCTAAATTTCTAAAAATTTCTCTTCTTCAAAATCATGCAGAAAAGCCATTCTTTCTTTGACATAATCTTTTGCGCTCTTCCTATTAAGGATAGGAGTGACCAATTACTGAATTAATCTGAAGATCAGAAGCGATTGATCAAATATATATGACAGTACTGATTGTTCATCTTATATATTATTTAAAACTTAGGTTTTAGGGGTTTATAATCCTTTTCTGTGTTGCAGGATCTTCGGGCCAGGTGAGGGTGAAGCAGTAAGCAGCTTGGTTTATGAAGCGAACGAAAGGCTTCGAGATTCTGTTAATGGGTGTTTAGGAGCAATCAATGTTCTATGCAGAATATATTCGGAACTGGAATCGCAATTGGCTTCCACAGAAAAGTGTTCGCTGACATGCATCTGAAATATATTAACCTCTTAAGCCCCATTACAGGATGTCATGAAGGTGCCGATCCCAATTTTTACAGTTCGTCACCGCAAGAGATAGAAGAGTACTGTGGAACAAGACCATTGAGCACGACTTAGATCCACTTCAGCTGTGGGATCAACTTTGGACATAAGCAAGAACCATGCAATACTGTACTTCTATTTGAGTTTTCATATCACATGTGATACAGAAAATTTCTTTTCTTCTCTCGTTTTAAATTTTTGAAAATGTTACTTTTCTAAATCAAGCTTTAAACCTATATGGTACTACAGAAAACGTTGTAGCTCTTCAAATTATTGAGTTTTGGTGTGTTAATTCATTAATCATTGGTTATTTTCCTTTTCCATTTTGGTTACAAATTTTGGAAAATTGTTTAAATTAGGAATATTAATTTATTAAAATGGTATAATATGTGTTTAAAAGAAGTGAAATTCAATTATATAATTTCAATAATCTAATTTACTCTAGTGATTGTTTTTATTATAGATTTCAAAATAATTTTTTTCATATTTATCTCAAGGATGAATCACAATTGGTTGATTAAAAAACAAGATGAATCACAAAAATCTAAAATCAAGGACAATTGAACGTTAACAGAATAAATGTGTTTGTTTTGAATAAGGGTTTCCACAATTTATATTTTGTTAATTGTGTTTGTTTTCAATAAGCGCTTCCACAATTTAGATTTTGTTAGTTTTAACATAGTTGGCATAGTTAACTTTAACTAAGTCAAATTAGATCTATCTTAACTTAGGAGGGATCAAATTTCTTTCCAGTCTAAAAAATGTTTGCATCTCAAGAGATTTGATCACTCTTGGTAGATCCGGAGTTAAGATGGATCTTCGTTGGTGAGATCTTTTTACTATTATTTTATTTTTATACGGTTATTTTTATTTCATTCTTTTTATTTTTATTTCTTTATTTTATGGGTTAAAAGGCTTACATTAGGTTACACTAATCTTTTTACTTTATTTTATTTTTTATGTAATTAGACTTGGTCAAAATCTCTACATTTCTCTACGTTACAAGATCTCATCTCTATCATACAACTAGATAAATGTGTCTATTTTGAAATAAGGTTTTTACACTTTAATTTGACTATAAATAATTAATAAATGGATGGTAGAGATTTAACCTCTACCAAATATTTATGGAACATTTTTTGTAATAGTCAAAATAGAGGGTTGAGATTTATAATGTTATAAAATTAAATGAGTTATGGCTGCTTAGGCATCTATTATTTATAAGACATTATATTGGCCCATGGTATTGTATGAAAGCTTATTTATAAGTTACGAATCTTCATAGTAAAGTTTAGGTAAAACCTCCATCATTAACAATCTTATTATAATTTTTTTAAAATATATATATGTTTAACTTTTTTATAATTAATTGAAAAATTAGTTATAACAAAAACATATAAAAAATAAATCATATAATAAATAGAAAATATAATAAAATAATTATAACTAAGAAATTAATAATAATTAAAAAAAAAATTGAAAAATTGATAAATAAACCATTGTTTATATATTATTAATTAATAATAAAAATAATAACTTAATTATTAACCTTATTAGAAATTAATAATAGTTAACCATTATAAATTAATAATAGTTAATACTACAAAGCACCTTCTCCACACGAATAGGAATAGTTGGCTTTGCAGCCGATGAGGAAGGGCAACTTGGAAGCCCAGTTGTGGAGGGATGAAGTGGGGCATGCCAAATGGCTGGGCATGTTGGTTATTAGTTACGACTATCTAGCTTCCTTATTTCATCGTGTTGGTTGCATTAAATTTTTTGCTTTATTCAGTGAAGAATGGTGATTCTATTATGTGAAGATTGGCAATTTCGGTTCAGTGTATCCCTGCTTTTTCTCGCAAATTTCTTTCTCTTATTTGTGTGAAGTTAGTTCTCTTTTTGTTGTGCATTTTTATAAAAATTAAATAAAAATCAATAGGTTACATATTCTATGATTTCTTTACATATTTTCCTTTCGGAGCTTTCAATGCATTTGAACTTTGCCACAGTTTCCTCTTTATTTGGTAGCTTAGTTCAATGCCCTCCATTAAACCATGTTTTTGGTTTATAGATAGGAAATTTCATCTTTCCTGCATCACTGGAATATATTATTCTTCTGTTTATCGATTCTCAATTTGTGTGGATTTTTATTTTTATTTTTCTGTCAACCCAAGTATGTATGAAAGAAATTGATTGTTTGAGTTGATTTTCCTCTTTATCGATCAACTCAATAATGTTGCAAGAAATTCATTATTAAATGGGAACAATATCTTCGTATTTTATTCTGAAACAAATTTTATTAATCTGAATTAATTGATTAATTAAAAAAGAAATTATAAAATGATCTAAACAGTATTTTTCTATTTTATTCTTGAACATATTTTAATAGTCATAATTATTTAATTAATTACTTAAAAATAAATAATTATAAAATGATTTAGTTACACTTCTTTGTTTAAATATTTTCAAAAAAATCTTGTGATTTGAGTGTGTACCTTAGATTTAAGTGCAACAAATCTCATATTGAACAATTCACTTGTGTCTTTGTAGCCAGGTTAACTCTTACAAGTGAATCCCATATTTAAACAAATTCAAAATGCGTCGACAAATGAAATATCTTGTGATTTACGCTGAAAAATCTCTCATAAATTAAATCCCATATTTGTAATAATAATAATTTTTCTATATATTTTTAACAACATATTTGTTTTGTAGGTCGGTTATTGCTTCTTCGACTCTTCCATACAAGTTGTGATGCAAATTTAGATTTTGAAAGAATGCACATTTAGATTTGGAAAGATAACCATCTTTATTTACCTTTTCCATTGTGATCTATTACTTGTCATTTTCTATTCAAACCTGAAAGAGCATCTTATCAAGAGGCAGTGTATGTTGGAAACAATATGTAAACTGTGCATAATGTAAATCATTCATCTTCTGTGTTTGAATGGAATCTTGTTTACATCTTTTACATGTGATGATTCTTCATGAATTATGTCTTACGATGTTTCCTTTGCAACATCTGTTGCAATCGCTAGTTATTTTCTTCTCATTTCAATTTAATTATTAACAAATGATATCACAAACACACAAAGGGAAAAAAGAAAGAAGCTTCTACTTGGTACAAAAGGAAGTGTAGTGTTTTGTCAAGCCATGAAGGGGTTGAGAGAAATGTAGGAACAATGCGCCTAGAGATGACATGATATAATTGGTTTGGTAGGAAGATGTAGAGGTAAATACCAAAGCCAATGTAGATGAAAATTAGACCAAGATATGGGCTACAATGAAGTGAGAAGAACACCTAGTGTGAGTAGGTGTGCAGAAGTGTCAGATAAAAACAATATAAGTGCCAGAATAGGAATACCTATAAAAAAAGAGCGTTGGGGTTTCAAATTGGATATAAACCATTCCCAATCAATTTTAAAGGAGATATTGTTAGGTAAACTTACCTAGTTAAAAAGATCAAGGTTTTTATGTCAATAGTGGTGGTTTCAGGTACCTAGTATTAGTGGCCCATAGTATTATATGTAATTAAAACCTTTGAAAAGCTTGGGCATTCTCCACTGTAATATGTCAAAGTTGGGTAGAAAGATCACTTGGTCAATGTGACATGCCCATTTACCTTCTCATTAATTTGTAAATTAAACTAAATTAAATTAAATTAAATAAAAAAAAAACAAATTGAGTTTAAGGACATGGATTCCATAACGGAAGAAGGGACAGAGATTAGGGCAGGGAAGAGGAAGCTGAGAGGAAAATAGAGGAAAGAGAGCATAGAATTGGGGCAGAGAACAAAACGGAGAACAGAATGTAGAAAGAGACTCAAAATAGAAGATATAGAAGCACAATATTTTGGTAGAGAAAATTGAATAGAGAGAGCATGAAACCCTGGGAAAATTGAACGAACACATAGAGACCGCCAAGGAATGAAACCACAACTACAAGGATTCAAGTAGTTGGAGTATATGTAGGCCAAAGGATGCGTAGGGAGAAGACGGACCTACTTGTAGTAAATTGTTGGAAGACACCACTCAAATCTCAGCTCCGAAGAAAATGAACATCGTATTAAAGCTTAGGAGACATTGTGTTGTTGCGAAGGAGTCATATACATTAGTGCAAGATTAATAAGTGTTTAAAAGACAAATTTACACGGGAGAATTGCAAGTAATGGCATTCTGAAGGAGCCTTAAATTTCTACAATATGCAGAGGAGGAATTCAGGAAAAGATTATGTAGTTGCCTTTCGAAAGAGTTTGGGGAAGTTTGAGAGAAGTCTAGTATTGTCAACAAAAGACACAGAGAGCCTTTGAAAGCTTGGGGAAGGTCTAGCCAAGAGGAGCACGATTGGAATGCAAAGGAGATTGAATAGTGACTACGAAGTCATTGTGTACACTATTGGAGAGAGACTGCACTGTTGGAGTGAACAAAAGCAACAACGTAGAGAGCTTTTGGAGAGGATTCAGGAAGTCTGGATAAAGGGAGAATGATAGATTCAAAGGAAGTAAATAATAAATCACCTTGCTACACTATTCATAGAAGGCCATTGCCTTCAAGTGGTGGAAGTCCCTGTGCATAACCTGACTATTGTGTTTTAGCTGGTGGGTGGAGGTGATTGGGCCTCTGGAACCCTTGTTCCAGCTAGTAAGATTGGTTTAGTCCTTTGAGCAAATTCTCCTTCAAGCTCTGGAGCCTAGCTTGGGGTGATTGGGTTGCAAGAAATACTTATAAGGTTGGGTGGAGAGTAGTAGTCCTGAATTCAATTGCCAAGTCTATACTTCCATATAAGCATTCACTACATTTAATATGTGATTTGATTTTCTTGTTATGTTTCAAAGTCTAATGTACTATGCATTGAATTTTTAAGCATGTTTTCGTCATATGGTTAGCAACTAGTTTCCAAGTTGTTGTTTTTTAGTATAAAAAATTTCATGCTGAGTTATAGGGTTACTAACTTGACCTGAAGATGTGGAGAACAAATCTCTTTATGATGGTTTGATATAGTTGAAAAATTCTCTAGCTCTCAAGGTTGCATTGCTAAGTGAATCACTTGAATAGACATGCATTGTTCATGAATAAAAGACGTATTATTGCTCTATTTGTTTGTAGCTAAATGAGTTTCCAAGATGCCAACTAATGGGAAGAGGAAGGATTCCATGTTCCACTTTCTAGATTTACAATATGTTCTTGAATATGTGTTATGTTTCATTTCACTTGCATGAAATTCTCATGATTATGGTTAATCTGAGCATGAAGTATGACCTCTTTTTTTTAGGATATAAATATGTCTTGAATATGTGATGCACAATCCTAGTATGGTGCAAGGCTTTATTTATGATATGGTTTTCCATATAGTTAACTAATAGTTAGTAGTATTATTCTTTGTAATGCTATGTGAAAGGATGTATGTAATATGGACCTTACTAAAGAAATTGACCTTAAACTAAACTCGGCCCTATAGGTGAAATACCTACATCACATACTAAAGTCCAACTTGGAAAAGTTGGACTGGGAAGCACTCAAGATGAAATGATTATATATATATATATATATATATATATATATATATATATATATATATATATATATATATATATATATATATATATATATATATATATATATATATATATATATATATATATCAATTGAAAACAACGCAGTGTAGGCCTGAGAAATCATAGCATAGGTCTAATGCAAGTATTAATTCATGAACTTCAACATCAAATATGGATATGGAGTAGCCCAAAATTGGTGGCTTGCACAATGAGTTCTTGTGTGATAGAAAGAGTGCTATTAGATATAAATCCAACACATATTCAATACAGTATGCCTAGTGAGAATTCTCTTACTGTTGGAGTTACACTGCTGAAGGTATAATATACATGGTTGAGATCCAATTCTAATAGTTGTGTGTACCACAGTGATTCATTTCAATCACTCTTATCCATACTTAAATGTTGGATGTAGTATTAGAAATGAATAAATATGTTTATATATGTGTGTGGTTGTCGTGCCAAATATCCTTAAACTCTTATGTGCACCCATCAATGTTAATTGGGTATGTTGTTTGGGTCCCTGGGAAATCTTGGCAACTAACTCTCATTGTCATAATATCCAATGTTGATGGGTTACCTGCAAACCCTTATAGTTAAATAATGTCGTGTAAAGTATTTCAAATGCCCACTAAATCCTTTTATACATATATCTGTTAGGCTAGATGAAACTATTGTAAGGTTACTACAAAACAAGCTACATAAGGTCTATATGGTACATAAATTGACATCTCCATTAGTGATTCACAGTATTTTCAATAAAAAGGCAATTTATCACAACATTCTCTGCCCCATTAAGAGATTGGTTAATGCATAGATTGATAAAGATAAGACCAAATTAACCTCTTATTGACTTCAAAATAAACTTTGTTCTACATTGGTACTTGAATTTATTAGCGTACAACAACCTTCTTCCATAAATAGTGATGTTAAATACAGAGGTCATTTAATGGATTATCATTATGGGATTGTACTCTCCAATCTTAGCATTTCTAATCCAAATAAATTTGGGGTCTCACCCATCTAATATCCAAACAATGTTGAACCTTTGTTGAATCCTTGTTTCCCAACAATGTTGAACCACATGGAAGAAAGAAGTGATCCTTCTAAAAGGCTATGGTTAGGGAGGATTCACATGTATTTCAATTTTTACTTGAAAATGTCCCTCATAAAAAGAGCAAGAGTGGCCAATGTAAGTTATGTATGAAAATATTGCATGAGAAATATTCAAGGCCTTTTCCTATCAAACGTGAATGGTTTATCTTAGTGAGGGAGAGCATGAAGATAATTTAACCCAAAAAAAAGGGAAGTCAAGAAAGTGTGCTTAGTGGATGGTTATGGAGGATGTGATAAATGATGCCATGCAAATCAGAATGAAATATTTGTACTAATCAAAATGGTCAATTGTGACATTGTGGACGCCATAAACATGGAGTACATCCTACCTAATGTGTTGAATTATTGGTGTAATGTGTATAGGTGGCCACAACCCCTTCATATGTATGATTAGTTTATTGTTGAGAATTTTTTTGGCAATAATAACATTAGTACTATTTTGTTGACGTGTTTCAAACCATCTAGTATGGTTCATTGCGAGGACAAGATGGAGAATGATATCATGGCACCAAATTAAATAGAGAGAGCAATGTAGAGACAATTAATAGTTTTAACCGTTAGAATAAAATAGAGAGTTTTGACCCAAAAAAATAGAATGTTAAATTAGGCTCTTAGACCAAAACTATTTTTGAATAAAGAGATAATATTTTAATATAACAAGTCAAATATTTAAATTAAAACATAAATAAATGAGAATAAAACTCAATTAATTATTAAGTTTTGGCCAAACTTAAGGAATCAAAAGAATAAATTAAAAAAAGAAGAGTAAATCAAGGTGAAGACTAAAATTAATAAAAACTAAACAATGTCAAGTCCCACTAGCACAACCAGTTGAGGATGGGTCTCGTCGTCAACGCGACCTGGGATCAAACCTCATAGGGGGTGGTTGTGCCTTGTGCTAGGGGGAGGAAATATGCTAAAAATTCTAGTGAGCTAAGGGTTTGTGTGGCCCAGGCTAGATGCAATCCTCGGGTCACTTTGACGGCTTAGATGCCCCTAGGTCGCAAATCCTCAAGCCGCAGGTCAAGCCTGGAAGATCACAAATAACTTGACAAAAAAACTAAACAGTGAAAAATATAACCATGGCTAGCATCATATTATATTATTTTATTGCCTTAATAGGTCTAGTTAAGATTAACCTAATCATCTTTGATAGGTAGGCTCAATAACATTGTTAGGAAGTGCACTCTACTTATGTGGGCCCATAACTCCTCTTTGGAGGATACCCTACTTGATTTGCATATAAATATGCAACCCAAATCTCATTTGAAATCATCTTTTTGATCATTGAGATAAGGATTTCTAATATAAAGGGTTGAATCTTATTGGCACTTTACATGTTTGGCATTCTCTCGTAGTTGGCATTTTTTCTCTGTTATGTACATTTGTGTATTTTATGTGTGTTGCACTTGTGCATGGGCATATTTCTCTTCAGCTCTAGTGCAATTCCTTAGTGTTGTGTTTTCTCTTTTTACTCTAGTTTTTTGGGTTGTTGTTCTTGTTCCATTCAACCCATTCTTACACTTATGATCCTAACATGGTATAAGAGCAAGTGTGTGTTAGGTCCCTATACTAGTAGTGTAACCCCTTATTGTTATTAGTGCAACACCCTTATTGTATTATTGTGCCCATATAGTCCCCATGTTGTTATTATTGTGCCCCATATAAGCCCACTATTGTTATTGCTGTGCCCCTACAATATTATTTTTATGTAGGCTCTAATTGTATTGGGACCCCTTAGACTCTTATATTTAGAAAGGAGGTCTCGTCATTTGTATCACTCAAGAATTGTTAATTTTTGTAATGTAAAGGATGTTTATCCCTTGAAGAGGCTTATTTTGAAGTCATTAATCTATCTTTTTTATATTTTTGTGGGCTGGTTTCATAAAATATGTTATTAGAGCCTTTGAATTCTAGGGTTTTGTTGCTTCAAACATGCCATCGTGGAGTTGTCTCTATAACTTTTGTTCTACAAAGTTTAAGAAGCTAAAAAAAAAAACCCATTTGAGCCAAAATTGTTCTAAACCTGGGGTCTGAATTTTCGATCTTGTCTCACTATATTTTCAGAGATATGATATGAGACAAGGATTTTGCAAGTTGTAGAATTCCATCTCAAACAGGTCATCGTGGAATTTTCGCTATAATTTGCTTTCTACGAAGGTTAAGACACTGAAATTAAAACCCATTTGAACCGCAATATTAATTAAGCTCACGCCAAAATTTAAGATCTTGTTTCACTATATTTTCAGAGATATGGGCCAAGATATTTAGGGCTTTTACAGGCTCCCGAATTACATCCCAAATAGGTGACCTTGGGAAAATTGTCATAAATTTCTCTCTGAGTATCAAATTGAAATTTCGTAAGAATTTAAAGAAATAGGACAAAATTTTGTTCTCGGTGTATCATTTTCAGGTCCTAAGGTCGAAACAATGACATGTGGAACTTCGTAAAAGTTCACTCTACAAAAAAAGTATATAATCATGTTATCGTGGGAGATTTTCCATAACTCTTTCTTGGAGAATCCAATCTTGAGAAAACTTGTGGGGTTGGAAATAGTACTCAGAGTGCTATTGCAGGTTGAAATGTCAGACTTTGGAGATCTGAAATTACAAAGATACAACAAATTCAATATCAAACTCCTACAAAGTGAAAAATGGTGTGTAGTTTTTTTTTTTTTAATTTTGCATAAGTTTGGTTTGAAAAATTAGTTTGAAGGAACTCAAAGGGCATAGTGAAGCATAATTATTATTAATTGATGCCCTGAAGAAAGAAAAATGAAACACCTAGTAAACAACCAGAAATCTCTAGCATGACTCATGAAGAAGAGGAAGAAATGCAACATGATATATCAAAATTACGAGACCAAGTGCAATAAAATTCACTCTCACAAAAAGTAACAGAAGCTAAGATGGATGGTTTAAAGAAATGTGTGGCAGCTAATATGGATGGGATGGAAGCTAAGATGGATGGTTTAAAGAAAGGCATGGAAGTTAAGATGAATGACGTAGAAGCTAAGATGGATGGTATAAAAGAAAAACTTAAAGGCAACATGGAAGATTTGAAGACAAATTTGACAAAGTTGCTACAAGAAATGCTTACTAATGGAGAAAGGGTAGTAAAGGAAACTCATGATGAGAACAAAATAAATGTTAATCATGATTTCATATACTCTAACATTGGATTGAAGACCCACCATGTTCCAAAGATAGATATGAGGAAGTTTGATGGCAAGGATGTTGTAACATGGATACTACAGATGGAGCAATATTTCGATCTCCATAATGTGAAAAACACAAAAAATTTATGCATTGCAACTTTATATTTGGAACCAAATCAGTTTGTATGGTATCGATGACTTTTCTCTCGTAAACAAATTTTCACTTGGGCAATTTTTACAGAAGAAATGATAGCACATTATGAGGATACAAAAAGAAACACCCTTTTTAGCCTACTGATAAATCTCAAACAAAAGGGTTCAATTATGGAGCACATTGAAGACTTCCAAAACTTGAATATAAGGGTAAAATATATTCCAGAGGAGCATAGGATTGATGTGTTCATAGGGACTTTAAAGGATAACATCCAGCTTGAGGTTTGCGTTTGGGGACCTGATTCATTGAAGAAGGCATTTAGGTTGGTAAGAAAAATGGAAAGCACAATTATGGAAACAAGGAAGCCTACCACTCACAACTATAAAGATGAAAGTGTTGTTGCCCCTAACCTTCCACAATATACAAATTTGACACCACAATAATTGGAATAAAAAAGAGAAAAAGGGCTTTGTTATAGTTGTGATAGAAAATACACTAAAGGTCATAAGTGTGCTGAGAAGAAATTATTTTACATAGGTTGTGAAGAGGATGAAGAAAAGGAACAAGAAACGTCAAAAGAAGAGGATATACACCAGGAACAAACCCTAGAGAAAGAAGAAATGAATCCGCCCATATCTTGTAATGCATTGGCCAGAATTACCACTCCTCAAAATATCAAGATAGAATGACATATCAAGAAGAAAAAGGTAATAGTGTTGATTGATTCAAGAAGTACCCATAATTTTATTCATTGTAAGATAGCCAAGGAATTGAATTTCTTCCTATATCTAGCAGCAGAGTGTCAAGTAATGCTTTCAAGTGGAAGAAACATAAATTGCTTTGGAAAGTTCCATAACGTCAAGCTATCCATGGGAGAATATGTATTGAATAACCCAATTCTTTCCATTCCAATGGGTGGTGTTGATGTTGTACTAAGAGTCTAATGACTAAAATCCTTGGGTACAATATCTTTTAATTTTCAAGAACTTTTCATGAAATTGTTTTAGGAAGGAAAAGAATTTGAATTAAGGGGTATCACAGGGAAACCAGAAAAGATAATCAGCTCTAACAAAATGACAAAGCTGTTAAAGAAAGAACAACGAGCTGTAATTGCACAATTATGCTCAATAGAGGTTCCCACATCAAAATCATCTATTTCTCCAGATCTCCAAAAAGTCTTGGACAATCATTCCAAGGTATTTGAGACTCCCAAAGGCCTCCCACCTATTCGTGATCATTATCATGCTATTCATTTGATTCTAGGAAGTGTTTCTCCAAACATCAGGCCTTACAAATATCCCTATTCCCAAAAGAGTGAAATTGAACATATGGTTGCATAAATGCTAGAGGTTGGTAAAATACAACCTATTCAAAGTTATTTCTCTACTTCAGTAGTATTGGTGCACAAGAAGGATGGATCATGGCACATGTTTTCGGATTATAGGGAGCTCAACAAGATCACTAGTAAATATAAATTTCCCATTCATTTCATTGATGAATTATTGGATTAATTGCATGGATCAATTTAATTCACCAAGTTGGATCTTCGTTCAGGATATCATCAAATCAAAATGAAGACTGAAGACATTCTGAAAACAACATTTAGAACTCATGAGGGTCATTGTGAATTTTTGGTCATGCCTTTTGGCCTTACTAATGCACCTTCTACATTTCAAGGTTTGATGAATTCCGTTTTCAAACCCTTCCTTAGAAAATTTGTGTTAGTATTTTTCGATGATATAATAATCTACAACAAGTATTGGAAGGATCATGTTCAACATGTTGACAAGGTGCTCAAACTATTGGAGGATAAACAATTATATGCAAAAAGCTCCAAATTTTTCTTTGGAGTACAAGAGGTGGAATATTTTGGTTCTCAGTTAGCTGATAGATCATTTTATCATCCTCAATCTGATTGTAAAACAAAGATAGTGAACACATGTTTGGAAGGATATCTTCGTTGCTTTGTATCTGATAAACAAACACAATGGGTCAAGTGGTTGCCTCTAGAAGAATGGTGGTATAACACTTCCTTCCATACTACAACAAAAATGACCCCATTTATGGCACTTTATGGATATCATCCACCATCCATCACGTCATCTTTAAAAGAAAATTTTATGGTTCAATCAGTGGAATATCACATCGAGAATCAACAACAAGTTCTCAAAACCTTAAAGGATAACCTCACTTTGGCGCATAATAGAATAAAAACAACAACCAAATCAACATCACAGTGAAAGAAGTTTTGATGTAGGTGACTGAGTATTTCTATGACTACAACCATACAAACAAATATCCCTCAAGCAAGATAAGAAGGATAGTAAATTATCACCAAAGTATAATGGTCCATACAAGGTGTTACAAAAAATTGGTACTATGGCATACAAATTGGAGCTTCCTTCATCTTCCCGAGTGCACCCAATTTTCCATGTTTCATGCTTAAATAAGGTTATAGGTGAGAAGATACCAGTTCAAACAATATTTCCAGAACTTCACGAGGAAGGAAAAATCATATTGGAACCTGAAGCAGTCATAGAAACAAGAAATCGACAGCTACGAAATCGATCAACTTCAAAGTATCTCATCAAGTGGAAGAACTTATGATCCAGGTTTGGGTGTGACAAAGGACCCTTCCAAGACCTTTTACTTTCGTGTTGTGTTAAATTTATTTTTTAAAATAACATCAATGAATACATCTGCGTGTTGTAAATAAGAGGAACATGATAATCATCAGCAACATAAAATAACAAGAGGTTGATAACGGAGTTTGTCCAGGAGGGACTACATCTCCGGGCCCTAGTGTCAAGATGGTGTAGGCCGCTGAATTAAGTGCTGTAAGTAGTGATGATGTACATAAGAGGTGATTTCGCTATCATACAAGGAAAATGCCCTCATGCAGGAGTGGCTCCAAGAGATTTTTCGCTACTGGAAACTCTCATTCAGAAGGACTCCTATCAGTATGACCTAAATTCATGCACGTAGAGCATCTCACCAACATGGCATAAAAGGGATCTCAATGTAAACATACACGGTGACAACATGAGTATCCCGTCAACATGACGACAAAGGGATCTCAAACAAAACATGACAAATCATGACAACAAGTACATCACACAAATGATTATGCGTCACATAAAGTAGGAATCATGAAAACAAGTAAGAAACAAGATCCCACATCAAACAACAAACAGGGATCTGTGCAGCACAATGCATAGAAAAAAGAAGTATATGAACATACTACATATACCTCACATCCAGGGCCATCTAAAGAAGCGGATGTCAAACTACTGAGGTTGTTTGTTCCATTGATCTCACGGTGTCGAATCGCATGGAAATGACTGCCCGCACATGAATGTTCACACCTAAACTCCACTTAGGAAAGTGGCCAAAAAATAGAATGAGAAAATGGAAAATATGAATGCACCATCAGATTTGTGGCATCAAATAGTGCAAAATCGACTGTCAAATTTCTAAATTATGAGAAAGTGAGAATCTGGAGCTTAAGGACTCTTTTAGATCCCCCTAGATTCCTTAAAGATTCCCTCCTTCGGGTACTCTGCAAATCTTCTACTCAAATCAGGAAACTAACTGTGCCATCGGGTTCGTGTCACTGAGAGGTGTAAGATCAACATAAAATTTCTCCAATTTGGACACTGCAAAAATTTCACCCTCCTGAGAATTTCGCTCAGTGATGGTTCCACCTACAAATAAATTAACTAAAAATTTGCCTCGATTTCCATGCCCACTCTTGCTCCTCCATGCCTTGGGTGCACTAGGAAAATGATGGGTTTATGTACAAATTTCCAGGAAGATTAACCAATGAGTTTTTTTAGATGATTTGGTAAAGGATTTGAATTATAAGGAGGAGGTCGGGTGGTCAAACCCTGCCCCTCCATTTTAATACACATTATTGTTTTTTTTAACAACCGTATATGGTCGTTTTGGGGGTGCTATTTTTTACATGGTGTAGGGAACCCATATTAAATGGCGCATTAATTGTTTGATGTAATGTGGGTTGGTACTTTGGTTGTACATGGGTTCAATGTGGCGCGTCATATGAAGCCGCCTAGTGGGGGCCGGCCCACGTGAGCCGAGCAGGTTCGATCCCCGCTGGCCTCACACCTATACATGGCATATGCGATAATGGTTTGGGGACGTGGGCCGGGTCCACTGGAGGTGGCTTGCGCCCACCCCATTTAAGTTTGTAATGTGTATATGGAGGAGGGTTTAGCAGGGTCATGGCTACAAACTCAAAATTTAAATTTAAATGGTGTGGTGCGGTTGGGTTAGCGGGCGTCAAGGCCCACCAACCTTTAAATAATTAATTTTTTTAATGTATTGGATATGGGGGGGTGGTGGGGTTGGTGGCCTACCACCCCAAATTATATTTTTTTTTTGTTTTAATTAAACAATAATTGGTCATTTTTGAAAATTCGAAAAATGATTGAATGAGACGAATTAAACAGGCCACAAATTTTCCTAGAATTTACCCCAGGTTGGCTAGAATCCGGTGGCTGGATTTTGTCCAAATTGCTACCTCCTTAAGCCTGCCCAGTCAACAAAAGTCAACCAAACTTTGACTGGTCCTAACTTTCGCATACAGACTTAGTTTGATGAACCGTTCACACCATCATGATCAGGACGACGAATTCTACACTCTAGTCATGGTTTGAAATCATTCTGATCACTTTGATTTTTGAGCTTCCATAAGCCCTGTTTTTCCTCTATGTGTCTCTAGAGCCACCTGGATCAACTTACCCACTAAAGATTCCACATGGGAGGATGATAATTTTATATAGAAGCATCCAAAACTACTCAAGCATTGAGGAAAACACAATTTGAAGGAAAGGGGGATTTTAGGTCCCTATACTACTAGTGTAACCCCTTATTGTTATTAGTGCAACCCCCTTATTGTTATTAGGACAACCCCCTTATTGTATTATTGTGCCCATATAGTCCCCATGTTGTTATTAGTGTGCCCCATAGAAGCCCGCTATTGTTATTGTTGTGCCCCTATAATATTATTGTTATGTAGGCTCTGATTATATTGGGACCCCTTAGAATCCTATATATAGAAAGGAGGTCTTGTCATTTGTATCATCCAAGAATTGTTCATTTGTGTAATATAAAGGAGGTTGCCCCCTCGAAGAGGCTGATTTTGAAGTCATCAATCTATCTTTTCTATATTTTTGTGAGCTAGTTTCATAATAGTGTCAACCTTCTCTACCCACTTCGTTGTTGTTTTTAAGGTTTATTCTTGGTTGTTTATGCTATTGTATTAATATTTTGGCGTTGGAGATAGATCCAAATTAGAGGAATATTAGGGTTGTTTTTCATGGTGTTTTTCTGATTGGAAAGGATGTTTTTTCTAAGGATGATGGAACCTGAGTTATGCACTCATTACAGAGCCCTTGCCCCTTGATTTCAGATCTAAGCATTA
The DNA here is from genome assembly GCA_031772625.1 of Pinus tabuliformis. NCBI lineage: Eukaryota > Viridiplantae > Streptophyta > Pinopsida > Pinales > Pinaceae > Pinus > Pinus tabuliformis. Next base: position 1,638,195,209 of record CM062818.1, on the reverse strand, counting down.
GGATTTAATTATTGACTCACTTCAACATTTTCTTTTCCAGCAATTGTTTGGGGGCTATGTGTTGGTAGCATTTAATTTTTGTGACCGTGGAACTAAGGTTTTCAAACTTGAGATTTCAACAAGTGTGGAGACTTTTGGTTGGTGGCTTGAATTTCTTTATAACTCTTGATTCCTTGGCTATCTCTAATATTTTTTACCTCTTTACAAGAGAAGTGATTACTTTCTACAGTATTTCCCCTTCTTCAAATTGTGTGTGTGTGTGTGTGTGTGTGTGTGTGTGTTTTTATTATTATTTAAAGCTTATTCTACCTTAAACACAAAAACATCTATATCAAAAATTGTGACCCCATTTTCATGGCTACTCATTGAAAATTAGGATACCGTAGTGGTCACCTTTGGTTATTAGTGTAGATAAGGGGGTGTTTTATAGTCGAGGCCAATTTTTTGGTCATCTTACTTGTCTTTATGTCAATGAATGGTTTCTTTTAAGCCATAAGATAATACTGGATCCATTGTTGCTTGTTTTCTCCTTGGTGGGGGTAAATCATGTGTGTTCTTGTTATTCATGTAATTACTTTTTAATTATTTTCTTCTTGTATCAATTTAACTATTAACAAAAGATTGAGAGCCCAAAAAACAAATAGTTTAGAGATAAAATGAGGTTCCAATGATCTTCTTACAGCATGTGGAGTGATCCGGATTTTAAACAGGAACGCAATAGATTACAGAGATAACCATAAATACAGAGATGTGATAACCATAAATACAGAGATGCAGCGGAAATAATACTTCATTTCATTAATGGAAAATACCGAAATATGCTTACAACCAGAAATGGAAATAAACCAGCTAGGGCGATGGTAGCTTATCTCTGAGAAGAGATGTGTCGGCTACATGCCTCTGAACTGTTCTAAAAACTCAGTTACAACGAGGCTCGAAGGCCTATTTATTGTTGAGAAACAATGGAAAACCCTTCACATTCCAAAACCTAACCCTAGAAGATGAAACGCCAAATTGTGGGCCCCGTTTGGGTAAATTGGTACATCAATTTCCCGGGGTCGTAACTTTGGCATACGATCTCCGTTTGACACGCACGATAGCTCGTTAGAAAGATTGATCCGAGTACTACCACTTTGGGAGGCAACATGGGTCCATGGACCCATGTTGCCCCAGATTCCCAAAAAAAACGTCGTTTAGGGCCTCAAAACGGCTCTGGAAGTTCAGGACCCGAAAAACTGCTAAAAATAGTAAACTGTGCTACAATTTAGGAAACTAAAAAGACTGAAAGAGACAGTTGTGGGGGTCCAAATGGGATAGGTGGGTGGCCACCAACATCCACCTGGATCATTCCTCCCCCCTTAGGAAGCAATGGTCCCCATTGTGTTGAGCTCCTCCATCTGCTGAACTTGTCCTGCAATCTCTGATGTGTCCAGTAATGGTGGGAAGCATGGTCGACGATGGTCCATATTGAACACTTGGTGCAGGCAAAGGAATGGAGGAATGTTGTGCTTCAAAGCATTGTTTCCCGTAGCCTTGGTACTGGTGTAAGGACCATGTCAGAGTGGTCGGAGCTTCTGATGGGCTCTTGTAAGGCGTTCTTTCTGCAAATCTGACCAAACTTTGTCGCCCACCTGAAACTTATGTGGTACCCCTTTGGGTGAGGAGAAGTTGTTCCTGTGTCTTGTCATGACTATATCCCTTTGCTGCTGCTGCTGCATGGAGGAATCGTTCATGGGGGTCATGGATGTAGCAACGATCTTCCCCTTACTTTGGGAGTGAACCAGACAGATGAATTTCCTGGTCTGTGATATGAGCTTGCTGCCTTTCTTGGTAGTGATCAAAGATGTGGCAATAGGTGGGGCTACCTCCGGTATCCTGTATAATGAATTATTCAAAGAAATAATGACAACACGAGGCCTTGACTCATACACAGCATGTCGCCTCCACAAGTATGGTTGGCCTAATAATACATCACAAACATCCAGAGGTGTAACATCACACAATACCTCGTCTATGAAGGGCTTGATGCTGTAGGGAAGGCGGCACTACTGGCGAACTTTGAGATCTCGTCCTTCATGAAGCCACCCGATACTGTACGGTTGTGGGTGTGGTGTAGTCGGTAGGCCCAACCGCTTCACGACCTCTACTGAAATGACGTTCTTTTGGCTGCCACTGTCGACAATGAATTGTAGCGGCGAACCCTTCACCCACATCTGTGAGTGGAAAAGATGCTCCCCTTCCTCTGGATTTTCGGGCTCATCTTTCTGGATCTTGGCGATGGCAACAGTGGCGCTGGGATCCGCATCAATGATCTGCTTCCCTTTGCTATTCCCCTTGTCGGGTTCTGGCTCAGGGTCGAAACATGCATCTGATTCGGAAGCCTTCAACTCAGCCACCAGCAACTGCTTCGTCCGACACTCACTTGTGTTATGAGTGGGACTCTTGTGGGACTCACACCACTTCCCTGTGTCCTTCTTCGGCTTCATGGTGTTGTTCTTTTCTTGCGGCTTCGACGGGTTGTCTTGGGTCACCCCGCCTTGGCTTTGTCCTTTGGGCTTCGGATTTGCAGATCCAAAGTCTCGCTTCTTCTGTTTGAACTTTTGCTCAATTTTGACAGCGTATCGGTATGCTGTGCCGAGTGAGGGGATGTTCAAGAACACCATCTCTTCTTGGATGTATCTGTGTAGGCAGCCGCGGTATTTGAGTACTAGATGCAGCTCAGAATCATTGATACCCGACTGTGTGCGAAGGGTATGAAAAATGTTTGTGAACTCCGGCACATCTTGGTCTCGTCCCTGCCGCAGTGTGGTCCATTTGATGTATTTGTCCTCATAGCTTCCGACAGGGTAGTACTGCTCCTTGATGGCATCCCAGAAGTCATTCCAAGTGGGTGCGGCTGAAAATAGTGAGCCTGTACTTTCATCCTTCTGCTCGCAGTAGGTTTCCCACCAGTCCTTGACGTGGGGGGCTGCTTTGAGAAGAGCGAAAACGATCTTTTCCCGACTTGAAAATTCATGAACAGAAAAATACCCATCTAGCAGATTTAACCATTTATCTACGGCATCTGCATCTATTTGACCCTCGAATATGGGGATTTCAAAATTAACTTGTACCTTGAAGGGTGTGGCATTTCCAGAGTCGCTGTTGGAAGCCGATGTATCACCTCTGGGTAGCCGCTGAAGGATCTGCGCAAAGCTATCCATCATCGCGTTCCTTTGCCGCTCGAGCGCTTCTTCGAGCAAGATTTTGATAGGATCTCCTACCCCCTCATCTTTCTTCTCATCCGCCATGGGAGGCTGTCGGGATTTTCAAGGTTGGCCTTGCAAAGGTTCAACCAGTTCAAGCCCTAACTCCTTATATCCCGACCTCGTTGGGGACATGCAAAGAAAAACAGAGAAAAAGCAGACCGCTCCGATACCACTGATCCGGATTTTAAACAGGAACGCAATAGATTACAGAGATAACCATAAATACAGAGATGCGATAACCATAAATACAGAGATGCAGCGGAAATAATACTTCATTTCATTAATGGAAAATACCGAAATATGCTTACAACCAGAAATGGAAATAAACCAGCTAGGGCGATGGTAGCTTATCTCTAAGAAGAGATGTGTCGGCTACATGCCTCTGAACTGTTCTAAAAACTCAGTTACAATGAGGCTCGAAGGCCTATTTATTGTTGAGAAACAATGGAAAACCCTTCACATTCCAAAACCTAACCCTAGAAGATGAAACGCCAAATTACGGGCCCCGTTTGGGTAAATTGGTACATCAATTTCCCGGGGTCGTAACTTTGGCATACGATCTCCGTTTGACGCGCACGATAGCTCATTAGAAAGATCTATCCGAGTACTACCACTTTGGGAGGCAACATCGGTCCATGGACCCATGTTGCCCCAGATTCCCAAAAAAAACGTCGTTTAGGGCCTCAAAACGACTTCGAAAGTTCAGGACCCGAAAAACTACTAAAAATAGTAAACTGTGCTACAATTTAGGAAACTAAAAAGACTGAAAGAGACAGTTGTGGGGGTCCAAATGGGATAGGTGGGTGGCCACCAACATCCACCTGGATCATGGAGGCAAACATTCCTTCCAAATCAAGTGTGACTGATTGAATGGGTTAAGGCACTTCACATTGGTAGCTAACAAGGATATCGTTGAGGCACAACCACGTTAAAAATGAAGGACCCCATTTCTCTAGCATAATATCCTTCTTATGGTTGAATGGTGATCTCAAATTTTATTATATAATATTTACCATTGGGGAAATATATTGACATGAAACTTGGTGAGTTAAGTTCCTTCAAGTCTCTCTACAATTGTAATTCTCCTAATGTTTTCTTTCTTTGACCCTTTTTTCTTATTTGACATGCCAAGTCATCATCTTTGTCATCATGACTCCCCTTCAAATTGTTGTTGAATGTTTTCACCATGATTGAATTGCCTTATCTCAAAGTTCAAGTTTGGATTTAATTCAATTGAACAACCACTGCTAATGACCCAATTTCTTGAGAATTTACATCTTATGGGATAACATCATGCAAGTTGTAGGATTGGTTGCAATATTTCAAGATAATCCCAAGGAGAGTCATGTAAATGCAGTTAAAAGGATCTTAAAATATCTTCAAGGCACTCTTGACTATGGCTTATGGTATCCCAAAGGTAAATATTTTAGTTTGATTACTTATACTAATGTGGATTGGGATGGTAGTATTGATGACAAGAAACACACTTTAGGAGCAACATTATTTTTGGGAGGTTGCTTGGTCTCTTGGACAAGCAAAAATAAAAGTTTCATCTCATTGTCCACTGCTGAAGTTGAATATGTGGCAACATCCACTTGTTTCACTCACATATTATGGATGAAGAAAACTCTTCAAGATATGAAGATTGAGTACATTGATCCTCTTCCTATCATGGTTGACAACAATAGTGCGATCAACATCTCCAAAAATCTGGTTCTTCACTCCAAGACAAAGCACATACCAATCAAGTATCACTTTCTAAGAGATCAGGTGGTCAATAAAGTTGTAAGGTTGGAGTATGTGGCCACAAATGAACAAATTGTAGACATCTTCACTAAGCCACTTCCAAGGGAGAATTTTGAATATCTTAGACAATAGTTGGGTGTGGTGCCCTTTCAAAGGCATTGAGAAGTTTACCTATGGAGCTAGTAGTTGTCTCAAGGTTGGCTCAATTAGCTGCAGAAAGTTTGGGGAGTTGGTGGTGGTTGTTTGGCCATATGTACATCATAGCAACATGAAATTTTTTTCTTGCTTCTTCTTTCTCATTTCTCCAAGATGCATAGTTTCTCATGTATGTAGGGGGAGAGTGTTCAACAACTCGGGGGGGTTTATGATAAAACCCCTCAAGGGGAGTATGTTAACGATGGCCATGCATATTATATTTCTTATGTATCTTATATTTCCATGTATATCCCATTTCCATTGATGTCAAAGGGGAAGAGAATATTGTACTCAGCTTCAGTAGTTAGGTTCATTAGGGAAGTTCAAATTCATGTTGACATCAATGTCAAAGGGAGATATTGTTGGCATGTTAATGTTTCCATTGATGTCACATAATGTATCCCTTGTATTCATGAGCCTTATGTCATGTACTGGAGTCCTATATATTCTTTCAAAATGTTTTCATGGTGTCAAATTGTTTGTGGAAGGTTGTCATGATGTATCAAACTCACTCCTGAAGCTGAGCTACAAGATTGGTGTCACTTTATGTATGATTTGTAATAATGAGTTGTATGCCTTGTACTAAGTCATAAGTATACTTTCATAAGGTTTTCATGGTCTTTCATGGTGTCAAATTTCTGGGGAAGGTTTTCATGATGTATTAAACTCTCTCTTGAAGCTAAGCTACTAGACTCCTTGAAGAAGATTTCTTTAACTGGAGTAGTGCAGGTGCTCCGTTGAAAACAGAAAATTAGTAATGTAGGAAAATCATCTAATGTGGAGCGTTATAACATAGGTAAGAGGTTTATTGGGATGTGTTAGCCTATTTAAGTGAATTTTCCTGATTTATGCATACACTCTAAATATTTCCATTGGTTTTTCTTATGGTTTTTTTATCAAAAAGGTCGAGCAAGTTTGTCTCTCTTCTAGAATATGATTAAAGTAGAAAAGTTTCCATCATTCAATAAAGGTGGTGGTAAAAAAAGTCAAGGAAATAAATTTGTTTGTTCCAAATCGACTTCATTGTATGAACAAAAATCCATCATTTGATTTCATTTACTAGTTTAACTATTTCATAATATTATGTATAGGAGGAGGCTATGAGAAGTTTTGGTTAGGTCTTTTGTGTGAGTGAGATTTGATATGCTTTGTGTGCTAAGATGAGAATACTCTATTTTTAATGCTTGTATCAGACGAATGCATAATTCCATCATACTTTTAGAGTTTAGATATTCATTTTGGACCAGTCTTTTGTGCAGTATTGGAAGATTTGATTGGAGAATATATTGAGTAGAATTGATTCGTATTTCACAGAAGTGGCTTAGTGGAAGTTGAATTGTTATTCATTGGATTCATCATTTGAATTTGCAGTTGTGTTTCAGTCCATAATTTCATTGTAAATTGTGGCCTCAAGTAACTGTATTTTGATCAATATATTGTAGGAGTTATGGCTCCTAGTTGGTGGTGAACAATTGGTTTCATTCTTAAGGAGTAGGGGCTCCTTGCTAGTGGAGGCTAAATAAATAATGTAAATGAGAATATTTTTAATCAATATAGAAGAAGAAGCAGCAAACAGTTCAATATATTAGTGTCTTCATGTGATGTTACTTATTATCTATGTGTGCATGATTATCTCCTTGTTCTATTAAAGTTCGAATTGTGAAAAGTTGTTATTTAAAAAAAAATGTAATATTTGTGCAATATTTATTCACTCCCCCCCTCCCCGAACTCAGTATTTCTAGTTTCTAACATAAGGCTATAAATTGTAGATCTTATGAAAGAGGTAGAAATACAATTACTATGAGGGTAGTTATGGTATAAAATATTATGAGGCTTTCCATAGAAATTATAAAAAATTTGGTAAAACAGACATTGAGTACTGTAAGATTTATTATATGTGTCTTCCAGGGTGAATGATCTAAATATTACCGATTGTTTCGCAGAGCGAACGAGGGTTTTTTTGACTGTTCTCATATCTTGATCATCCATGGCAGGGCGGGGACCGGCAGTCGGAGGAGCAGGCAGTTCCAAGAAGTCCACCATGCGCAGCAGCAAGGCAGCGTTGTAGTTTCCTGTTTGCAGAATAGCGAGTTTTCTCAAGGCCGGCAAGTATGCCGAACAGGTGGGAGCCGACACCCCTGTTTACCTCGCGGCCGTTCTTGAATATCTGGCAGCCGAGGTACTGGAGCTGGCAGGTAACGCTGCCCGGGATAATAAGAAGACCAGGATAGTTCCCCGCCACATCCAGTTGGCCGTCCGAAATGACAAGGAGCTCAGCAAGCTGTTCGGCACTGTTACCTTAGCCAATGGTGGAGTCATGCCCAATATCCATAACATTCTACTTCCCAAAATGGCTGCCGCGCTGTTTGCGAAGATCAGAGATACCAGTAAGGGGGTCAGAGCATGGATGGGAACGCGCTACTTGGCAGAGGCGGCCGCCAGTGCCCCTGTTGCAGCGGCCAAGAGGTTCCAAGAGGAGATGAAGTGGAAGGCTTTGGGAAAAAGGATCGTGGATCTCCAGAACCAGCAACGAACGCTCTCACATTTCAAATCCAAGGAGGTTGCGAGGCAAGTGTTTGACGAAATGCCTCACCGAGATTTGGTCTCAAAAAGGGGCCTGATCTCTGTCCATGCTCAGAATGGATGTGCTGAAGAGGTTTTAGGAAACCGGCATAAGCTGCAAGGTTCAGATGATGATTGGCCTATGCTCGGTCATGCAGAATTTAGAGCCGTGAGTTTCAGTGGGGCCTCATCCCCATGCAAGCTGAACTCAGCGGTGAAAATCGCATGTTGTACTGTGCAGGAAATAATTGAACAAGCACAGTTTGGGCCCTTAGCAGGCTGTGCATGCACCAGCTTCCTCTCGCATCAGGATTGCAGAGGAAAGCAGAAAACAGATATCTCTGCATCGTTCCAGATTTTGATTGTGCTCCTCTCTGGCAAATCTATGCTACAGTGGGTGAGATCTTCAGATCTAGTGCAGGACCTCAAGCAAATCATGGAAGATAAGGTGGGAATTCCCACAGCCTCTCAACGACTCCTCTACGAAGGTAAACAATTGGAGGATCTCTATCCCCTTTCCTTTTACAACATTCAAAGAAATGCCTCCATCACTTTTTCCCTTCGTTTGAGAGGGGGAGTTGTTGGACAGTCATCCTCAGCTGCAGCCTCTTCTTACAAAGATGTTGTCCATGCTCAGAAGCCCAAGGAAAAATCTCCACCAGCTCAAGCTCCTAAACCTTTTTTGGTGGACAAACTGGAGGAAACCCCCTCCATTGAAATAATACATCCTACGATGGATAGGAAATACCAGGTGTTTGCAGAGCTTGGCATTATTTGCAGGTTCAATGGGCTATGGCCACGTACAGCAGATCTATACCAATGGATTCACTCTAATTGGACCAACAATTGCAAGGTTCTTCTCTGCTCAAAAGGCTTCTTCATAACAGTGTTTGTTGACAGCGAGGACTACCAAAGAGTCTTAACTGAAGGCCCATGGTTTTGGAACTCAGCGGGTTTATTCCTAACACCTTGGTTCCCAGACTTCGATCCTTCTACAGCAATCATCACCAAACTCCCAATCTGGGTCAGACTTCCTAACCTACCGGCGCATTTATGGCACTTTGCTGTATTTGAAGGAATCGACAATTCTCTAGGACGCTTCCTTAACACAGACACCTCAAGAGGGGAAAAAGGCATTTACACCTTCGCTAGAATCTGCGCAGAAATAGACATAAGCAAAGGACTACCTGATCAGATTATTCTCAAAATAGGAGACTTCCATTGGACTCAAACCCTGGATTTCGAGAACACAGCCTTTCGCTGCCGAAACTGCCATCTCACAGGGCACCTTCAAAGCTCGTGTCCTTCAATGCCTACCCAAAAAAAGAAAGCCAATTCTAAGCCAAAATCCAAAAGCTGGAAACCTCATGATCCTCCCCCAATGGATGTTTTTTCCAGCTCAGATGAAGAGGATGAGGAAGACATGGACGCAATGCCAGCACAGGTTTCGCCCTCGATTTGTCATGAGGAAGCCACAGTCCCTCCTATTTCTCAGAAAAGAACTCATGAGTCTTCTCCTTCGGATTCAGACAAGGAGCTCTCGCCCTCAGCCCAACTCAGTTTACAAATCATGCCAGACCAACAGAGTCATCTTGGTTGGGTCAAAGTAGGTAAAAAGAAAGGGAAAAAAGGTCGATCAAATGATTCCACCCACGTTGTGTAGAATCTTTGGCTCTGATCGTGCTTCTTATTTCTTCTGGTTTCTTCTTGCTCAGCTCTGCTCTCGTCTTAACTTCTCTTCGGAGCCGAGGTGGATAGTCTATCCTTTCCGGCTGCCCGTTTTTCTTCGGGGATCTGAAGTAGATCCTTTTAGTGTCTAATGTCTTTTTCATCAGGTCTTCTGGTTCTCTGCCGCCCTGCGCGGTGTGCTGTTTTTAGTCTTCAGCTTCTATGTCTATTCTTTTTAGTCTCCTGAAGCTAGGCCTGCTGTTTAGCGGCCCGTAGTCTGCAGTTGCAGAAGTTTTGTACTATATTTTCTTTTTTTAATACAAAAAGTTGACTTACACAAAAAAAAATTATAAAAAATTTGGTGCTTTAATTTATGAAATTGAATGTTAAAAAATGAAAAAAAATTGGACACCTAGCCAGAAATTATAGAAGAAATTTGATAGTTCCTTCAAGGGAAACAAGGCAGGCTCCTATCCATCATATGGGAGAACAACCAAGATCCTGGAAAAATAAGTGATAATATTTCAAGGTTAAGGAATGTGAGCTTTCCCTACAAGCCCAAAGTAGAATATGTCAATGGTGTATTGATAGTGGATGCTCAAAGCATATGACTAGAGACAAAAACAAATCTGTAAAACTGAAGATAGAAAAAGAAGAATCTATCACTTTTTGGAATCAATGTCAAGACTAATAATTAAGAGTAAATCAAGGTCAATACTAAAAATAATAATAAAAATAATAAAAACTAAACAATGTCAAGTCCAACTTTCACAATTGGTTGAGGATGGGCCTCATCAGCAAGGTGACCTTGGATCAAACCTCACGAGGGGTGGTTATGTAATGTGCTAGGGGGAGGAAACATGCTAAAAAATCCAGTCAATTAAAGGCTGGTGTGGCCCAAGCCAGGTGAAATCCTCGGGTGACTTTGACGGATTAGATGCCCCAGGGTCACAACTCCTCAAGCCACAGGTCAAGCCTAGAAGATCATAAATAACTTGACATACGAAAAACAAGTAAAATTAAACAATAAAAATCATAACCATGGCTAGGATCATATTATATTATTTTATTGGATTAATAGGTCTATATAATATTGACCTAAACATATTTGATATGTAGGCTCAATAACCCTATTAGGAAGTGCACTCTACTTATATGGGCCCATAACTCCTCTTGGGAGGGTACCTTACTTGAGTTGCATATAAATATGCAACCCAAATCTCATTTGTAGATCATCCTTTTGATCATTGAGATAAGGATTTCTAATATAAAGGGTTTAATCTTATTGGCACTTTACATGTTTGGAATTCTCTCATAGTTAGCATATTTTCTCTATTATGTACATTTTTGTATTTCATGCATGCTGCAATTGTGCCTGAGCATATTTGTCTTCATCCCTAGTGTAATTCCTTAGTGTTGTGTTTTCTATTTTTACTCTAGGTTTTGGGGTGATGTTCATGTTCCATTCAATCCCTTCTTACTCTTGTGATCCTAACATGGTATAAGAGCAAGTGTGAACCTTATCTACCCACTTCGTTGTTGTTTTTAGGGTTTATTCTTGGTTTTTTATCCTATTGTATTAAGATTTTGGCATTTGAGATAGATCCAAATTAGAGGAATATTAGGGTTGTTTTTCATGGTGTTTTTTTGATTGGCAAGGATGCTTTTTTTAAGGATGATGGAACCTATTTTATGCACTAATTACAAAGATATTACCCCTTGATTTCAGCTCCAAGAGTTAAGATTTAATTATTGACTTACTTCAACAGTTTTATTTTCCAACAATTGTTTTGGGACTATGTGCTGGTAGCATTTCGTTTTTGTGATTGTGGAACCAGGATTTTCAAACTTGACATTTCATCAGGTGTGGAGACTTTTGGTTGGTGGCTTGAATTTCTTTATAACTCTTGATTCCTTAGGTATCTCTAAGATTTTTTTACCTCTTTACAAGAGAAGTGATTTCTTTTTATAGTATTTCCCCTTCTTCAAACTGTGTATGTGTGTGTGTGTGCTTTATTTTAATATTTAAAGCTTGTTCTACCTTATATCCTTATATATATATATATATATCGAAAATTGTGACCCCATTTTCGTGACTGCTCATTGAAAATTAGGATATCATAGTGACCACCTCTAGTTATTGGTGTAGATAAGGGGGTCTGTTACAGTCGAGGCCAAATTTTTGGTTGTCTTGTATTTATGTCAATGAATGGTTACTTTTAAGCCATAATATAATAATAGATCCATTGTTGCTTATTTTTTCCTTGGTAGGGGTTTCCTAGGGTAAATCATGTCTATTGTTGTTATCCATGTAATTACTTTTTAATTATTTTCTTCTCGTATCAATTTAACTATTAACAAAATATTGAGAATCCCAAAAAATCAAATAGTTTAGAGATAAAGTGAGGTTCCAATAATCTTCTTACAACATGTGGAGGCAAGCATTCCTTCCAAATCAAGTGTGGGTAATTGAATGGGTTAAGGCACTTCACATTGGTAGATAACAAGGGTATTGTTGAAGCACACTCACGTTAAAAATGAAGGACCCTATTTCTCTAGAATAATGTCATTATTATGGTTGAATGGTGATCTCAAATTTTATTATATAATATTTAACATTGGGGAAATATATCGACATGAAACTTGGTGAGTTAAGTTCCTTCAAGTCTCTATGTAATTGTAATTCTCCCAATGTTTTCTTTCTTCAACTCTTTTTTATAATTTGACATGCCAAGTCATCATCTTCATCATCATGACTCCCCTTCAAATTGTTGTTGAATGTTGTCAAGTTTGAATTTAATTCAATTGAGAAACCACTATTAATGAACCATTTTCTTGAGCATTTACAAGTTATGGGATTAAATAAAAAAAGTAATAGTAATGGTAATATACATATACATACACACACACACACACACACACACACACACACACACATATATATATATGTACAAGCCTAAATCCTAGATCCATATTTATCTCACAGGTATCAAGTATTGAAAAGTGTTGTACAACCCAATATAGGGGAGATGTTGTCACATGATATAACACTACATTAAAAATAAAAAAGGTAGAATTGGCTCAATTACACTTTTAACAAATAAATGTTTCTAATCACTCAAATAAATGTAAGTTAGATCCATTACACAATACATGCATACATCTTTATCTCGATATATCAATTATCCATCTAAAAACATGAAGTTGGCAGTGAAAAAATTTAAGAGGAGAAGGTAAAACATGGAGTTGATCCCATTTCTATACTTCCCAAGGATTCAAACTCATGTTGGACAAAACTTTGCATCATTGGAAAAATCAACTTTCAAGAAAATGCAAAATCTAATTCAATAAACTTTAGTCACATCAAATTCTTACCTTCCAGAAGTGCTAATGGGATGAGTGCCCGGATGTTAGATGCCCTCATAATTTAATCATTGTTCTTCATCCACATTATTGATAGTTGTTCCATAGGCATACAAATAGGATGAAAGAAAAAAATATACTAGCTTTATCAATTCAATACTTCATGAAAATGGGTTAAAATATTGAGCATCCCAAATATTAGAGAGTTTATAGTTAAAATGGGGCTCCAATTATCTTCTTGTATAATGTGGAGTCATACAATCCTTGTAGATAGAGAGTGGGATGATTGAGTGAGTTGAAGCATTTCAAACTGGGAAGCTAACAAGGGTACTACCAAGGCACACACACACGTGAAAAAATAAAGGACCCATTCCTCCTAAGTAATATCTTTCTTGTAGTTGAACAATGATATCAAAGTTTGTAGTATCACCTTTACATTGGGGAAGATATTAACATGCAACTTGGAAAATTGAGTTCCTTCAAGTCTTTTTTCAATCATAACTATCCTAACATTTTCTTTCTTCACTCTTTTTCTAAATTGACATGTCAAGACATCATCTTCATTGTCACAAGGTTTCTTTGAATTATTGTCAGATGTTATCATTATGCTTCAATTTTCATGTCTCAAAGTTCAATCACAAATTGAATTCAATTGAATGAGCATTGATAATGGACCAAATTCCTTATCATTTAAAATTGATCTATAAAATATCATGAATATTCCACTAGACAATTCATAATAACAAATATTGATAAAAAAAATTGAAATATGAGGATTTATTTTCGTGAGAATTCTAAATTTATTAGTTATTGTTTTTTTCTTATGCATGCAATAGATAAAATGTGAAAAATACAAAATAATGAAATAAAAAATCACATGAATAACAATGAATACCAATATATGATTTGGGAAACCCCTTCAAGAGGAAATCCGACTAGAAGGTTGTTGGCATTATGGCTAATGTGTTGGCCTTGATGTCAACTTGGATGTTGATGTCTTGGTATATCTATGATTCCATATCAGTATGACTAGGATTGATTGTTGGCCAACAATTGTAGTGCAAAGTGCAGGAAGGGATATAGGCCTACAAAGGCATGCTAGGGTAATGCAAAGGCTACATAAAAGTGTACAGGTGTTGAATAAAATGAGGAAGACAATTGGTAAGTTCTAGACTGTGTGGAGCAGTTTTTCCCTAGTTTATGTTAAAAATTGTAACTAGGTTTGGTCTTCATTATGATGTAATTGTAATCATGACATTGCATATTCTTTATAAATAAAGAAAAAGAAATTATATTTTATTTTTGGAGTATTGGTTTCATACTCAGGTTTAAGTCAAAAGTATGTTCTTCATGATTTGAGGTATTTTAGGGTTTTCTAGGTCTTTCTAGGATAAAGAAAAATATTGATCGTGTGTCAAAGTCCCATTTAGACTCATTGTAATGACGAAAAATATTTATTTTGTCAAGAAAAAATACATGGATAAGCCCAAGACCAAGTTGACCGAAGGAGAAAACCAAGACGGCCTAAAAGGATGGAATTCAACCCTCAAGAAAAGTTATATAAACGAAAATAGTTTAAACCATTCGGCACACTCAGTCAAGCAAGTTCGATCTGCAATAGTGAATAAGGAAGAGAGTAGATGGAGCGAAGAAGAGGGAGGATAGAAGCCCAAATTTGTATAAATACGATATTATCTTGTTTCTCTCTAGGATTTGTGAAGATACCAGTTGCAGGGGGTGAACTTATGTTGTAGGGTGCCAAAATTATGTGAAGCAGTTGCAGGAGGTTGAATTTGTAGCATCCAAGAAGTGGTATCAAAGTTATAGAAGTTGTCTCAAGGAAGTTCTTGTCGGGAATTGGCTTGGGGCTTGAAGGATTTGCTGGTGTTAGACACCTAATCCTCTAAGGGTTGGTGTGGAAGCTAAATAGCCAAAAGGAGTCCAAGAGACCACTTGGAATATGAATCCAAGGGTCACACCATGTACTATAAATATATATCATTTGTTAATAATAGATGTACTCTCATGCTTATCTTTCACATTCTATTGCTACCATGTGTGTTTAACACAGTATCGGAGTGGGGGATCTCCTACCCTGCTCAAATATGAGTCACTTGTTTACGTGAGCTTGTTTTATGGCCTTTTTGTGCAGAAACCCTTTTTCTCATTTATGGGCATTCTCTACAAATGTGAGCGCTCTTTGTCTGCAACGTGGTCTCAAGAGGTTGTTATATGACTGTTACATTGTGACATGCAATAAAATGGCGATTTTAATGATCATGTATTTCCTCATGATAATGATTATTGCAAACCCTGGTGCATCGAGCGTTACTTCTACTGGAATCGTTGGAACGTTTGCTAGAATTTGTGAGACCTTCCATTCTTATTATGTGTATATATCAGTAGGAATTTTGTTTCCTCACTGAGAAACTACTGTAGTGCTCCATTAGTCTAGTGTCTCTTTGAAAATCAATCAATGGATCTAAGATTACTTTCAATCACTACCACCTGTGCCTTCTTTTCCTTCATTGTCTAATTTTGTTATCACCATTAATGGGCTCATTGTCACGTGCAATTGAATCCCAACAATCATATCTAATATAATGCACTGCGTAAATCCCCCATACTTAAATTTTTATTATGTTTTGCATAATAGCTTTGACCTCACAACATTCTTGTGGCACAGGCTTGATCTCATGACATTTGTGTGAGAAGTCTACCAATTTGGAGTGCATTCTCTTCCCAAGTTTCTAGACATGAAATAGCCCGTACAACAGTCCCTTAGTTCCTGTACATGCTTTTCTTTCTGGTGCTGATGCTTCCTTTCATTCTTATGATGAATTTTCTCACGTCTATCATTTCCACCTATCAAGCCTAGTGGATTCTCTGATCCACCTATTCCATTTTTGCATTTTTGATCTTCTGATTCACTAGAACAACTACCATGGTTGGAAAGTGAATCAAAATATGTGTTAGTTGCAAAAGAACCAAAATTATCATCAATGTTAAACTGCCCATTATGCAATGAGGCCCATGAAGAGACAGTTACTGAGTCAAGCATATGAAATGTGCCTGAGACTAGATTGTATGCACTGGCAGAAGTGCCACCATTTGTTAATACATGCTTAGATGAGACCTTCTGATCTTTCACTGAGGACTTCTCCTTGGACTTTGATTTGACTGCTGGTGACATTGCTGCAATACCCTCTTACAAACCAACTACTACTATCCACCAAAACCTTTTTGAGGCATGCACAGCCAGCAGACCACTGCAAGTTAAGTCATCAATGCGGTAAAATCTAGATTTTGATGAGGACGGTGATGATATTTGATCCAGAACACAAATGCATCCTTGAAATTTTTTAGTTGGATTAGAGCGGGATCATCTAGGTTCAGCCATTGGGTGCATTTCCATGGAAGGAAAAAATTGACATAGATGCAGATTTGTGAGAATTTGCAACTCACTGAGGTACTAATCTCTTGAATTTTCCATAAATAATTGTGCCATGAGATCAATTTGTAATTGAAAATCTAAAGAGTGAAGTTCCAGAGATATTGGGGCACACTTCTCCTTCTATTAGTGTCTGAAATTCCTGCGGTGAAATAAGGGTTATTGGAGGCTAAATTGAGGGTGTATAATCCACAACAATTGCTGAACGAAAGCCTGAGAAGAATAATTAAGTGTGTGCAGATTCTCCTTGGCTTAGAGGGTGCAATTCTCTAAGAAATATCCACGATTCATTGCAGAGGTTTTACAAAGGTAAAAATCCCATCAGTAATGGCACACGCATTCATTAAAGGACGCACATTCTCTTGGATGTATTGACTGTTGTTGCTAAGAAGAAATTGGGGGTCAATTTTACCCTCTAAGAGAGGCGTATTAGTCAAGTTTTAGAGGGCGAATCTCTGTGTGTTATTTGCTGAGTGCTAACAGGGTTAATACCTCTTATATGGGTTGAGTTGTTATGGCAGGAAGGGGGCACTTACAGGCTGTAGCTATCCCTAATTAATAATAACCAGTTAGAGGGGTCCCCTTAACACAAAAAGAGGAGCACTTTGAAGAAGCAACAGGGGGTCACCAACTGGTATCATTAATATTCCATGAGCTGAGGGTTAGAGCAGGTTTTGGAGGGTCATGGCAGTCTGAAATAGAGTGAAATCAGCCCATACTCCTCGCAGTTTACAAACAGAACTAAGGTACCTGTTGTGGGAGGTTCATACTTGTGTTTTAGAGCTAGAAAGTGGCAGAGAATAGAGGAACATGACTTTAGTTTAAGTTTGGGTGTGATTTGGACCAGCAACAGTCATCTACAGCC
This sequence comes from Pinus tabuliformis, assembly GCA_031772625.1. Taxonomy (NCBI): domain Eukaryota; kingdom Viridiplantae; phylum Streptophyta; class Pinopsida; order Pinales; family Pinaceae; genus Pinus; species Pinus tabuliformis. The sequence continues at coordinate 1,638,178,111 of CM062818.1, read as the reverse complement.
ACCCATATTTCCAGATTCATACAAACAAAAATAGGACAGCTTGTACACATAATTGAAAAATTCAGTAAGGATAATTTTGCACAAAGCTATATTTAATAGTTTTAAATGAAAAGTCACTTGGGTGACAATGGGGAAAGGAAAAGGAGAGTGCCCCTTCTGTTAAAAGTGCCAGATTCAGGCACTGCCCATGGCTGCCTATCTCTTGGCAGAGGAAGAAGCAGTCCAATACTTTTGGTTTGATCTATTCTTTCCAACCAACATATTAATTGAGGTTTCTATAATTTATATATTAGCAGGGATTGTTGTTGCATATTCTGCTTCACAAAGATATGTATGTTTAAGAAGACAATTGCAAGCTATTGTATAATCCAATTGTAGTGACATTGTATTGTGAGTGGGTGTTGATTCTTGGTTCATAGTTGTGATCAGTGTTGGAAGTGTAAGTTTGATTTGTTGAGAAAAATGGCTAAAATTGATGATGCATTAGAGTTGTTGAATAACCTCATTCATTCCACTATTCATGATATGGTAAAAATTAGCAAAAATGGTCTCTCTAATATTCGAACTTGTCTACAAAATACACAAGAGAAAATTGACTTTTGCCGGCTTGAATCTCAGCTTCAGCAAGATGAGTTACAAAAAAGACAACATTATGAACCTATTTTTGTTCAGAACATTGAGACAAACACCCATCAATAGCCAGAATGTCATAAAATCAATAATGTTGAGGTTTATTCAGATCAAGTGCTCATTTCAGAAGTAGATTTGCATGCAAGTGTAGAAATTGAATGTATGCTTCCCAAGTCGGTCATCAAACCTTGGGAAGATCTTGTTCATAACAAGCACAAAACAGGTCTTGGATATGATAAGGATGTTTCCTTTCACATTCCAGACTACTCAAAGCCCATTCAGTTTCAGAGTGTTGGATTCCTTCATGATAGTTCATCTCCAGCTGTCCCAGACTCTGCCCCTCTTCCACAGCAATAGATTATGAAATCCAAACACTATGACCGAGTTGGCCATCTGAAAGATCACTATTTTGATCTTCATCCATGTAAGCATTGTCATAAAACTAGTCATTCTTCAAACAGATGCTTCAGAAACAAACCTCCTGTAAGAAAAAAGATTCATCTTGGATGGATCGCTTCTTGGCAACGGGCATCAACAGCCAAGAAGATATTCCAGTCACATGTCAGAACTTGTTCTAGAGTATTGAACAGTCTTGCAGTCGAGTTTTCTCCATCATCTCACCTTGTATCTGACAGAGGGGAAATGATGGTCATCTACAAGCTTCAAAGTCACATCAAGCGTGCCTCAGCCACAACTTGCCACACCAGATTTAGAGTTGTAGCCGGAGACAAAGATGCCCCTTGAGCATACCTTCAGTCGATGATACCTCTTCAAAGAATTGGGGACACTTCCTCTAGCAAAAGACTTCAGCTTCTTGCCAGTTTTGGAAGAGTTCTAGGAATTGCATTAAGCATTCCAGAGTTGTTGGTCATCCTTAAACCATCATAGGTTGAGACCTCCCTTTTCAAGTTGAGGTTCTCCCTTTTATGGGGGGTGAGACCTCCCTTTCATGGTTGAAGGTTCATTCTTCAAAACATAAGGAGCACTTCCTCTAGCAAAAGACCTGAGCTTCATGCCAAATTTGGAAGAGTTTCGGGAACTGCACTAAGCGTTCCAGTGTTGGTGGTCATCCTTAAACCACCGCCCTTATACCAACATTTCAGAGAGCACATTCAGCCTAGTGCTTCCATGCATTTTTGCACGTTTTGTATTACAGCTCTCTTCTTGGACTCATACATAACCCTTCGGATTAAGGGGGGAATGTTGGACACCTAATCCTCTAAGGGTTAGTGTGGAAGTCGAACAGCCAAAAGGATTCCAAGAGACCACTTGGAATATGAATCCAAGGGTCACACCATGTACTATAAATATATATCATTTGTTAATAATAGATGTGTCTCATGCTTATCTTTCATATTATGTTGTTGCCATGTGTGTTTAACAACTGGCTTTGGTCTTTGGGTCTTGGAAGTTTCTATTGTAAGCAGATTCTAAAGAAGAAGAGAATCATCTTCTAGTTTTTCCACTTGGAGGGGTTTTGCCGTGGCTTGGATCCTATATCTTGTGTAATTTTTCTTATTGTGATATTCATTATTTTGTTAATTACTTAATGAACAAAATACTAAGACATTAATAACAAGCCAACAAATATCATGAGTAATTATCAAGCTAAGGAAAATCATCTAAATACATAAGTCTCATGATTTTCCAACATGGTATCAAAGCTAAGATGCAAGAAGGAGACTGAAGATCACATATTTATTGGCACTATGGCAAGGGTTATAAGGAAGGGTTTCAAGGTTCTTGGAAATATCGCCACATCTTAGTATCAATAATTCGCTATCAGAGATCATCTCCAAGCTTGAAAAGAAAGTAGATGGAATTTGTTTCTCTGATTTATCTGGCATATTCAAGGATGAGAATGTATGGACTATTGATAATGGTGCCTCCAGACACATGAAAAGGGAATGAAGTTAACTCTAAACCCTGCAGATAGAAGTATCTTCCCTAGACCTAGTGGCCTGGTCTAGAACAAAATAAATCAAAGACTATAATGTTTTCCTTAGAATAATTGGTGAATGGAAAGATTCTCACTTATGATCCATCGTAAGATATTCTCTCCTCTTGGCTTGTCAGTGCCAATCGTAGCTCTGATCACTATAATTAGAACCTGCACAAACAAAGAACACTAGACAAAGATCTACGACATCTATATATCATTATCCAATCATTGTATTCAATGGATCAGTATATCATTGAAATGCATGTACATAAGCATAACATAACACATGTAGGAAAATGATATACTCTTTGTATTAATATGAAAGGGATAGATTTTACAACGAAAAGTGGAAGACGATATTGTAGAGATCCTCCCAAGTTGACTTGTCCTTCCTTGCCAAAATGTACACCTCAAAGCCACCATAATGCATGGGAATTATAACTCTCTTATGATAAAAGAAGCAACATAAGGGTATGATTAGTCTCCAAAAGCCAACCTCTAGCTTGTGGATGGCAGTAAGTATATAGGAGAGGATCGTAGTTTACGAATTCTTATCCATTTGCCAATCTAGGCTTGAGATCCACACTTGATGGGAGGATGAGCTCAAGGGATAAGAGGTGAAAAATCCAAGGTAAGAGAGGATAATATTCAAAGTTCTTATCTAAGGTAAATTGTAGTAACAACTCCTGGAAGTTTCTAGAAGAGGAAGCTTCAGGATTCTTTTTATTTTCCTAAATATCTAGAATCAACATACTTGCTCTGATCAAAGCAAGTGCAGAACTGAGAAACCTACCATGCAAAGTAGGTCCCTAAAGGGCTAGGGTGCATTGAGCCTTAAAAGCACTAGAATGAAGTAGTCAAGGTTAGAAACTAAGGGATTTGGGAGATTCATGCTTAAGGCTTTGTGTAGGGATGATGACAAGGTGTTCATGGATGTTGACTAATCTAGTTTGTAGGTCTATTGAATAGATGTGAAAAAATGGTCTATAACAGATTTCCCCCTAAAGCGTAAAGTCATAAATGGAAACTAATGAGTGAAGTGCTTTACCTTGTGACAAGTTTGTATCGAGAAAAATTGGTTGGATCATCATCTATTACAATACATTTTCATCATGATATCTCTGTTGAGGGTGGTATACCCATGCTCAGCACATAAGCTAACAATACATGTACAATGATAAAAAATACACTTCCACTGATAAAAAAGCGTGCACCCAATTGGATGATTGTTTATATGATCATAGCCATCATTCTTTGAAATCTCGCATTAATCCTAAAATCATAGCTCGAATGGATGGAACTAGATCTGGGGTCCTCTATCTCATTCACTTGATCTTCCAATGTACGAGTCTAACCATGCAAATAAAGGAGTTGAACTCAAACATGGTAGAAACCATCTGATTGCTGGCTGATGATGTAAGTAGTTAACAGATGAGAAATAAACCACCGATGATGTTAATGACTCTCAAGGTACTGTAGTAAAATCCATATGGTGTGAATGAATGAGTTGAAGTTGAACACCACATAGAATATGTTGGTCGAAGGCCAATGATGTAAACCTATTTCTGAGAGTGAGGAAACTTGCCATTGATGTATGCAAGTCCCAAGGTATTGAAGGAAGAGTTTCTAAGTCAACTTCTAGGATAATGAGATGACTTCGATGGGAAGCGACCTGTCACATGATGGATTTGATGTATCCCCCACCAGCGACACAAAACGGGTATCATGATTATTGGTGGCTAGAATTTTCCTACTTTTTGGTCTCTATCCTATCCCAAACACACCACCTTAACCCCTGTTTTAACCCTAAAGGCCTATTTATTCTTGTAGTTTTTCCCAATTCCACACATTCCTGCATTGCTCTTATGTTTTTCATATTCAAAGGTTATATATGTACTTAATCATTAAATATACAAGTTTTATATCTTAAAATTTCTTTGCAACTAATATATTCATTTCCTAATTAATTCGATGAAACCAAAGTGTTAGTCTATATGAGAGATTGGGTTGGTGCAGTAATCGTGCTTGACCAGTCAGCATTCCTGCACTTTCGAGGCAACTGTCAATTTTTGTTTAACTCATCGCTTATGGATGGGACAACTTAGTAGACTGCACAGATTTCTTTTTTAAGAGATCAGTTTCCTTGATGGGCTCGATGCTTAGAGAAGAAGGCAGGATATGAAGGCTGGACTTCAGCTACAAAACCCTTGTTTAGACCTTTTGCGAACAGTCGAAAGGATTAATATATCATGCTGTTATATTTTTGTTGTGGCCAAGAGCCAAAGCATGTATTTAATAGGGTTTCTCTATAGATGTTAGCTAGTGATGTTGTGTTAAAATTTTGCTACCAACTGTAATTTCTAAGTATCACCATTTCAGGGCTGGATTAGGGATCCACGCTCTGTATTTTTTCTTTTTGAAACTTAATGCAAAGGAACATGCCATTTGTGAAGTTCTTTGTCTCAATATCATTGTGATGTTCCATTTGAGTGCTTGAAGTTTTCTATTTCATTACAGGGAAACAAGCTGGTTGGCTAGGGCCCCGCCAACCTAGTTCGTTCTCCCTTAATTAAAGGTGTGTTAGATTTATTTTCATGCAAGGTTAGTGAAGCAGATCATGTTTGGATTCTTTCATAGCTGATGGCTTTAATTTCTTGCAAGCTGTGTGATCTGGATCCAGGTGTGTGTGCAGTTCATTTGCATTTAATTTATTTCCTTCCATTCTTTCCTGCAAATGCATGCTACCCTTTTCTTTACAAGGTAAATGTACATCTAGCTTCCTGCACCAGTGTGTTTTCGTTTCAGCAAGTTGAAAGTTTCTTTACTCATTGCAGCAAATAATTCTTATTTCTACAAGTCTATTATTCTTCTGCAAATAGTGTTTGGATTTTTAGTGAAGCATATTCCAATATTCAATTTTAGATTTAGATTTGATTATGTTAATAAGCTCTCACTAAAACATTGTTGCATTACTTGGATTTGTACCTACACTCGTTGCTGGACTTAATACTGAATTTATCAGAAGGATTCCTTGAGTTAAAATGATTATTTGTATAAGAGTGCAGATCAAATTTACTCAATGAACAGTGATCTTAGGAAAGAGCTTGTTGATGTTTGGGTCAAAGTAGTTTCCAAGTAAAACGATTTCTTATTTCAATAGAAATTCTGTTTAGCTATGAAAGCACCTTTCATTTCCAAGCATGTTATTAGTTAATGATTCATTTTGATTATAGAGGTTCACTTTACAATTTTGTTTTCACCTTGAATTTATTTTCTTAGTTAACACGCTTTTATTTCTTGCAACCGTTTTGGAAACCAAGTATAGGAACTCTGGTTTCCTAGTACAGGAACCTTTATTCTAGTACAAGAATTGATATTCTGAGTATAGGAATAGAGTGCTATAGTACAAAGGCTCGGAGCTCTTGTATTTACATCAAGATATCTGATAAGGGCACAATATATACACTTCCAGTATAGAATCTTCGCTCTATTATAGGAACAATGTTCCAGTACAGGGACCTTGTTGCGGTATAGGAACGACAACTTGGTACAGGAAGGAAAATCTTGAGGAAGACAAACATCATGATTAGTTGGATCATTCTTATGTCTTACAACCATACTGAAGAGAATCTCAAATATTTATTTTATCGATTCATATTGTTCATGACGAATTGAGATTTTCCTTTATTTGATTTTTTGCATAGTACACTCTTTTCATTCAGCACCAGAGTTTTCTTGGTATTCATTGCGTGTGATCTTTCCTTTCAAGTATGCAATTTTTAAACAAAGAAGTATGAATACAATTAGAGAAGGTCCATATCATTTCTTGGCATTTCATATGCTACGCCTCAAAGTGTATGAAACCTCGAGTTGACAAATTAAGTGTTGAAAGGAGTTTTTTGAACTGCAATTCCTGCACCTAACATTTTGGCGTCATTGTCGAGGAGGCGTTTCTAAAGATCGGTAAGAAATTTATTATTTTCTTTCCTTTGTTGTTGAGGTAAGTCTTCTTTTATTTTTCTCCAGTGTGCTTCTATTAGTGAAGGATTTCATAGTGTTGATTTATTTATTCATTTGCAGCATTTAATTTAAGATTCCTTTTTTGTAAATTTAAAAGTTTGTCATTCTTTTGGATTTTATTTTAGGATGAATGCCTAAAAGGGGTAAGGGTCCGAAGCCTAATAAGGGCCGAGGGAACACTGATAAATATGAAACTTTTTCTCATATTGGACCTTCTTTTGCAGGCAGAAATTCCAAACAGACACAAACTCATCACGCAAGAACTGTCCACTTGGATTCTAGAGACAGTAGTTCAGGTGTGACACAACCCAAGAAGGGGAACAAGGAAACTAGTGGTGATCCAAAGACCAATTTGACCCATAATCAAACTTCTCACTTTAGAGGGAGTGGTTCGATTAGGGGAACCAAAATGGCAGAGCATGAGGATCATGCTGAGGGGATTGGCGAGAATCAAGTAATTGAGGAGAAATCCACCTTTGGATTTCCAATAGTGGATTCTGAAACAACTACTCAAACGAAGAATACTCCACCATCAACTCTCCCTCATTTATATGGTAAGGTGCACGAAGATCCTCATTCTTTTCTTTTTGATTTTGATGTCCTATGTAGAAGCTATGATTACCCTTCAGATGCCCAGAAATTAAATTTATTTCCTGCAACTCTCAAGGACTCAGCCATGCGCTGGTTCATGGGACTCAGAGGAAAAACTTTAATTTCTTGGGACCAAATGAAGAGAGTGTTTTTAACTAAATACCAAGAATATTGCAAAACTAGATAAATGAAGGATGAGATCTTTACCATTGTGCAAGGTGATGATGAGACCTTGGAGGATTACTTAGAGAGATTTTTATACATCCTCCAAAGGTAAAAACATAAATTTGACATAAGTAATATTAGGACCTTGTTATTAGATGGACGTACTGAAGATTCTAGGCATAATTTGAATTTATTAGGACAAGGGGATATTTCTCAGAAAAAAAAATTGATCAAATTTGTGACCTATGCAGGAAATTTTCAAGGAATCAATCTAGATCCAGTAGAGGAAATTGAAGTAGAACTAGTAAACTTGGATCTACAGATGCTATGACTATTGGTTTGGAGAATAAAAATCACAATATGAAAATTGAAATAATGAATGTTGTTAGCAAGCAAATAGACTCTTTAACAATTCAACAAAATTGTTAGATGAACAAGAGTCTTTGTCTATTTTTCATCCTAAATGTAGGAAAAAACATTATTTAAGAGAATGTCCTACTGATTTAAAATGTGTGATTTGTGCAGAAAACCATGCCACCGAGAAATGCCCCTCCATACTAGGATTAAAATTTGTACTTGAAGGAGAGAATTCTGAGCTTGAACCATTACATGCTATGGGAGCATAGAGAAATTGGCCTTAGGTAGGTGCAGGTATGGTCATGAATCTTCACCACATTTTTTTGGTAATAATTCACATCCATATTCCTATTATGACACCCATCACTCTCAACCGTGGCAGCATGGGAGCCATTATCAGTATTGGAAACCCCCTCAATCCTGACAACAAGGATGGAGAGGGTCAAACCATTGACATCAGTCCTATCCTACATAAATTTCATCATATCCTCCTACATATGCACCTCACCATATGTCACAACCATCCTTTCATCCACTACCTCAACAAAGTCAACCGATTCTACCATTACCTTTACCACCACCTTTTCGACCACCTCAACTGTGTGCTCAACCTGTAACAAATCCTAATAATAAGGTGGTGAAATCGATCCATTCTATTGAACCACCCCCTTCTATTTACCATACCTTTTCGGTTGGGTTACATGAGCTTCAATTGAGGTCGGGAAGGGTAGTCAAACCAGAAAAACAAAAACAAACCATGGTGATCATTGAGGAGGAAAACAAGGAGCAAACTGTTAGATCTAAGACTTTTGTGAACCATAATGCAGATGTCAGTCTTTTGGATTAATCACATCGTTAGGATTTGGTCGAAATTTCGAACCAACCAATGTGGTTCATCCTCAAGACAAGGTGAGAAATCGATCGATCAGAGTGAATAAATAGTAGGGTTGTATCGTGCCTAGAGTTAGCAGTTAGAGAAATAGTTGTTAATTAGTTGAAAAATAGTCGTTAATTAGTTAAATTATTTAATAATTTAGTTAGAAACTAGCTGTTATATATTATTTTATTATTTATTAAAAAAAAATTGTTAAATAATATCAAGTTCTAGAATAATTAGTTGTTTGTTAGGGTTTGACCAATCTAGTGGTCTCATATTTGGAGGATACTGGCTGTTATGAAACGTATAATTATGAAATTAATTATTTACTAATAGTAATATTATATGTAAAATAATTATTTATGATAATATAAATTAATTATCTACCTAAATTATTAGTAAATAATAATATATGAGGTTTATGAGGTGTAATAGAAATTGATCTAAGTTAAATTAGGTTAAAGGCACAAAGCTTGGAATAAATTTGGGATAAAATATTTTAATCTAATTATAATTTAATATTAAAATTATTAGATGAAAACCTAATTATCTTAGATGAAATTAAAGGTTTTCTAGAAAAGAGGATTGGTAATTGGATTAATTAAGATTAAAATATTTAGAGGAGAACTAACCTTCCTAAGAAAAATCTAAAGGATAACGAGGAAAGAATTAGGATAAGTTTAGCTCACCAACAAGAAGTTAAGGAAACAAGGGGTAAAAAGGGGGGCCTGAGAGTGAAAAAAGGGGGGGAAAACAGATGGTCATTCGAAAACAATGTCATCATTCATCCCATTCTAGCACCATCAGAGTTACCATCTTCTTCAAACTAGCCTCCCTATCTAGAGAATCTAGTTATGGAGAGGAGTGACCTCTGTTGGGTGTGGAGCCTGGTTATCTTCTTTATTCAGAGGTATCACTGCATTGGACGCAAGCTCGTAATTTGAGCGGTTCATTAGGCGGAAATATGACGGTCGAAATTATTTTTAATTTAGGGTTTTTTCCCCTAGAAGGCAACCCCTCGCTATATATGAGGGAATTGTATTGCGTCTATGTATATCTGTATTTTGAGCAAGAAAGAGAGAGGAGATTGAGAGAGAAGAGCGATTTAGAGAAGATCTATTGTAGGTTGTATCTCTTCATTTTGATGGATAATATAAAGGGAAGCACTAGTTGTTTCTCCGTGGACATAGCCCAAATTGGGTGAACCACGTACATCTGTGTCTCTCTTGTTTTATGCGTTTTATGTGTTTATATTTCTGCAATATATTTCATATGTTCCATTTCTCTATAATATATAATTTTTTAACTACCATGAGTCCATTCTGGCTTCTGAGTTGAGGAATATTTTCTTAAAGGTCCCTTTGCTTCAATCTATTAGAGAGATCCCCATCTGCATGAAAATCATTAGGGAAATCTATCTCAAAAAGCCAGGGAGGAAGAGAGTAGAACCTCAAAGCATTTAACTTGTTGGCCAAGCAACCGAGTTAATGATAGGATGTGCACAAATGGAAAAGTACATTGATCCTAGAAACCAGGTTGTTTCTGTTCAGATATGCGATATCCTTGTCCCCAATGTGTTAATAGACCTGGGTGCGGCCATCAATGTCATGACTAGGTAGACCATGGATCAGCTTGGGTTGCTCCATCTTCATCCTACCCCTATTATGCTTGAACTTGTAGACAAATCAAAAATCAAGCCAGAAGGTGTGCTAGATGATGTGGTTTCTCCATATATTCTTGGGAAAACCCGCAGACTTATTGTGCTTTAGTCCCATGGGTGAACATCCCTTGATTCTGGGATTACCATGGCTTGCCACAACCAATGCTTACATTGGATGTCACTATGGTGATATGTATATTTCACATGGAAACTCTAGGAAGAAAGTCACCTTATACCCGCCTGATAGATCTATTCAGGAGCTCAAGGAAACTTTTTGGTTAGATTATGACAGTAGTGATGAGGAGACTCAACATGTTTCTTTGATCCAAGATCATATCGAGTCTACCCAAGAGGGTGAATTACGATATTTCTTGAATAACCTAGACACAATGCCTAATTTTGACATATTTCGTCAAATCTTTAGTCCAGATTTTCAAGGAAATTTTGATTTTCAACCCTCCTCATCACTGGTCTTAGTAGCATCTTCCTGCACTCTTGAGCCCAAGACTCCTCTTATTGAAATTAGTCCAGGAAAATTCTTACATATCACTTCAGATCTAGACTCATCTCAATGAGAGAAACTTGTTGATTTGTTGCGTGATCACCTTGATGCATTTGCATGGAGTTACAAGGACATGAAACACATACCTCCTGAAACTTATACTCACCATATTTATATTCAGGAGGGAGATCGACCTATTCATCAACCCCAAAGGTGCATGAACCTTGCGCTAAGAGATATTGTGAAAGAAGAATTACAAAAACTCTTGGATGCTAATTTTATATATCCTATATCTGATAGCCAGTGGATCTCCCCATTGGTAATAGTCCTGCAAAATGATGGGAGACGGCACATCTGCATTTATTATCAAGAACTTAATAAAGCCACTCTCAAGGTTAATTACCCCTTCATTTTATCGATCAGGTGCTAGATACCCTTGCTAGTAAAAAGTACTTTTCATTTTTAGATGGCTTCAGTGGGTACAACCAAATTCAGATCGCACCCACAGATCAAGATAAGACCACCTTTACATGTCCATGGGGTACATTTGCTTACCGAGTGCTTCCCTTTAGACTATGTAATGCCCCAACCACCTTTCAAAGGGCTGTGTTGGCTATTTTTGCTGATCTCAAGTGTGTTGAGATCTATATGGATGATTTTTCAATGTTTGGTAACTCATTCCAAGAAGCCCTCAAAAATTTAGAAAAAGTGCTTTTACATTGCCAAGAGGCTCACCTTGCTTTGAGTGATAAAAAGTGTAGATTAATGTGCAAAGCAGGAGTAGTCCTTGGACATTTGGTTTCTGACAAAGGTATCCAGGTAGACACGGCCAAAATAGAAGTTATCTGGCGTCTTCCTGCACCCAAAACACAAAGGGAAGTAAGAGGGTTCCTAGGACATGTGGTCTATTACAAGAAGTTCATTGAGAAATTTTCTAGGATCCCCCCTTTTTCAATTGTTAGCTAAGGATAGTGAGTTTTTTTGGTCCAGAGCTTGCCAATAGTCTTTTGAGACATTATAGGAAAAATTAGTGCAGGCACCAGTTTTGAGATGTCCCAACTAGTCCCTTCCATCCCACATTTCCTCTGATGCCTCACATACTTCCATTGGTGCAACTTTAGGAAAAAAAGAGAACAAACAATCCTATGTTATTTACTTCATCAGTAAAAAATTGTCACCCGCCAAATTGAACTATACAGTGACTGAGAAAGAGTTTTTAGCAGTAATTTTTGCTATCAATAAATTAAAACACTACATCACAAGATATGAAGTCTTTGTGCATACTAATCATTATGAAATAAAATATTTAATGAATAAACCATTGACCAGCGGTAGAGTGACTAGGTGGTTACTGTTGTTGCAGGAATTTAATGTTACTATTGGTTATAGACTAGGAAAATCTAATGTTGTAGTTGACAATATTTCTAGATTGAATAATAATGGTGAAGTAATTCCTGTTGATGATGATTTCCTTGATGAACATATTTTTGTTGTGTCAACAAAGTCTCCATGGTTTGCTGACATAGCCAACTATTTAGTCACTGAAAAAAAACCACCTCACTTATCCGCTCGTGAAAAGTGGAATATCATATTAAAAAGTGTTGCATATTCTTGGATCCAAGGAGACCTCTTTTACATTGGACCAGATCTTATCATTCGTAGATGTGTAAGAGAGGAAGAAGTGTTTGATATACTGAAATCTGCCCATGATGAACCTTGTGGTGGTCACTTCGCTAATAAGAGAACTGCATATAAAATCTTACGTGTTGGATACTTTTGGCCTTCTTTGTTTAAGGATGCCAAACAATATGTCAAGTGATGTGATAACTGTCAGCGAATGGGTCAACCTGTTCAAGCCAACGAAATGCCTTTATGTCCTCAAATTATGATTGAGCCCTTTGAAAAATGGGCTATCGACTTCGTAGGACCAACAAATACAACATCCATGAATAAAAAGAAAATATTTGTTTGCACTGATTTTGTTACAAAATTGGTAGAGGATAAAGCTGTTTATTTTTCTACAAAAAAAGTTGTTGTTGAATTTTTGTTTAGTGAAATTTTTACTAGATTTTTTGTTCCTAGAGAGATTGTTACTAACAACGGGCCACAGTTTATTTCTAATCTGGTACAAGAATTCATGGATCAATACAAAATTTGACATAGGAAGTCCACTCCGTATCACCCACAAGAAAACGGCCAGGTGGAGTCTACCAACAAGGTGATCGAATCCATCCTCACCAAAACAATAAATATGCATAGGAAGGATTGAGCCAGCCAGTTACCTGAAGCCTTATGGGCTTATCAAACCACTTGGAGGAACAACACAAGAAATACACCATATGAGCTGGTATATGGTAAACAAGTTCTTTTGCCGATAGAGTTCCAAATAAAAACTTTTCGAACAACAATTCAGTTGGGATTAGATCTCTCAAAAGCACAACAACAGCGTCTATTACAGTTAAATGAGTTAGATGAATTTTGAAGAGATGTTGTTCAACAGAATGTGTTAGAATAGTAGCAACGTAAAAAGTGGCATGACAAGTCTATCAAGAAGAAGCAGTTCCAACCAGGTGATTGGGTACTTCTTTATGACACTAGATTTAAATATTTCAAAGGAAAGTTCCATACATGCTAGATGGGACCTTATGAAGTAGTCAGAATTTTCGAGAATGGGGTTGTAGAGATCAAAACTATTGATGGGAAAGATTCAATATTCCTTGTGAACGGGCATAGACTCAAGGTATATTTTCAACCCCTCACAAAGGAATACTTCATGCAACAAGTGCAATAACAATCTGAGCTAGAGATGATAGGTGGCTATTCCAACCTATTACAAATCTTATTCTTTCTTTCCAAAAATAAAGAAAAAATAATAATAATAATAATAAAATGACAAAAACTAAAAATAAAACAAGAAAAAAATATTTTCCTGTGATTGTGAAAATCAATTTACTGACATGGTCACAGAAGGATCAGCCTGAAAACCAACATGCTAGCAGGAAGATCAAAATTCTAATAAAATGGGAATGTTGCTTGATATTTATATGTGCTAATTGTCACCAAGAAGAAGTAGGTTTTTAAGTACAGGAACCAAGCCCTTATCCAAGTTTGGGACAACTAACACGGAAATTTTTATGCAAGAAACACTCAATTCCCGCTACATTTAATTTTGGTTTGACACTATTCAACCAGATTTTGAGGTGAAATTCTAGCCTTCTTATATTTCCTTTTTGTCAATTCCCTTCTATTTTTTCTTCTTCATCCTATGGAAATGAACCTTCCCTTTCTTCTAAAGAAAATGCCCCTATCCAATTTCATTTTTCCCTCTTTTCCCTTGAAATTATTTTGCCTTTCCCTTTTCCATACGCCCTCTTGGTGGTTTCACACTTGAATTCCTTGTTGAACTTCCTTCCCATTATGAAATTTACTCCTTTCCCACTTCTTTTCTCCCTCATAAACTATATTTCAAGATCTGAACAAAATTCATGGATTAGATCGGAAGGCATGTATCACTACCAAGAAACTGGTGAATAAAATCTCGTAAAGCTTTCATGATTTATCCCACAGATTGTATTTTTTTAGAAACGTTTTTCAGATATTCTGCAACATCAACTAGTGCAGCAACAACGATTTCCATTGGTATAAGAATGTATGTTCCAGTGCAAGAACATTAAATATCAGGTGTAGGAACACGCACTGTTGTGTGCCCCGAGGAAAAGAACATGTGCCCAATGCAGGAACAGTAGTAGTCTTCAATGAAAGAATTTATGTTCAAGTGAAGGAACCAACAATTCCTTAGTGCAAGAATGTATGTTGATGAGCCTCGGTATTGCAACAAGAATTTTGCAACTCCCATGGCTATATACTTCAATTATCAACCCGGGGTTCATACAAACTTAAAAGGTATCAAAATTATATGTGCATCATACAATGTGTCCTTCCTTTACTGTCATGATGTAATGGAGTGCATGTACTGAAATTAAATCCTAAACTAATTGCATAAAATGAACTGCTCGAAATGGAAACCATAACCAATTGCAAGAAATAAAGTACAAGGAAAGAAACATATTCTAATTGCATAAATATCATGAACTAAATGTAAAAGAAACCTAAGTTAACCCTATTTATCACATGTGATGATTTAAACTAATTGAGCGTGGAATACGATCTAGGGAGTATTAACTGTTGCATGCATGTGCTAATTAAGAAATAAAAAGAACTATTTTTCTTTATCTTTTCATTTTACAAATGCAAATGCTAATCTTTCCTTGTTCTTTGGCAAGGGAGACAGGTGTGGAGGAAGAGGGGTACAACAGTTTTGATGGCTTGGAGGTCAAGTAGAGGCATAATACTAGCTTAAATGATGCTTTTTCTCAATTCGGGCTCAAAACAAGCTGCTACAGGATTTCCTACAAGATTTCTATAGGATGTACTAGTTCCTACAGGATGTCTACAAGATCCCCTGTTTTATTACAAAAAGCAGGCCGAAAGCTTAAGAAGTGGTCTAGAAGGTGGAATGGAGCTTGGTAAAGGTAGATAATGGAAGAATAAGGCATGGAGGTGGTGGACACTACCCAGAAATCAAACAAGGGCTTCAATATGGGTATATTTTCTCAATGGAAATGGCAATTTTTGCTTATAAAATAAGAATTCAAATTGAGATTTTAGTGGATTTTGGCGACATGGGTGGATGAGGCTTGGATGAGGCGAACGAGATGAGGTCTCCCTGCAATTTAGAAGCTCCTACAACAACACACATTATTGTCTGCATCTATCCACAAATTCATCTATACATGGGAAAGATTTATTAAATAACGGAAAATTACTAGTATAAAAATTAGAAATTCGAGAACTAGTGAGCTAGTAAATCTATCAAATGCCTAACCTAATCAAGTGAAAATTAAATGGGGTAATTTTTTTAATTAAATATAATCTTTTTTTAATCTAAAGAAAGTGGAACAAACTTGATTGAAGCTCATTAGCCTACTCTAAAAAAATAGCAGAAATGTGTTGCTATTTGCCACAAAGGAGTTCCAAGAAACCTAGATTTGGGAATAAGAAAACTAATCCAAGCAGCTCAATGATTACTATGACCTTCCAAATATTTTACAAGGATGAAATGATGCTTGTGACCCTGTAAAATAACTTACATTAAACATTTAACCCAATCCTACAACAAAAAATCATTAATACTAAATGCAGAAATAGAAAGAAACAAGAACAAGAGATGCATGTGAATAAGAAGTGAAAAGAATAAAAAACAAACAATACAAAAGGGCTTTGAGGCTCCTGGGATGGAAAAGACAAAGGAAAATCAGAGACCTATGGAGGAGAACAAGCTTTAGAAGCTAAACTTGACGCCAATCTTCATTATTTTCATCAATACAATTACATCTGTACAAGAAAATACAATGGAGGTGCGAAAATACAAGTTCTCTCGACAATAAGACTAATAAAAATCTACCCCTAGAGGAATATTTGACTTGCTACTTATACAAAATTATTAGTAATCATTCCCCATGAGAGGATGAAGCTTTCCCCACCAAAATTCCTTGATTAGTGGGTTTGGTTTCCAATACTAGGAATCTGCATTAAATGGTGGGGAACACATTCCTCGATTTTCTAAATCATTGGAGTTCCACAATCTGTCCCATAATTCCATAATATCTTGTTGATTTATAATTTAGTATTGATCCTCCTATAGTAGGGAGAAAGTCCCTCAATTATCTCCTCCTTCAAATCTTCATAATCTGCCCAATATTCTCATAATATTCCACAAAAATAAATAATATTAGGCACAAATATGAAATTATTCATAAACCATTATAATGCACATATTAAAGTTAAAAATACAATATATAATGAAAAACGATAGGTTTAATGTGTTGAAGGATGATTAGACAGGCCATAATTTATGTTTAATTCAGAGGCAAGGGCCTTAAGTTATGTCTAATTTAGAGGTCCATCATATGTTATGGTATAGGAATGTCCCGTGTAAGAATGCATGCTTGAGGCCAAATTTCTGTCCAAGGATAAGAGGGGATTTATTTTTATGTTTGGTACAAAAATCACGCTCAAGCATAACTGACTACACTACTTTAAAATGATGTCATGCAATGATTTTCTTTCATAGATGATTAGAATTTGTTCATCATTCCTAATTAGGAAAGATTTTTTATGTACATGGACATTTAATTATGAAAACCTATCTCTATGTAAGTTAACAAGTGTTCTTTGTATGAAATCATGAGTTTATCAAAGGATGTGTACAAAATTCTCCCAGAATCCAATGTTGATTTTTGAAAAACCTGCTAATAATTAAATGATGACATGCTCATATACAACACCTCACATTCTCTCACATAACTTCCTCCATTACCGCCACCCACCACCAATCATTATTACTTCATGCATGATTAGATCAGGCTGTATCACATCCTTTCCCAAGAACTGAGATTTTCATGAGTGTGACCATTAAAGAAAAAAATCAATATAGCAATATCCAGTTCATTTGGCAATTTCGAATTTCTCAGTCTTGAATCCCCTGTGAATTAACTCTCTCAAATTCTGAGTAGTTGAGCAAATTCAAAGAAGAAATCACACCTATTCGGATTGAACCATTGTCTGTGAAGGAAGTAGAGAAAACAGTGGAGTATAAGAACAGTCTATCCATAATACAAGAAGCAGGATTCCTCCCATTCTTGCTTAAGTTTGATGGTTTTGATGCGACGGTGATGTTAGACTTTTCCCAAACCTTTGATGGACAGAGAGCCACGGTAGGGTCTCTAGAGTTTGAAGTGATAGAGAAAACTATTTTGCAGGCTACAGGGCTAGAATCCACAGGCGAACAATGGTTCAAGAACGGAGATCTCTAAAAAGGGGCTTGGCGTAGATTTGTAGCCGATAAAAATTAGAAAGTGGACTAGAAAATCGAGCTGCAATGAAGTGCTATGATCAAGAAATGGAAATACCTACTAAACATTTTGCAGAAGTTCCTCACCTGTGAGGGATGATATTCACTAACCTTCCTATATCACATCCACTTGCTGTTACAGTTTGAGTCAGGTAAGTTGATTAATTTTCCTTACTTCTTGCTTAAACATTTGAAAAAAATTGTCGAAGGGTGTTCAAAAAATTCAAGAGAGTCAAGTTGGGTTCAAGCTATGTCATTACAGGTTGATCTCAATTTTGGTTAAGAAGGAATTAGAGAGTAAAAATGTGAATTGGGGAGGGTTCTTGAAGGAATTACAATGAGGAAACCTAGTGGAGTCACAAGGGAAGAAGGGTAAGAGTAGGAAGGAAGAATCTAAACAGACAAATAAAACCCTCACCCCAAAAACTAGTAAGAAGAAAAAGAGCCTGCCTAAGGAACTAGTGCAGGAAGAGAAACAAGCACCCGTAACTGAAACCCCTTGCCCATTGAAGACAATAACTATAATTTTTGTTAAGAAGGGGTTTTCCTCCTCGAGAGAGGAACATACTCATTCAACATCTCCGATAAATATAGATGATTCCTGGCCTAGTTTTCTGAATGAGAACAATCTCTCACTCCTTGCAGATGCTGCAGTTCACACAGTGTTTAGTGCAAGATACCTTGAAGAGGAAGATGTTACTCATCTGTTAGTGTTAGTTGGAAGAATGAAGAAGAGGAAGACCTCTAAGACACCAAATGTCAGTGCAGAGAAGGGTATAGCAGAGGGCCAGGAAGATAAAGCACAATGTAATGATGAAGTACAGGGAGATGAAATACAATGTGATGACAAAGTGGAAGATGATGAAACACAACGTGATGATGAAATGAATGGTGATGAGACACCCTGTTATGTCGAAATGTTGGATATTGATATACAGGATGATATTGGTCTTGACAACACCAACATTCGCTTCGAGTCAACTTCTGAGAAGATTCTGACGCAGGAGGAATTCATTAAGGAGGATTCCACGCTCAATTTGAATAGTCAAGTCAAGAAGCTGAAGAAACACATTTATGGACTCGAAGTTTTAAATCAGGCCATGAGGGAACAAGGTGTGAATGAGAATGTTGAATTGGTAGGGGAAGTGTAAGAATGAAAACGACGGGAAAGAGTGTTGAAGTTTTGAGCTTCGAAATGCTATGGTTGACTCATGAAATTGGTCAAATGGGTCAAGAAGGCTCGAACTAAGAAGGAAAGGATGATGAAGATAGGAATTATCATACAGATATAGCACTAAAGGAAGGTCTCCATATGCTTTTTTGCAGAGGTAAGGGTAAGGTTGTGTGAGGACACACAACATGATAGGGATGGGAGGATGTTGGTGGCTAGAATTATCATACTTTTTGGTCTCTATCCTATCTGAAACACACCACCTTAACCCCTATTTTAACCCTGAAGGCCTATCTATTCCTGTACTTTTTCCAATTGCACACATTCCTGCACTCCTCTTATGTTTTTCATATTCAAAGGTTATATATGTACTTAATCATTAAATTTACAGGTTTTATATCTTAAAATGTCTTTGCAACTAATATATTCATTTCCTAAGTAATTCGATGGGACCAAAGTGTTAATCTATATGAGAAATTAGGTTGGTGCACGAATCGTTCTTGTACCGGCCAGTGTTCCTGCACATTCAAGGTAGCTATAATTTTTTTTTACTCATTGTTTATCGATCGGATAGCTCAATAGACTACATAGATTTCTTGTCTAAGAGATCAGTTTCCTTGTTGGGCTCGATGCTTAGAGAAGAAGGCAGGATATGAAGGTTGGACTTCAACTGCAAAACCCTTGTTTAGACCTTTTGTGAACAATGAAAAGGCTTAATATATCATTATTATATTTTTGTGGCGGCCAAGAGCCGAAGCATGTATTTAATAGGGTTTCTCCATAGATGTTAGCTAGAGATGTTGTGTTAAAATTTCACTACCAACTGTAATTTTTTAGTATCACCATTTCTCGGATGGATCAGGGATCCACGATGTGTATTTGCTCTTTTTGAAAAATAATACAAAGGAACATGACATTTTTGAAGTTCTTTGTCTCGATATCGCTGTGATGCTTCATTTGAGCGGTTGAAGTTTTATATGTCATTACAAGGAAATGAGCTAGTTTGCTAGGGCCCAACCAACCCAACTCATTCTCCCTTCGTTAAAGGTGTGTTTGATTTATTTTCAAGCACGGTTAGTGAAGTAGATCATGTTTGGATTCTTTCATAGCTGATGGACTTTAATTTCTTGCACACTGTGTGATATGCATCCAGGTGTATGTGTGTGGCCCATTTTCATTTACTTTTATTTCCTTCCATTCTTTCCTGCAAATGTGTGCTACCCTTTTCTTTACAAAGTAAATGTACATCTAGCTTCTTGCACTGGTGTGTTTTCATTTCAACGAGTTGAAAGTTTCCTTTACCCATTGCAGCCAGTCGTTCTTATTTCTACAGGTCCATTATTCTTCTACAAATAATGTTTGGATTTTTAGTGAAGCATATTCCAATATTCAAGTTCTTATTTAGATTTGATTAATGTCAATAAGCTTTCACTAAAACACTGTTGCATTACTTGGATTTGTACCTACACTCATTGTTGCACTAAATACTAAATTTATCAGAAGGATTACCTGAGCTAAAACGATTATTTATAGCAGAGTGCAGATCTAATTTACTCAATGAACAATCATCTTAGGAAAAAGTTTGCTAATGTTTGGGTCAACGTAGTTTCCAAGTAAAATAGTTTCTTATTTCAATAGAAATTCCCTTTGGCTGTGAAAGAACCTCTCATTTCTGAGCATGTGATTAGTTAATTATTCATTTTGCTTATAGAGGTTCACTTTACAGTTATGCTTTCACATGGCATTTATTTTCTTAGTTAACACACTTTTATTTCTTGAAACCGATTTGGAAACCAAGTACAAGAACTCTAGTTTCCTAGTACAGGAACCTCTATTTTAGTACAGGAATTGACATTTTGAGTATAGGAATAGAGTGCTCTAGTACAAAGGCTAAGAGCTCTTGTATGTAGGTCAAGATATTCAGTAAGGGCCCAATATATATACTTCCAGTATATAAGCTTCTCTATAGTACATGAACAACATTCCAGTATAGGAACCTTGTTGTAGTATAGGAATGACAGCTTGGTACAGGAAGGAAAATCTTGAGGAATACATACATCCTGTTTAGTTGGATCATTCTTCTATCTTACAACCATACTGAAGAGAATCTCAAATAGGTATTTTATTGATTCAGATTGTTCATGAAAAATTGAGGGTTTCCTTTATTTGAGTTTCTTCAAAGTACATTATTTTCATTCAACACCAGAGTTTTCTTGGTATTCATTGTCGTGTGATCTATCTTTTCCAGTCTATAATTTGTAATCAAAGAAGTAGAAATACAATTAGAGAAGGTTCATATCATTTCTTGGCATTTCCTGTGCTATGCCTCGAAATGTATAAAACCCTGGGTTGACAAATTAAGTGTTGAAAGGAGTTTGCTGAATTGCAATTCCTGCACCTAACATTTTGGCATCGTTGTCGAGGAGACGTTTCTAAAGATTGGTAAGAACTTTCTTGTTTTCTTCACTTTGCAGTAGGGGTAAGTCTTCTTTTATTTTTCTCAAGTGTGCTTCTATTGTTGAAGGATTTCATAGTTTTGATTTATTTATTCATTTGCAACATTTGATTAAAGATTCTTTTTTTGTAAATTTAAAAGTTTTGTCATTCTTTTGGATTTTATTTTAAGATGAATGTCGAAAAGGGGTAAGGGTCTAAAGTCCAATATGTTCGAGGGAACACTGATAAATATAAAAAAAAATCTCATATTGGAACTTATTTTGCAGGAAAAAATTCCAAACAGACACAAACTCATCATGCGGGAACTGTCCACTTGGATTCTGGAGACAGTAGTTCAGGTGTGACACAACCCAAGAAGGGGAAGAAGGAAACTAGTGGTGCTCCAAAGACCAATTTAGCCATAGTCAACCTTATAAATTTAGCAGGAGTGGTTCGATTAGGGGAACAAAAATGCCAGAGCATGAGGATCATGCTAAGGGGACTGATGAGAATCAGGTAATTCAAGAACAATCCACCTTTGGATTTCCAATAGTGGATTCTGAAACAACTACTCAAATGAAGAACATTCCGCCATCGATTCTCCCTCATTTCTATGGTAAGATGCATGAAGATCCTCATTCTTTTATTTTTGAGTTTAATATCCTATGTAGAAGCTATGATTGCTCTTTAGATGCCCAGAACTTAAATCTATTCCCCACAACTCTCAAGGACTCAGCCTTGCACTAGTTCATCGGACTCAGAGGGAAAACTATAATTTCTTGGGACCAAATGAAGAGAGTGTTTTTGACTAAATACTAGGAATATTTCAAAACTAGAGAAATGTAGGAAGAGATCTTTACCATTGTGCAAGGTGATGATGAGACCTTAGAGGCTTACATAGAGATATTTGTATACATCCTCCAGAGGTTAAAACATAAATTTGACATAAGTACTATTAGGACCTTGTTCTTACGTGGACTTATTTAATATTCTAGGCATAATTTGAATTTATTAGGACATGGGGATATTTCTCAGAAAACTTTTGATCAAATTTGTGACTTGTGCAGGAAATTTTCAAGGAATCAATCTAGATCCAGTAGGGGAAATCGAAGTAGAACTAGTAAACTTGGATCTACATATGCTATGATTATTGGTTTAGAGAATAAAATTGACAATATGAAAATTGAAATAATGAATATTGTTAGAAAGCAAATAGACTCTTTAAAAATTCAGCAGAAATTGGTAGATGAACAAGAGTCTTTGTCTATTTTTTGTCCTAAATGTAGGAAAATGCATCATTTAAGAGAATATCCTACTGATTTAAAATGTGTGATTTGTGTAGAAAATCATGCCACCGAGAAATTCCCCTCCATACTAGGATTAAAAGTTTTACTTGAAGGAGAGCATTATGAACCTGTATAATTACATGCTATGGGAGCACGGAGAAATTAACCTCAGGTAGGTGCAGGTATGGTTCCTGAATCTTCACCACATTATTTTGGTCATAATGTACATCCATATTCCTATTATAACACTCATCACTCTATACCTTGGTAGCTTGGGAACCATTATCAATATGGGAAACCCCCTCAATCCTAGCAATAAGGATGGAGAGGGTCAAACCATTCACATCAGTCCTATCCTGCACAGATGTCATCATATCCTCCTACATATGCACCTCACCATATGTCATAGCTATCTTTTCCTCCCCTATCTCAACAAAGTCAATCGATGCCACCATTACCTTTACCAGCACCTTTTCAACCACCCCAACTGCCTGCTCAACCGATACCAAATCCTAATAATAAGGTGATACAATCAATCTGTTCTGTTGAACTGCCCTCTTCTCCTATTTACCAAACCTTTCCAGTTGCGATACATGAGCTTCAATTGATATTTGGAAGGGTAGTCAAACCCGAAAAACAAAAACAACCCATGGTGATCATTGAGGAGAAAAATGAGGAGGAAACTCCTAGTCATTCTAAAAACAATGTCACAGTTCAGCGCATTTCCGCACCATCAGAGTTACCATCTTCTTCAAACTAGTCTCCCTATCTAGAGAGGCTAGTTATGGAGAGGAGTGACCCCGAGTCCAGTTTGGCTTTTGAGCTAAGGAATCTTTGCATAAAGGTCCCTTTGCTTCATGCTATTAGAGAGATCCCCATCTATACGAAAATCATTAGGGAAATATGTCTTAGAAAGCTAGGGAGGAAGAGAGTAGAACCTCAAACCATTCAATTTGTTGTGTGAGAAACTGAGTTAATGACAGGATGTGCACAAATGGAAAAGTACACCGATCCTAGAAACCTGGTTGTTTTTGTTCAGATAGGCAATATCCTTGTCCCCAATGTGTTAATAGACCTAGGTGTATCCATCAATGTCATGACTAGGCAGACCATGGATCAGCTTGGGTTGGTCCATATTCATCCTACCCCTACTGTGCTTGAACTTGCAGACAAATCAAAAATCAAGCTAGAAGGTGTGTTGGATGATGTGGTTGTCTCCATAGATTCTTGGGAATACCCTGCGGACTTTATTGTGCTTCAGCCAAAAAATCCTATGGGTGGACATCCCTTGATTCTAGGATGACCATGGCTTGCCACAGTCGATGCTTACATTGGATGTCGCTTTGGTGATATGTATATTTCACATGGAGACTCTAGGAAGAAATTCACCTTATACCCACCTGTACAATAGTGATGAGGAGACTCAACCTGTTTCTTTGATCCACCATCAGACTGAGTCTACCCAGGAGGGTGAATTACGAGATTTCTTGAATAACCTGGACACAATGCCTAATTTTGACATGTTTCATCAAATATTTAGTCCAACTATTCAAGGAAATTTTGATTCTTAACCCTCCTCATCACCAGTCATAGTAGCATCTTCCTGCACTCATGAGCCCAAGACTACTCTTGTTGAAATTAGTCCAGTAAATTCCTTACATATCAGTTCAGACTTGGAATCATCTCAATGAGAGAAACTTGTTGATTTGTTGCGTAATCACCTTGATGCCTTTGCATGTATTTACGAGGACATGAAAGGCATACCTCTTGAAACTTGTACTCACCATATTTATATTTAGGATGGAGCCTGACGTGTTTATCAAACACAAAGACGCATGAACCCTGCGCTAGGGGATATTGTGAAAGACGAATTACAAAAACTCTTGGATGCTAATTTTACATATCCTATATCTGATAGCTAGTGGGTCTCCCCATTGGTAAAAGTCCCGAAAAAGGATGGAAGATTGTGCATATGCATTGATTATCGAGAACTTAATAAAGCCACTCTCAAGGATTACTTTCCCCTTCATTTATCGATCAGGTGCTAGATACCCTTGCTGGTAAAAAGTATTATTCATTTTTAGATGGCTTCAGTGGGTACAACCAAATTAACATCGCACCCATAGATCAAGATAAGACCACCTTTACATGTCCATGGGGTAGATTTGCTTACCCAGTGCTTCCCTTTGGACTATGTAATGCCCCAGCCACCTTTCAAAGGGATGTGATGGCTATTTTTGTTGATCTTGAGTGTGTTGAGATCTATATGGATGATTTTATAGTGTTTGGTAACTCATTCCTAGAAGCCCTTAAAAATTTAGAAAAAGTGATTTTACGTTGCTAAGAGGCTCACCTTGTTTTGAGTGATAAAAAGTGTAGATTAATGTGCAAATCAGGAGTAATCCTTGGACATTTGGTTTTCGACAAAGGTATCCAAGTAGACCTGTCCAAAATAGAAGTTATCTGGCATCTTCTTGCACCCAAAACACAAAGGGAAGTAAGATGGTTCCTGGGACATGCAAGCTATTACAGGAGGTTCATTGAGAACTTTTCTAGTATAGCTACCCCCATTTTCCGATTGTTAGCTAAGGATAGTGAGATTTTCTGGTCCACAGCTTGCCAATAGTCTTTTGATACATTAAAGGAAAAATTAGTGTAGGCACCAGTTTTTAGAGGTCCCAACTGGTCCCTACCATTCCACATTTACTCTTATGCCTCAGATACTGCCATTGGCATAGCTTTAGGACATGAAGAGAACAAACAATCATATGCTATTTACTTCATAGTAAAAATTTGTCACCCGCCAAATTGAACTATACAATGACTGAGAAAGAGTTTTTAGTTGTAACTTTTACTATCAATAAATTCAGACACTACATCATAGGATATGAAGTCTTTGTGCATATTAATCATTCTACTATAAAATATTTAATGAATAAACCATTGATTTGCAGTAGATTGTCTAGGTGGTTACTGTTGTTGTATGAATTTATTGTTACTATTGTTGATAGACCAGGAAAATCTAATGTTGTAGTTGACTATCTTTCTAGACTAAATAATCTCGGTGAAGTAATTTCAGTTGATGATGATTTCCCTAATGAACTGTTGAAAATAGCAATAATAAATGCTAAAAATAGCATTGCTATAAATAGAATTTCAGGTACCATTGTTGGAGAGAGCAACAAGGAATGATAAAATAGAAATGCTAAAAATAGCATTGCTATAAATAGCATCTCGGGATAGATTCCAATTTTAGTTAGTCCCTGAACTAAAATTGAGAATTATAATTCGAATTTGATCTTAGAAGTTGTTTGTAAAATAGTTAATTAATTCATCTTGAGTTAATTAGTTGTAGAAAATCAAACATGAAGTCCATGTGAAGACATGAAACAGTTTCCCCTTTGATTGAGGAAGTTATTTCTTGATTAAGGAGATCAGGATGAGTTGTACTTTGAGTTGTAATTAGTTATCTTAGTTAACTGATTTAAGTCCAGTTAGATTAGTTCCAATAGTTTGTGGAACTGATTGTGAGTTTAGTTAGTCAATGCATGCATGCATGCAACTAGTGTACTTCAGATAACTGAATATTCTCTCATAAATAACTCAAGCATGTGAGTTCATTCAGAGACCCATTTGAGATCAGAGGAAGGGACAGTGTACTATCAGTTGGAGGAATTTTCCTATATAGGAAACTCATCCATGCAGAAGGAATTAACTCCTTTAGGATTGCACAGTTATTTCAGAGGTCAAAGCAGTGTGTGAGGTGAGAATCGCACAGGTTGCAGCTGGAGGACCCAAGAGAAATTGTGCAAGGAAATAGGAGGCTTGGAGGACTGAAGGAAGGCATATGTGTTTTCTATTCTATCTATGAGTAGCATTGAGGGATTGTATTGAGAGCTAGATAGCTTGTGAGCTAAAGCTTTGTGTAATCTGGACATATTTCCACTTGTATGATAATACAGAGATCGGGGTTTTTAGCTAAGGCTTTCCCCAGAGTATTATTTTGTGTTCATGTGTGATTTATTTCTCATTCTTTGTTATATGTGTTCTATTTGATCTTGCTCATAATCGATTAAGCTTCCGCAAGTTTGTTTGTAGAAGTAGATCAAGTATTTTTCTTTAGTATATTGCATTATCTAGTGATCTACAGTGGGAAATTCTACATGGTATGAGAGAAAAGGTGATCAAATCGAAGAAAAATATACAAAGAAGGGAGAAGTTTCAAGTTTCAAGTTCCTTATTATAGAATTCGAATTCTTATCACATCTCAAATTTCACCAATGGCGTTCAATGGTTTAAGACTCGAGTATGCCCTTGATGGCAGCTTGAATTATATAGCCTGGAAGGATTTCATGGAAGCGGTATTAGAGGACAATGGTCTAAAGGACTTCATTGATCAAGAAGTCCCCAAGCCAGCAACAGCTAATGCCCTAGAATTGGCAGAATGGAAGAAATGTGTGGCTAGAGCGAGGAGAATCCTTCTGGAGGGAGTTCGAGACCACATGGTCTTGAGTCTCCATGGGAAGGAGACACCATTTTCAATGTGGAAAAGATTAAAGGATCTATATTGGAACAACAACAATTAGAGGAAGCTGGCGCTGAAAGACAAGCTTTGAAAAATCAAGTGTGAAAAGGGCGACATGATCTCTACATATCTGAACAAGCTCACCACCTATATGGATGAGCTTGGAAGTGTAGGGATCACAACAGTCGATGATGACATGGTGAGTCTTACTCTCCTCGGTGTTCCTAAGAGCTGGCATAGCTACCAAGACTCGGTAAATGGAAGAGAGAAACTGCCAAATTGGGAATGACTATGGTCGGATCTGATGCAAGAGGAGATAAGAAGAAGCACTAGAGATGGTTCTTCATCCAAGGAGGATGAAGAAAATAGTACCTTAGCGAGTAAGGAAAAGAAAGGGAAGGAGAAGGATTCTCATCCCAAATTGAGTTCTTCCCATGGTGGGAAGAAGTTTGACAAATCGAAAGTGCGATGCTTTCATTGTCATGAGGTGGGCCATTATGCAACAAATTGTCCATTGAAGAAATCCAAGATGGGATCAAAGGAAGGATCTGAAGGTGAGGCATTGGCCTCTTAGTTCAAATTGGATTTTACCCTCATCGCATGCATGGTTTCATCGATGATGGGTTGTGGTTGGTTTCTTAACAGTGGAGCCTCATTCCACATGACCGACGATAAGAGTTTTTTCAGTACCTTGGAGGAGAAAGACCTTTAGATACTCATAGTGATGGGTAATGATGAAAAGTATAGTGTTTCAGGTGTGGGCATGGTTTCTTTTCAGAGGGAGCATGGAGCTCGCATTACCTTGATAGATGTGAAGTATGTTCTAGGACTGAAGAAAAACTTGGTATCGATTGCGATGCTGGAGGATAAAGGCTATGATGTAGTCTTCAATAAGGGAAAGGTTTTCCTTAGACACATCACCACGAGACAGGTGAAGCAGATTGGTTCACAAGTCAAGAACATGTATGCTCTTGAGGTTCAAGATGCATGCAAAGCCTTGAGGAGCAAGGAAACTGATGGAGACTTGGTGGTTGAGAGGGAGAGTACATTACCTCTCAACATGTAGCACCAGAAGAAGTCTGAGACAACTATGGAGGAGCCACAATTGGTGAAGCAGCTTTAGGAAGTTGTGGAGTAGCCACAACGAGAGAAGCCAAGAGGAGACCAAGTGGAGGCATCCACTCATGCAGAGACCTCCAATAGGGGGAAATTTTGAGCCAAGTGGGCAGAGGGATCACGTGCATCCATACCTCCAGGTTGGAGGTGGGGCGATGTGGAGTGACAGTTCCAAGAAGGTTGGAATAGGGGCAGGATCATTGAGGTACCCAACCTATTTGATTAGACCTTGCTATGGGAGCCCCAACAAGGAGTAGCAGGACTAGCTGAGTGGGTAGATATGGATGTGGATGGACTGATAGAGAGAGCTTTAGTGTAGGAGTCCCAAGACAATGTAGATCTAGTAGGCTGCAGCAATGCAAGAGGCACAGGAGTGTTGCACCAGTCTAGGATGGCACAAAGAGGTGTGCAACAGTGTGAGATGTAGGGAGTTGTTGCAGCAGTGTGGAGGTCAGAGAGAGAGCACTTGTCAGTAGCAGAGGGATATTTAGCATCAGAGGGTGTTTCTAGCCCAACAAGGAGGTCAGTTGGGAGATTAGTTACTTACTTCTCAGTAACTAAGTTGTAGTACAGCAGTGAGCAGCATGATGTAACATGATGAGAGGAGGTGCAGTGCAGATGCAGTGCTAGGAGATAGGACCAGCAATAGCATGGATGCAGCAGTAGGAATCAGTGCGATTGATGCAATCAGAGATTAAAGTGACGGAGGCTAGAGAAATCAGATATTGAAGAGTACAAAGGTGCAAAGTTTTCAGTCGACAGAGGCAATAGCAGTCAGAGACTTTGATGATAGAGGCATCATTTTGATTCAGGTTGGATATTTTTTTGTTTCTAGAGTTGCTGGAGCAACAACACTAGGGAGAAGTGTTACATCCAGAACATTCTAAAGGTTCAGGAATGGGTTCGAGTTGAATGCCTTTCTTGTTGAGAGGGAGTGTTAAAAATAGCAACAAGAAATGATAAAAATAGCATTGCTATAAATAGCATTTCAGGTACCAGTGCTATAGATAGAAACAAGGAATGATAAGATAGAAATGCTATAAATAGCATTTCGGGATAGATTCCAATTTTAGTTAGTCCCTGAACTAAAATCGAGAATTAAAATTCGAATTTGATCTTAGCAGCTATTTTTAAAATAACTAATTATTTCATCTTGAGTTAATTAGTTGTAGAAAATCAAACATGAAGTCTATGTGAAGACATGCAACAGTTTCCCCTTTGATTGAGGAAGTTATCCCTTGATTAAGGAGATCGGGATGAGTTGTACTTTGAGTTGTAATTAGTTAGCTCAGTTAAGTGAGTTAAGTCTAGTTAGATTAGTTCCAACAATTTGTGGAACTGATTGTGAGTTCATTTAGTCAATGCATGCATGCATGCAACTAGTGTACTTTAGATAACTGAATATTCTCTCATAAATAACTCATGCATGTCAGTTCAGTCATAGACCCATTGAGATCAAAGGAAGGGACAATGTACTATCAGTTGGAGGAATTTTCCTATATAGGAAACTCATCCATGTAGAAGGAATTGACTCCTTCAGGATTGCACAGTTATTTCAGAGGCCAGAGCAATGTGTGAGGTGAGAATCACACCGGTTGCAGCTGGAGGACCTAGGAGAAACTGTGCAAGGAAATAGGAGGCTTGGAGGACTAAAGGAAGGCATATGTGTTGTCTATTCTGTCTATGAGTAGCATTGAGGGACTATACTGAGAGCTGGATAGCTTGTGAGCTAAAGCTTTGTTTAATCCAGACATATTTCCACTTGTATGATAATACAAAGATCGGGGTTTTTAGTTGAGGCTTTCCCCAGAGTATTCTTTTGGGTTCATGTGTGATTGATTTCTCATTCTCTGTTATATGTGTTCTATTTGATCTTGCTCATAATCGATTAAGCTTCCGCAAGTTTGTTTGTAGAAGTAGATCAAGTATTTTTCTTTAGTATATTGCAATATCTAGTGATCTACGGTGGGAAATTCTACATGAACATATTTTTGTTGTGTCGACAAAGTCTCCATGGTTTTCTGGCATAGCCAACTATTTAGTCACCGGGAAAAAAAACCATCTCACTTATCTTCTCGTGAAAAGTGGAATATCATATTAAAAAGGGTTGCATATTCTTGGATACAAGGAGACCTATTTTACATTGGACCAGATCTTATCATTTGTAGTTATGTAATAGAGGAAGAAGTGTTTTATATATAGAAATCTGCCCATGATTAACCTTGTGGTGGTCACTTCGCTGATAAGAGAACTGGATATAAAATCTTACGGGCTAGATACTTTTGGCCTTCTTTCTTTAAGGATTGCAAACAATATGTCAAGAGATGCGATAGCTTCCACCGAATGGGTCAACCTATTCAAGCCAATGAAATGCCTTTATTTCATCATATTATGATTGATCCCTTCGAAAAATGGGCTATCGACTTCATAGGACCAATAAATCTAACATCCATGAATAAAAATCATATATTGGTTTGCATTGATTTTGTTACAAAATGGGTAGAGGCTAAAGTTGTTTCTTTTGCTACAGAAAAAGTTGTTGTTGAATTTTTGTTTAGTGAAATTTTTACTAGATTTGGTGTTCCTAGAGAGATTTTTATTGACAATGGGCCATAGTTTATTTCTAATATGGTATAGGAAGTCATGGATCAATACAAAATTCGACATAGGAATTCCACTCTGTATCACCTGCAAGAAAATGGCCAGGTGGAGTCTACCAAAAAGGTTATCAAATCTATCCTAACCAAAATAGTAAATTTTCATAGAAAGGATTGGGCCAGCTGGTTACCTGAAGCCTTATGGGCTTATCAAACCACATGGCAGAATAGCATAATACATACACCATGTGAGTTGGTATATGGGAAACAAGTTCTTTTGTCGATAGAGTTCCATATAAAAAGCTTTTGAAAAACAGTTTAGTTGGGATTAGATATCTCAAAAGCACAACAACAACGTCTAATACATTTAAATGAGTTAGATGAATTTCGAAGAGATGCTGTTCAACAGAATGTGTTAGTACAACAACACAAAAAGTGGCATGAAAAGTCTATCAAGAATAAGTAGTTCCAACCAAGTGATTGGGTACTTCTTTATGACTCTAGATTTAAACATTTCAAAGGAAAATTCCATACACGCTGGATGGGACCTTAAGAAGTAGTCATAATTTTTTAGAATGGGGCTGTAGAGATCAAAACTATTGATGGGAAAGACTCAGTATTCCTTGTGAACATGCATAGACTCAAGGCATATTTTCAACTCCTCACAAAGGAAGACTTCATGCAGCAAGTGAAATAGCAATCTCAGCTAGAGACTATGCCAACCTATTATAGATTTGATTCTTTCTTTCCAAAAATAAAAAAAAATAATAATAATAATAAATGACAAAAACTAAAAATAAAACAAGAAAAAAATATTTTCCTGTGATTGTGAAAATCAGTTTACTCACATGATCACAGAAGGATCAGCCTAAAAACTAGCATGTTGGCAGGAAGATCGAAATTCTAATAAAATGGGAATGTTTCTTGATCTTTATATGTGCTAACTGTCACCAATAAGAAGCAGGTTTTTAAGTGCAGGAACCGAGTGCTTATCCAAGTTTGGGACAACTGACATGGAAATTTTTATGCAAGCAACACTCAATTCCTGTTTCATTTACTTTTGGTTCGACACTATTCAAGCAGATTTTTGAGGTAAAATTCTTCCCTTCTTCTATTTTCTTTTCGTAAATTCCCTTCTATTTTTTCTTCTTCATCCTATGGAAATGAACCTTCCTTTTATTCTAAAGAACTTGCCTCTATCCAATTTCATTTTTCCCTCTTTTCCCTTGAATTTATTTTCTCTTTCCCTTTTTCCATATGCCCTCGTGGTGGTTTCAAACTTGAATTCCCTATTGAACTTCCTTCCGATTCGAAATTTACTCCTTTCCCATTTCTTTTCTCCCTCATGGACTATATTGCAGGATTTGATCGAAATTCATGGATTAGATTGGAAGCATGTATCACTAATAAGAAACTGGCGAATAAAACATCTTTTGGAAATCTCACAAATCTTTCAAGATTCATCACTTAGATTGTATTTTTTTAGAAGATTTTTTAAGATATTCCACAACATCAATTACTGTAGGAACAATGATGTCCCTTGGTACAAGAATGTATGTTCCAGTGCAAGAACATTAAATCTCAGGTGCAGGAACATGCACTACTATGTGCCCCGAGCACAAGAACATGTGCCCAGTGCAGGAACAATAGTAGTCTTCAGTGCAAGAATGTATGTTCGAGTGTAAGAACCAACAATTCCTTAGTGAAAGAATGTATGTTATGGTATAGGAATGTCCAGTGCAGGAATGCACACTTGAGGCCAAAGTTCAGTCCAAGGATAAAAGGGGATTTATTTTTATGTTTGGTACAAAAATCACGCTCAAGCATAACTAACTGCACTACTTTAAAATGATGTCATGCAATGATTTTCTTTCATAGATGATTAGACTTTGTTCATCATTACTAATTAGGAAAGATTTTTTAAGTACATGGACATTTAATTATGAAAACCTATCTCTATGTAAGTTAACATGTGTGCCTTGTATGAAATCATGAGTTGATCAAAGGATGTGTGTGAAAATATCCCAGAATCCAACGTTCATTTTTTAAAATCCTGTTGATAATTAAATGATGACCCACTCATATATAACACCTCGCATTATCTCACATAACTTCCTCCATTACCATCGCCCACCACCAATCATTATTACTGCATGGACAATTAGATCAAGCCATATCACATCCTTTCCCAAGAACTGTGATTTTCATGAGTGGGATCGTTAAAGAAAAAAATCAATATAGTAATGTCTAGTGCATTCGTAAATTTAGAATCTCTTAGTCCTGAACCCCTTGCTAATTAACTCTCTCAAATTCTGAGTAGTTGAGCGAATTCGAACAAGCAATGGCGCCTGTTCGAATTGAACCATGGTCTGTGAAGGAAGTAGAGAAAACGGTAGAGTACAAGAACAATATGTCCATAATGCAGGAAGCATGATTCCTCCCATTCTTGCTTGAGTTTGATGGTTTTGATTCGAATGTGGCATTACAATTTGCCTGAAACTTTCATGGACACAAAGCCAAGGTGGGGTCTCTAGAGTTTGAAGTCACAGAGTAGACTATTTCTCAGGCTACAAGGCTAGTGGGCAGAGGAGAACAGTGCGTCAAGAAAGGAGAGCTTGAAAAGGGGGCTTGACATAGATTTGTAGTCAATAAGCAGAAAGAGGACTAGAAAATCAAGCTGCAATGAAGTACTATGATCAATAAATAGAAAAACATGTTGTATATTTTGCAGAAGTTCCTCACCTATGAGGGACGATATTCACTAACATTCCTATATCACATCCTCTTGCTGTTACACTTTGAGTCAGGTAAGTTGATTAATTTTCCTTGCTTTTTTCTTAAAATTTTGAAAAAAATGTCGAAGGGTGTTCAGAAAAGTCAAGAGAGTCAGGTTGGGTTCAAGCTATGTCATTACGGGTTGATCTCAATTCTGGTTAGGAATTAATTAGAGAGTAAAAATGTGACCTGGGGAGGGTTCTTGAAGGAATTACATGGAGGAAACATAGTGGAGTCACCTTGGAATAAGGTTAAGAGTAGGAAGGAAGAATCTGAACAGACGGAAAAACCATCACCCTGCAAACTAGTAAAAAGAAAAAGATCATGCTTAAGGAACCAGTGCAGGAAGAGAAACAAGCACCCATAACTGAAATCCCTCTCCATTTGAATATAATAACTAGAAGTTTTGCTAAGAAGGGGTTTGTTTCCTCGAGAGAGGGCCATACTCAATCATCCTCTCCAATAAATGTAGATGATCCCCATCCTAGGTCGTTGAGTGAGAACAATCTCTCGCTCCTTGTAGATGTTGTCATTCACACAATGTTTATTGTAGGATACCTCGAAGAGGAAGGTATTACTCCTCTCTCAATGTTAGTTGGAAGAATGAAGAAGAGGAATCCCTCTAAGACACCAAATGTCAGTGTAGAGAAGGGTCCAGAAGAGGGTCAGGGTGATAAATCGCAATGTAATTCTGAAGAATAGGGAGTTGAAATAAAATGTGATGACAAAGTGCAGGATGATGAAACACAACATGATGATGAAATGAAGGGTGATGAGACACCCTATTATGTCGAAATGTCAGATATTGATACACAAGATGATATTGGTCTTGACAACACCAACACTTGCTTCGAGTCCACTACTGAGAAGGTTCTGACGCAGGAGGAATTTGTTAAGGAGGATTCCACTCTCAATTTGAATAGTCAGATCGAGGAGCTGAAGCAATGAATTTATGCACTCAAAGTTTTAAATGAGGCCATGAGATAACAATGTGTAGTGCTACAGAATTAGAATTCTAAATTGGTACGGGAATTGCAAGAACGAAAATGACATGAAAGATTGTGGAAGTTCTGAGCTTCGAAATGCTAGGGTCGACTCAAGAAATTGGTCAAACGGGTCAAGAAGGCTCGAACTAAGAAGAAAAGGACAATGAAGATAAGAATTAGAATACAAATACAGGACTAAAGGAAGGTCTCCATGTGTTTTTTTCCAGAGGTAAGGGTAAGGTTGTGTGAGGACACACAACAGGATAGGGATGGGAGGATGTTGGTGGCTATAATTGTCTTACTTTTTGGTCTCTATCCTATCCCAAAAACACCACCTTAACCCATGTTTTAACCCTGAAGGCATATCTATTCCTTGACTTTTTCCCAATTGCACACATTCCTACACTCCTCTTATGTTTTTCATATTCAAAGGTTATATATGTACTTAATCATTAAATTTACAGGTTTTATAGCTTAAAATGTCATTGCAACTAATATATTGCTTTCCTAAGTAATGCGATGGAACCAAAGTGTTAATTTATGTGAGAGATTGGGATGGTAAAGAAATCGTGCTTGTATTGGTTAGTGTTCTTGCACTAATCTAGTGGATCATTTTAAGCCTCGTCACTTCTAGGAAGGAACTAGAACCTTTCTCTTCCTTTTCATGGTACCATTTTGTGATTTCATGCATATTTTCCAAGGTTTTGAGGCCCTTAGGGCTATATTTGCTCGCCCTAGGTCCAATACACCCTTAGAAGGTCAAAAGGTGCATTGGTCAGGAGGAAAATGCACTTGGGGCAACACTGTAATGCACTGTATACCCTTAGGAGGGTGCACTCAACACAATCTCCAACTTCATTTTGCTTATTTGCCTCAAATCTTTATTAGGTTTTTGCATGAAATTCATCCTAATGATTGTCCTTGTGATGTTGCAAGTGTCTATCGAAACAAAATGGTCTTGATATGGAGGGAAAGAGAACATGAAGAGTAAGTTTTGACTGCAAGTAATGACCCTCCAACAATCCAGTCTTTAAGGGATGGTGGACTCTTAAAATTAGTTTGGCTTCCTAGTATGAGATAAAAATAGAGTTATTAAGGTATCTTGTTCGTGCATGGGATGTTCAAGCATAAGCATTTAGACATGGTGCACATACACTGGTAATACAGGTAGAGGATATATTTTTCTTGACTGGTCTATCAAGGCAAGGCACCCCCATCTCTTTGTTTGGTTCAAGGAATGGTGGAGAAACAGTGAAAGATTATGTCAATGCACATTGTCGATTGAGATACCAAACAACTAAGGATGGAAAAATCAACATCAAGGATGTAGTATGTTTGCCTTTAAGAATGATCATGTTCATTATTATCATATTGTTCAGCAGTGCATCTCTTCATGTGAATAATAAGTCACATATGTAGTATGCTCTATAATTTTTGTAACCGATGGTATTCAACTAGAGTGAAGGGGTACTAGTAAACATGAA
The DNA here is from genome assembly GCA_031772625.1 of Pinus tabuliformis. Lineage (NCBI taxonomy): Eukaryota > Viridiplantae > Streptophyta > Pinopsida > Pinales > Pinaceae > Pinus > Pinus tabuliformis. The sequence continues at coordinate 1,638,142,078 of CM062818.1, read as the reverse complement.
AGAGCGGGCAACTAAAGAAAAAGATGGAAATTTAAAAAAATTCAGCTATGATTTGATTCTGGTCTCTTTTTCTATAGAGAAAATTCCATTTCTCAGGCCACAACATATTGTGCTCGATGCCAAATATCCAAGAGTCCCACAGATGAGGAGATGGGTGGATATCATGTCTAGGCATGTACTTTCTTCGTCGATGAGCTTCACACTTGTATTCTTCAGCTAGTTGTGCATGCAGCTGATTATGATAGAAGACAATCCATACGTAAGGATTGATTTCCATAAATACCCGAAGCTCATGCTTCCTGATGGCGAGCGATGGGGTGCCAAAGGTAAGACATTTTGACCATTTTTGTATTTTTAAGTTTTATAGGTTTTTATGATTTTTGATGTATTTGAGACTAAACTACTAGTTTGTACACATGAAGATATTGGACCTCTTCGACCAGTGGGATCTTCTTATCTTCATCATGTAGGAGACACACAATAGGCACCAGTGATAGTAAAGGCTATTGTAGTAGGACAAGAGGTACTACAAAATCTCAATGTGGTCAAGACCCTAGTAGAGGTTGAGTGTCATATGAAGGGGTTGACCCATGGCATAACTAAGATTAGGGTTGATGAGCTCCCTATGAGACTGTAGTGACATACTATTGGTGTTTCGGGTTGTATCAATTGGCTACTATGCAAGATGGCTCGCGCAATGATATGCTACCGTTAGAACTATGATTGGTCTACTAGGAGGCTTATAGCCATATTTTTACTACATGTATATTTTAGTTCATGTGGCCACATGTTTCTTGGGCACAAATTTTGTAAAACCAAAGCTTTAATATATATAACTATCTTCAGTGTTTCTTATGGTTCCATTATATCCTTCAATGTGATTTGATTTGTATTGAATCAATTTACGTGTGTCGCAAATGTCTATCTAAAACATGATTAGAAAGTGCATCTGTCAATGTATATAGATTTCTATAAATATGTTGATACTTGATCAAAATATCTTTTTAGAAGGAAAACCCTCATGAACATGCGAAACATAGTTGGACTTCTAACCAAATAGACATTAGTCAATTATAGTACTACAAGTTGTGATTCAACTCTGATGACGATACGATAGATACCATGTAAAATAGCATCAAACAATAGTTTGATCACCGCACTATACTCAGACTGTGATGTTATCTGTAGAGAGACCAATACAAATGCCTTATAAACTCACTAACTTGCCATTTGGAGAATATATAGCACAAGCTGCGGAACAGAGGTTCCTATCACTATGACTAACACCATCAGCGTAACCAATGTATGGTTTGAGGGCTATCGAAATTTGCAAACCAAATGTAAACAAGATTAATAGAAACCTAGGAAACTCTGAAGGGAACACACTGCAAACACACTCAATCACACCTATATAAAGTATGTACCCAATGCACTATGCAAAAATCAAGCACAATATTTCTTAAGGTACAACCCATTTCTAGGTTGCGCCAAGAGAACTCCATCAAAATCAACTAGTTCATAGGTCCCTTTAGCAAGAACACAGTTGAAAATATATGGACCCAGCCTCATTAGCTCGAACTTCCCTGATCCTAATTTATCAGACTCTTGATCGTATAACAGAACGAGGTCTCCTTCTGAGAATAGATGAGGCTTGACACTCTTTTCATATTCTACTTTGATACGTTTATTATGGGCTTCGTTAGCCATAATGACATCTCGCAGGTTTTATCTAAGCATGTTAGATGTAAGAGATGTTCCTCGTCCACAGAAGTGGAAGGGAGGATTTCGACAGCAAGTTTGAGGGATGGAATTTCACACTCAATTGGAAAGATTTATTCTAGACCATAGACGAATTGGAATGGTGTAAATCCAGTAGCATTTGTAACAGAAGTTTGGTATGCCCACAAGGCCACATAAAAAATTAGATGTCAGTCTGATTTATGGACCCTTATCATACATTGAAGCATCATTTTGAGAACTTTATTAATCATCTCAACTTTCCCTTTTTCCTAATGGTATTAGGGAATGGAATTTTCATGGTAAAGTCCTAGTTTGGCAATTAGTTTAGACATCATGTGATTGAAAAAATGTTTTCCATGGTCCATAATTACATCTTGTGGAACACCAAACTATGAAATGGAAAGGTTGAAGAAAAATAAAGCAGTTGTTCCATCGGTATTGTTATATGTAGGCATCACTTTGACCCATTTGGTATAATAATCAACTGCTATGATGATATAGCCATGCCCCCCATCCAAGTCAGGGTTAAATGTCATGAAACCAATGCCCCATTTCACAAAGGACTAATGGTGATAACAGGATGCGAAGGAGCGAGTGCAGCATGGAGCTTTCGATCAAAAATATGGTATGCATGACATTTATGTACAACGAGGATATAATCACGAAATATGGTGGGAAAAAAGTAGCTAGCATGTTGGATCTTCTGTGTAGTGGCATACCCAGACAAATGACCACCACATGCCCTTGAATAGCATTCATTTAAGAATTTCTCAGCCTCCTCATGGGTGAGGCACCTTTGAAAAATCGTTTCGATACTGCGGTGATAGAGAGAGTCACCGAGTATAATATAATGTCTAGCTTGATATCAGATACGTTGTTGGTCTGAGAGAGAGGTATCATACCAGAAATTCTGGGTCTAGAGATATACGAGAATATCTCCATACCATGGGTTAGACAACGAGATCAGAAATAATGACTCATCTGGAATAGAATCTTTGAATGTTATTTCTATTTCAGAATTGTGAAGGTCGAAAATTAACTCAGCAAAAACTAGATATTTCTTCGACTTGGATATGACGAATTCTAAATCGAAATATTGTAGGATGACAATCCACTCAGAGTATTCCCCCCTAGTAACTATCGTGAGAGGATGTACACCATGTGGTTGCAATTTGAAACAACCATAGTTTTATGGAGTAGGATGTAGTGGTGAAATCTCTGGATAGCTTGAACAGCTTGCAAAGCTAACTTCTCAACATGGGTGTACTTGACTTTGGTATCATTAATATTATGACTCGAGTAATAAATAGGATGTTCAGTTCCTACGTCATCCTCCTGAACCAATACCATAGCAATGGTAGTACTTACAGTGGCAAAGTACAGGAAATAATCATGTTGGTAATCAGGGGTATAAAAAAGATGCTCGAACCAATGCATCTTTCAAGGCATCAAATGTATTTTGATCAGCGTCATCCATAGAAAATTTTAGGGGCAAATGTTCGCCCTTTGGCGAAATTAAGGGGTTTTAAATTTTTAGTGGGCGAATATTTTGTATCATAGCACATTTTTACAAATCACCTCAAATAGCCCACCTTATTTTAAGGGAGAGGGTAAAAAAGGTAAATTTAGCCCTTGAAACTAGGAGTTACAACCTTCCATTCGCCCATTTTCAAGAATAGGTTTTATTTAAGTGAATCCTATGGGCCAAATACCATATTTATAAAAGAGGTATGGTAAATTAATAAAAATATAAATAAATGAGAGGTATGGTAAATAAATAAAACATTTTTTATATTTACTCCATAAGTCACCTTTATACATGCAAGGGTGTAAACAAATAAAAATATAAGTAAAGTGGAGGTATGGTAAATAAATAAAACGTCTTTTTATACTTACTCAAAAGGTATGGTAAATAAATAAAAATATAAATAAACTAGACGTATGGTAAATAAATAAAACCTCCTTTTATATTTAGTCCATAACCCTTGTTCTATTTATGAAGGCTCAAGAAAGAGGTTTTATTTAAGTGAATTCTATGGGCCAAATACCATATTTGTAAAAGAGGTATGGTAAATTAATAAAAATATAAATAAATGAGAGGTATGGTAAACAAATAAAACATCTTTTTATATTTACTCCATAAGTCACCTTATATTTACGAACACTCAAAAAATGCATTATATTTAGGTGAAACCTATGGGCAAAATACTATGGGACAAATACCATGGACTAGATTGTTATTAATACCATGCAAAAAAACATTATTAACCCTAATATTAGTATTAATAAAAATAAAAATGGCACATGGTATTGACCCATGGTATTCACCTGGTATGTAGCCTATTTAAATGGGGGAATTAAACCATCATAGATCCGTCTTTACTCTGGATCTACTAACCCCCGAGAGGTATCAAATATCGTGATATGCAAACTAGCATAAAGTGAAAAAATATTTGATCCCTCTCGGGGCTTGGTGGATCAAGAGTAAAAATGGATGTTGTAATTTAATGTATGTTAAACATTTTAGCTTGGTTAAAATAAAAAATAAAACAAAATTCAACTATTAATTTTATTAATTTTTATAAATTACTAATAGTAATTTTTAAGCTCCAGGTTTATGATAACCCATTGTATTGACCCATGGTAATACCATGGTATTCATGTGAGCATAGACTATTTAAAGGGGAAATTCTATCATCTTAGATCCATCTTAATTTTGGGTCTACCAAGTGCTCAGAGGGATAAATACATTGCATCCCCCTAATAGTGGTAGATGTGGAGTTAAGATGGATATAGGTTGGTTTTTATGATAATGAAGATATTAAATAGACTTAGGAAATTATATTGTAAAAACATCTTATGGTGAATGGTTAAAGCATAGACATTGGACAAGTATATTTGTATACTTCTATTTTAAACTGAAACAAATCTAGGGCTAAAAGGAATGGATTGATTGCACTAGTTATCCTTCTATAACTTTCCAACATATGCTGGAGTAAACAGTTTGTAATTTGGGTAATTTTTCTAACTACAAACAGGAACATACTTTTGTATTGGCAGGGTGGTTACAAGGTCCCTAGAAGTGATGAATTTGAATTTTTCTTGGTTTTATATATAGTATTAGGTTTTTTCTCATGCTTTCTGTGAATGACACAGGTGAATTTTATCCTACACCCACGAGGTTATCGATATGTAATTTCAGTAATTTTGATTTCAAAAGATATTTCAAAGGAATGCAATGATTTCATTTATGTATTCAATAAACACAATATTCTAGTGGAATTCTGCATTTTTGGTTTACCTATATAGATTCCATGGAGAAGTGTTAGTGGTGTGACATCAATTGTCCTCAAGCAGAGGCCTTAGTTTTACTCTTTTTGGAAGAAAATACTTTCTTCCAACATTTTTTAGTTCCATGAAAAATTTGAAAGTCCTAATAGTATTCAATTATGGGTTCAAGAGAGACATAGCATTCAATTATGGGTTAAAGAGATCCACACTGAATGATCTATCAGCCTTATCTTCACTTAGTTTAAGACTAATCACTTGGAGAGCCTGCATGTGCCCCCGCTTCAAGAGCATAGTAAAGTCATGTAGAACTTAGAGAAGCTATCTTTAAGCTTTTAGTGAAGAATGGAAAAATGTCTGGGTTCAATAACAACCAGTCAAGCATTAAGCTTCCAATAATGCTAGATTTTAACCTGGAGCACTTTTGTGATTCGGAGGAGATGCCCCCTCGTATTTGTGACACATCTTCAGTTGTGAATTGGACTATTACTAACTGTTATTTCCTTCGAAAGTTACCTGATGACTTGGGGAAACTCAACTCTTTAAGAATATTAAGGAAGGAAAGGAAGTACATTATGCTAAGTTCCCTTATTCTTTTCAAGTTTTTCTTGGATATCTACAACGTTTCAGGTAGGAAGGTACATTCTGTTAATGAAAATTTGTCTTGATAGAAAGGCACAATTTCAAATTCTAATGCTTTCAAAAGACATTGTATAACTGTAATGTTTCTAAAAGGAAAGAATATTTTTTCAATTTAAGTATCTTGATCCCATATTCCAACTTATTTTTTAGTAACCCATTAGGCTTTGTACCTTTGAATAAATCCATGTCTTTTGATAAGATCCTCTTCCAAATTAGAACGCAGTTTCCTTTTGGCAATAACCACATACAATGTCTTGATTTTGTTATTGAGAAAATAGAGGTTGTGAAACAAGATTGTGCCATACAAGGACTTGATTCATTGATTATGTATCAATTATGGCTCTTGATGTAACAATGTCTTAATTTTGTTGCTTCAAAATAGAGGTTACACTTTACTATTTCACATAATTTCTTACAATATTTCCATAAGTATTGATTTGTAATCTCAGTCACTGAGGGATGACAGTAATGACAAAGGTAATATTCCATGGTTTGAAGTTACCCTCTTACTAAATATTTAAATATATCACCATAATTTAACTGTTAGTTAAAGGAACTGTATTTGATTTGCAAACAATTCATTGCTTGATTTATAGATTTTGATTTTTTCCCTTTTTTATTTTTTTCTCGATATGAGATATCTTCCAATATTTGGGTTCCCTAGTTTCCCCACCATAGCTATGAGGTTCATATGCTATCATTAAATATTCTCAGAACATTACAACTTTTCTAGTAGGTGTACTCTGAAACATTGTTGTTGCTTTTCCATGGTGTTAATGCAAATAAGCACTACAACTAGTGCCATTATTTAGATTAAGTGCCGAAATATAGGTGGTCTTGTAATGATGGAGTGATTGTTTTCTAGCTATTAAGGCCATATGCATTTTTATCTCTTATGTTGTCGTCAGATATTCAAATTCAGAATAAGAATTGAGGTCTCGTTTCCACTATAGATTGCAGTCAGTTTCTTGAACATAATATATAGTAGATTATATTTTACTAATCAACTGTGGAGGTGATCCCTCGCAGGAAAGGAAATTCAAAGTGACTTTGATTTCACATTGATTTGTCAAAACGCCCACACAGGAAAGGAGATTCAAAGTGACACTGATTTCACATTGATTTGTCAAAATGGAGGCAAGAGAAAAGGAAACTTTGTATTCAACAATGCTCTTAATTTCATATGTACATGCACAGACATATTAGTAGAAAATATTGAAGGGTTGCCTAAGTAATATTTTTCATTCCACTGCATTCTTTACAGCTTGTAAATAAATAACTCGAAACAATTCATTACACTACTTGTTATTCTTTATTAATCAGTGGTTAAGATTTTGATATTGAACTGGCTAATATTTTTCTTCCTTTTGTGAAATTGTGTGTTCTATAATGCTTCTTTTCCATTCACTATGTATAGCATATAAAGTGTGTCTAATGGAATAGGAAGATTGGAAAGTCTTGTGATCCTTGAACTATGTTACAAGGCAGAAACCCAACGGGCAGGGTAGGTGCATCCCCACAAAGGGGTCACAAATACCAAAGTTGGTATTGGCTAGTGCCTTGAGCTAGAAAATTTCTTTTACGCTTGTATTAACAGTGAATCTGGAGAGGATTCTAATATTATCTTTATAAGATTTATATTAGTTAAGATTGATGAATAAAATTCATGAGACATGAGCTAGGATGTCCTTGCAAGGTGGTTGTTGATTATTGGAAGCTATGATGGCCATTATGTCAGGCTAGGTGGTCGCACTCCCTTGATCATGAGCACGATTATGATCAAGATGGAAGACTTCATAGTCTGGATTGATTGTTTAGCAGTGATAATTAGTGGGCTCATTCACAAAAGCTTCTATTTCACTAATCCTTTTTATAGAGTTGTTAGATTCAATTTCCAAAGGTTTTAATTACACTATAGAGTTGAGTTCTGAGAGAGTTATGATTCACAGTGTTAAGTATAGCAGCTATGACACTTGAATGAAGACAATCATAGTAGATGTATCACACTCTGTTATAAGCTTACTTGCATATTATAAGGGACTTGGTTGGCTTTTTTATAATTTTATAAACAAGTTCCATTTCGTGGAAATGTGAAAAAAACAGTGATATTGCCACCATGTGGCTCTTGTCATATATGGTTTTATACTTTTTCAAAAAATTCTCTAAGAGTTCACAATGCTAAGATTCACTAGGACCTTACAAAGTTTTATTACTTAGTGAAATACTCACCAAGATCTTACAAGATTTTATAATTGACTAAAATATTCGCCATGCCTAGTGAGAGATTCGCCAAAAAATTATATATACATATTATATTATTGATAAAATCGCTTTCCATTTTTCCTATATACCATGGAGATTCGCCCATTTATTATACATATAAATTTAGGGGGGGGTTCTTAAAATTTTCCCTGGCATCATCCCAATGGAAGGGGACCCCTTTCTTTAGTAGGTGAGTAAATCCTTTGGTTAGCTCAGCGTAATTGGGAGCAAACCTCTGAAAAAAGTTAGCCTTCCCTTGGAGTCGTTGAATCTGAAGGATGGAAGAGGGAGCAGGCAAATCAATGATCGCTTGAACTTTCAAGGGATCAATTCAAATTCTTTTTTTTTATACAAAAAATATGAGAAGATGCCTAAAGCTAACACAAAACACACCTTTGTGTGGATTGAGTCAAATGTTATAATGTCTACATCATAAACATATGGCTCTAAGATGCATTAGGTGATCAACCTGATGTCATGAATGAGAAGGAAAATCATCCAAATAAGGTCGTTGTGGGTTTTAACCCCATATAGAAATTACCTGCATACGAATTCTAAAACATAGAAAATAAACAATGTGAGAGCATAACACATAAAACATGTATACATAGAGATTTTCCCCTGGATCCCAAAACACGAACTACCAGCTTGATTTTTCATTATGTTCCTTTCAATGTTACAATACATATTTATACATGCTGAAGCATCCAATACCATGGACCAAAAACCTTCTCGTCCAAAACCATGGATCAAAAACCATCGCAACCAAAACCATGTGCAAAAACCATGCACAAAACCATAGGTAGGTCCGCCCAACCTAATATAGGGTCCAAAAAAATTCCCCAAGGCACTGCCCTAGACCCCGTAGAGGGGGGCTACCCCCCCCCCCCCCCTCAAACCCCCCCATGCTATGCAATAAGCACAACGAAGTCGGGGCTCTGCCCCCCCTCAAACCCCCCCATGCTATGCAATAAGCACAACGAAGTCGGGGCTCTGCCCCCCCTCTAACCCCCCAGTTAACTACATGATCTAGTTGTGTAAATAATATAATACAACCCAACATTCTCCCACTTGTTTTCATTCTACAGGGGGCCACAAGAGATCTTAGTCATTTATCCAGCCCTGCAATGCCCATTGTTTCTCTACACCAAGAGAACTTCTCAGATCTCACAGATTTTGTCAATGCATCTACAGTATTCTTCAAAGGGTCCACATTTACCAGCAACACCTTTTTGTCTTCTATCATATCCCTCACAAAGTGATACTAAACATCAATGTGTTTTGTCTTTGAATGATAAGCAGGGTTCTTTTCCAAGAAAATTACACTTTGGCTGTCACAGTCTATCCTTATAGATCCCTATACTAACCCGATACTTGAACACAATCTCTGCAACCAAACTGCTTCCTTGCTTGCATGAATGGATGCCATGTATTTTGTCTCTGTAGTTGATAGTGCCACTACAAATTGTTTCTTACTCATCCAACTAACTACACCTAAAAATAGGTTAAACACATACCCACTTGTAGATCTTCTTTGATCGAGATCTCTAGCCCAGTCTGCATCAACAAAGCCACAAATATCCAACACTTTGTCCAATCCTAGTCTTCCTTGGTATCACAAACCATAATCACTAGTACCACGCAAATACCTGAAAACCCGCTTCACTGTTGTCCAATGCTCATTTCCTGGTTTTGACATAAACCTACTCAACATAGAAAATTTTAGGGGCGAATGTTCGCCCTTTGGGGGAATTAAGGGGTTTTAAATTTTTAGTGGGCGAATATTTTGTATCATAGAACATTTTTACAAATCACCTCAAATAGCCCACCTTATTTTAAGGGAGAGGGTAAAAAAGGTAAATTTAGCCCTTGAAATTAGGAGTTACAACCTTCCATTCGGCCATTTTCAAGAATAGGTTTTATTTAAGTGAATCCATTCACCCATTTTCAAGAATAGGTTTTATTTAAGTGAATCCTATGGGCCAAAGGCCCAAATACCATATTTATAAAAGAGGTATGGTAAATTAATAAAAATATAAATAAATGAGAGGTATGGTAAATAAATAAAATATTTTCTATATTTACTCCATAAGTCACCTTATATACATGCAAGGGTGTAAACAAATAAAAATATAAGTAAAGTGGAGGTATGGTAAATAAATAAAACGTCTTTTTATACTTACTCAAAAGGTATGGTAAATAAATAAAAATATAAATAAACTAGACGCATGGTAAATAAATAAAACCTCTTTTTATATTTAGTCCATAACCCTCGTTCTATTTATGAAGGCTCAAGAAAGAGGTTTTATTTAAGTGAATCCTATGGGCCAAATACCATATTTGTAAAAGAGGTATGGTAAATTAATAAAAATATAAATAAATGAGAGGTATGGTAAACAAATAAAACATTTTTTTTATATTTACTCCATAAGTCACCTTATATTTACGAACAGTCAAAAAATGTGTTATATTTAGGTGAAACCTATGGGCAATATACTATGGGACAAATACCATGGACTAGATTGTTATTAATATCATGCAAAAAAAACATTATTCCTAATATTAGTATTAATAAAAATAAAAATGGCAGATGGTATTGACCCATGGTATTCACCAAAATGGCACATGGTATTGACCCATGGTATTCACCTAGAATGTAGCCTATTTAAATGGGGGAATTAAACCAGCATAGATCCATCTTTACTCTGGATCCACTAACCCCCGAGAGGTATCAAATATCATGATATGCAAACTAACATAGAGTGAAAAAATATTTGATCCAATCAAGAGTAAAAATGGATGTTGTAATTTAATGTATGTTAAACATTTTAGCTTGGTTAAAATAAAAAATAAAATAAAAATCAACTATTAATTTTATTAATTTTTATAAATTACTAATAGTAATTTTTAAGCTCCAGGTTTATGATAACCCATGGTATTCACCCATGGTAATACCATGGTATTCATGTGAACATAGACTATTTAAAGGGGAAATTCTGTCATCTTAGATCCATCTTAATTCTGGGTCTACCAAGTGCTCAGAGGGATAAATAGATTTCATCCCCCTAAGAGTGGTAGATGTGGAGTTAAGATGGATATAGGTTGGTTTTTATGATAATAATTAGGAAATTATATTGTAAAAACATCTTAAGGTGAATGGTTAAAGCATAGACATTGGACAAGTATATTTGTATACTTCTGTTTTAAACTGAAACAAATCCAGGGCTAAAAGGAATGGATTGATTGCACTAGTCATCCTTCTATAACTTTCCAACATACGCTGGAGTAAACAGATTGTAATTTGGGTAATTTTTCTAATTGCAAACAGGAACATACTTATGTATTGGCAGGGTGGTTACTAGAAGTGATGAACTTGAATTTTTCTTGGTTTTATATATAGTATTAGGTTTTTTCTCATGCTTTTTGTGAATGGCATGGGTGAATTTTATCCTACACCCACTAGGTTATCGATATGTAATTTCGGTAATTTTGATTTCAAAAGATATTTTAAAGAAATGCAATGATTTCATTTGTGTATTCAATAAACACAAGATTTTATAATTGAGTAAAATATTCGCCATGCCTGGTGAGAGATTCGCCAAAAAATTATATATACATATCATATTATTGATAAAATTGCCTTCCATTTTTCCTATATACCATGGAGATTGGCCCATTTATTATAAATGTAAATTTGGGGGGGTTCTTAAAATTTTCCCTGCTACTCAATACTGTCACTGCATGTGCAATGTCTAGTCAAGTACAAACCATTGCATACATCAAGTTACCGACTGCACTTGCATATGGAACACGGGACATGTCCTCTTCCTCTTCTTGTGTCTTGGGACACTTTTCAACAAATAACTTCACACCTACGGGAATAGGAACCTTCACTAGTTTACTATCCTGCATATTAAACCTTTGTAGTATTGTCTCAACATACTTCCTCTGGTTTAACCAGAGCTTTCTCTTTGCCCGATCTCTTTTAATTTTCATTCCCAAAATATAGTTTGCAGCACCAATATATTTCATGTCAAATTTGGAGGACAACTGGGTCTTCAAATGCTAAATATTTTTTGTCATTTCCAACTAGCAACATATCATCCACATACAAGAACAGATAAATAACATGGTCACCAATTAATTTAAAATACACACAATGATCTACTTTTCTTCTGGTGAAGCCAAGTCCCTGTATAAATGTATCAAATTTCTGATACCATGTCCTTGGTGACTGTTTTAACCCATACAAAGATTTCTTTAACTTGCATACCAGTTTTTTCTTACCTTTCACAACAAAACCTTCAGGTTGCTTCATGTAGATCTCCTCTTCTAGATCTCTTTGAATAAATGTTGTCTTCACATCCATCTATTCTACCTCAAAATCAAAAGTAGCAGCAATAGATAAAAGTAATCTAATAGAAGCTACCTTGGCAATAGGAGAAAAAATATCACCAAAATCAATTCCTGACACCTTGGAATAACCTTTTGCTACCAACTGAGCTTTGTATTTCTCCACCTTTCCTTCTTCATTTGTCTTCTTCTTGAACACCCATTTGCTGCCTATGGGTTTCCTTCCATCCAACAACTCCACTAGATCCCATGGCTCATTTTTGTGAAAAGATGCCATTTCATCAACCATGGCCTCTTTCTAGAGTTTTCCATCCTCTGAACTACTATTTCCTTCACAGTTCTAGGATCATCATCAGTAATATATAAAGCAAAATTTAAACAGAAAGAAGATGGACTATACCTTTATGGCTGCCTTCTTTCTTGAATTGATCTTCTCACACCCAAAATTTGTGGCTCTTCATCTTTTGATTCCTCCTCTACTGTAGAGTCTGATTCTTTCTCCTTTATCTCAAACTCTATCTTCTCATGTTCCTTTGATGGGACTTCATGTTTAAAAACATCTTTCACCTCTCTGAACACCACATCTTGGTTGTACACAACCTTCCTTGTTATTGGGTTCCAAAGTTTATAACCCTTTAAACCATCCTTATACCCAATAAAGATGCACTTTTCAGATTTACTATCCAACTTGGTTCTCTTATCCTTTGGAACATGTACATATGCATCACATCCAAATACCCTCAGATGTGAAAGAGAGGGTTTCTTACTAGTCCACAACTCTTATGGAGTCTTATCCTCCAACGCTGATGAAGGTGATCTGTTGACCAGGTAACATGTTGTCTCCATTGCCTCTGCCCAAAATTATTGTCCTAACTCGGCACCACTGAGTATGCTTCTTGCCCTTTCCATCCACGTCTTGTTCATTCTTTCTGCAACTCCATTTTTCTTAGGTGTATATGGAGTAGTCTTTTTCCGTGCTATACCACACTTCTTATAGAATTCTTCAAATTCATTGTTGTAAAACTCTCCATCGTTATCTAACCTCAACACCTTTATCTTCTTCTCTGCCTGGTTTTCCACCAGAGTCTTAAATTCTTTAAACCTGTCAAAGACTTCAGATTTCTTCTTAAGGAAATATATCCATGTATTCCTTGAGAAGTCATTTATAAATGATACACAGTACATAGACTTACCCAGTGATGGAACCTTCACAAGTCCAAACACATCACTGTGCACAAGCTCTAATATCTGTTTCACCCTCTTATCACCAGAGTGGAAACTTACTCGATTTTGCTTCCCATATACACAATTTTCATAAAAATCAAAATCTAGAGAGTTGTTACTCATACCCTCTAGCATGCCTTTACCATGAAGTATTTGAAGGCCCTTCTCTCCAATATGTCCAAGCCTTTGGTGCCATGTGTTATAGACATTTTTGGGCACTGCAACCCCAATCATAAATGTCAATAAACCAAGGGCTCTTAAGTCCTTAAAAGTTTTGTTCCGACTCCTAAAAGAACAAGGTCAACTGATTACATCTTCTCCCAGAAGTTCTCCATGAAAAAATACTCAGAACTGGTCAAAATTGGACCATTTCACCTGCTCCATAGGCAAAGTGCATTGCATCCCACCTGAATACACACAGTAGGTGCGATGCATGTCAAAAAGCCCTTCTATGGGTGCGATGGGCAAGAATGGACAAATGGCAGGGTCAATCCGCAAGGTGGAGGAGCATGGAATCTTCAAGAAACTTCTCCTGTGACACTTGCCTCTCTACATTCGACCAAGGATGACTAAGAGATCATCAATCTCCAAGTGGAATCAAGAACTATCAAAGAGAGGACACTAATCAAATCTCAAACGCTGACTCACCCCCTTGCAAACATCTATATATGGATCCCTCATCCCAGAGATCCAGAGGCTGGAATTTTGTATCTTGTAAGGAAGTTCTGCCGGTTTCTTGGTGCAATATCATAGTGTTGGGTGATCTAAGCTTTTCATGAGGTGAAGAAGGGCTTACTTGCTGAGAGGATGATGTTGGGTCAGAACAATTGGTTGTAATCCTCTTTTCTCTTTCTTGATTATCAATAAAGCTATTCAAGTTTTCCTCCACATACTTGTTTGATTGATGTTTTATGCATTTGTGTGGTTAATATACATCTGATCCTATATTTCTTATGATAATAGATCTATGTTCTCGTATAGTGTTATGCTACTTTGATTCTACAGGTGCTCTTTGAAGCTGGGTATACAAGAAAGCAAGTAGCAAAGGACTATCAGAAGGGAGAGGAATCAAACAAGGAACCAAGCGCAAGACTAAGGTTGGTCTCCTTTATTCTTCTCTCATCTATTTCTCATAAAGGAAAACGAAAGTGGTTTTAGTTTGCTTGTTTCTAAGGTAGCTACCAGCCTTAGTGGGATTCGCAGCTCTGTATAGACACTATTCCCGATAACAAAATGGTGACTTCGCTGGGGATCGAATAGATTGTTTGTTCATCTACCTTTGTTTACTTTATAAACTTACAGACGGAGCCTGAAGTCAAGCCATCTAGCCTTCAAACTGCATTTTCTATGTAAGTGCAAAGTAGATCAGCGCTGCTTCAGTCTATCTCCGGGTTTTTTTTATGAATTAAAAAATTGATTTACAAGCTCTCTAATTGCCCTCGTGGTGGCTCTAGTAACCTCTTTAGATCTACCCCTGTGATTGATTTACTGATTACCACTTGCTCGGCCTAAATCCCTGAACTGAACTGCACACTCTGACCCGGAACCTAGTCAAAGCCTCGTCCCTGGTCCAACGCACTGTCTGTTCTGTGAACTTCAAATGCATCGCACTTCTCGAGTGTAGTAGGTGCGTTGCATTTCAGTTTCACTATGTTACAGGTGTGCTGATCAGACAAGGCCTTGTTCCTAAATTTTGGTTTCTTTGTTCATGCTTTTCAGCTCTATTCAGGAGTTTTGTTGCCTGTAGTCAGTACACCTCTGTTTGAAACCCCTTTCCTTACTGTTATTCCACCTCCATTGTGCAAAGAATTGTAAATGTTTTTATGTATTTTGGAGTCATTTTCAGTTCTCCTTTACAAAGAAGTAGCGTAATTGTATTGTCATTTCTTGATTTGAAAGTGTCGCAAGTGTCGTTTTCAGTCATAGAAGAGAATCTGATTGTTCTTGATAGTTGATTACATTGTTACTCTTGTCTTTGATTTGAATTAGTAGTTTTTCAAGTGTCGAAAGCATGTTTTCAATTCAAAATAACAAAGTGTCATCATTTTCCTCATTTTGTTTTGAAAAGAAACTTGTTAGTAATTGTCGCTTTGAAAAATAATTCAGATTTGCACTTAGCTTTCTTTTTATCATTCACACATTAAGAAGGCTGAAAACAAATACATGCATGTGCATTTGCATTTAGACTGTTTATTGGTTTGATTTAAGACAGTGCATATAGTGTGTGCTCTCTGCTCTTTGTTGAAAGAACGCTATCTCTCTTTCCTTAGTAGCTAGGATTTACATTGAAAAAAGAAGATTAAACGACTGTTTATCATCTTAGATTGCATTTTAGGAACTGTACATCTACATCGCGCGGTGAACCTGAAAGGAAAATTTCTTAAGCAAGATCAACTATAAAATAAATTTAATGAATCTAAAAACGCTTTGGAACCTAACGCACAACATCTAGAAGTCTAGGCTATAGACGTATTCCGGCGTCGTAAAGCTTGGTAACTGTTGTTTTCACTGTTGGTTGGGTGATTCCTCCACTTTGAGACGATAAGTGCTAGTACGGACTTGTGCTCCCATGTATCGTTGAGTATATTTTGGGATACCACAATAGGCTTTATCCTTTATCCATAGGAAGCCGTGTCTGCCACCCTATCGATCGCAATGCACTGAACACAGCATTCAGGAAGATTGACTGCCGTACTGTAAAAAGCATTTTGCAGTTTTGCGATTGGTTTGGTAATCCCTCTGTCTAGATTTCCAGAGCAATCCCTTTCGTTCCTTTTTAGACTCCTTAACAGAAAAGGTCCATCTGAGTACTTGTCACTTCAGGCTCATTAAAAATCGAAGGCGACTAGAGTCATCTTTTGTTTTTTCTCGACTCTTAAAAATTGAAAAAACAAGTTGTGTCAAAGCATCTAAAATTCATCTAATTCGGAAACATACTTCCCCTTGATTTTTAGTTGATCGAGTAATCCACAATCGTGGAAGAAAGTCAATTGAAACCCCGTCGTTCGTGGAGGCTTACGAGTCAATTGTCTTTGTCTCCAGAGTCGAAACTGTTACGGACAAAGAGAACTCATTTAACCGGTTCCAAATCCCCTGGTAAAGTTAGAACAAGTGTTCCAACACCATCGGAGACTCTGGTTACTCCAAACATTTCTGGTATCCTTGCCTTTACAGAAGAAGTTCAGTAGCCACCAAAGGACAGTAGAACTGATCCTAGTGTGAAGGTAAACACTTGTGTTACTGAGCCAGCTCCATCTACAGCTGATTCGAAAGGTGTTATTCCCCAAACATCTGTCGCTGCAGATTCTATACCTTCTTCGGCACCAGAAATATTTTACGGACCTGACAGTCTACCTCTTCCACCTGGTCGGATTGCTATAGAAGAGATTGTGGAGGATCCTCCATCTAATACTCCGTCGCGATTTGGAGTCGGGATCACTCTATATCCTTCTTCGTCAGAAATTAGTCTACCGCCATCGGAAGCTCCTGTAGAATCGCTAGGCAATCTTTTGGATAGACTAGAAATGTTTGAACAACCGTCGACATCTAGGACTGTGTCATCCGACACAGCGACGGCAGAACTTCCTGCTATCACTCCAACAATGTTTTCTGGCATACCATCTATCCCAACTAGCTCTCAATCACTATACGAGGCCCACTCAGGGGATATTTCGACAGTATGGTCTGTTCCTATTTGTTCATCCGGAATAGTATCCGGAAACTCTTATGTTGAGTCTCAGCAAATTGATCCTTTAGGGTGTCAATTTGGGTAGTCTGGTCCTCAAGGGCAAACAATTCCTTTAAGTACCGGATTACCGCCGTATGGGGGGCAATATACCCTTTCATTTTCTCCTCCGGGAGGACAACCATATGGGAGTTCACAACAAAATTCAGGTTATGTTGGAATTACATCTAGCAGTTGGGTGCCGATATTGCCTCAACAACCAAGAGTTGTGTATTCAGTGGAATAATGTTTACCTATGTCAAATATACCAACTACATCGGCTATTGTGACGGTGTCACAAGTACAAGCGCTGCCTATTGTATGCCAACCTCAGGTTTCTCAGGTTGTAATGAAACAACCTTTTGTCCCTACGACTCAACCACAATCGCCAACTAGTGGAATGACACAGGCCCAAACAGGTACAATTACCCCTCATCTTGGTCAAATGGTCAGTATTGGACAACAGCCCATGGCTTCGCAACCATGGCTGGTGCAATACCAACAACCACAATTCCAACAAGTATACCAAGGATCTAAGCAACAAATCTTTGCAAATAGTGGGTAGCCGTATATTCAAAACGGTCAAATCAACCATTCCACAATGGTTATGCCCATCAACCTTACCAAAGTTATCAGCATCAAATGCATTATGCTGGTATGCAGAGACCAACTGCTCAGGCAATCTCATCTTATCCTAGGTATGCTTCGCAAAACCTGAATCAACAGCTACCCTTCGTGGAAACTTTGGAGTTACCCGATCTAAATAGGTTAACGAACAATCCAATTACTTACGCCCCTTTGTGGCCAGCAATTCCGCATAAACTTCCGTTAGATATTCCTAAATTTAATGGAAATCTAGGTGAAGACCCTTCGAATCATGTGATGACATTTCATCTGTGGTGTTCATCAAACACCCTAAATGATGATTCGATTAGACTTCACCTTTTCCAGAGGACGTTAACTGGTTCGACAGCAAAATGGTATATAGAGTTACCCAGAGCTTTGTTTGACAACTTCAGTAACCTAGCCACAACCCTTTTAACCCATTTTCAGTTACCGATAAGGTACGAAATGGGAACAGAACTTCTTACCAATTTCAAGCAAACAACGGCCACTCACATATCCGATCATATTCATGAGTGGCGACATCATCGTAGAATGGTAAAAACGTATGTTCCTGATAAGCTTTTAGCTGAATGGCTTATTAAGTCATTATTACCTTCCATTACAAAAGATGTGGCAAAAGGAGGAGTCATCACTGAAGAGCAAGTTATTGCTCGTGTGCAATATTTAGACTTGATTTATACTCAGTCTAGCACGCTCTACGATAAAATCCCTGACACTCCCAGACCGAAATTTTCCGTCCCCCCTCCTCCTAAATCAAACAAAGACTCTCATGTTGGCGATGGCCTGATAGGTACGATAAGCATGAAATCAACAAAGGCTACATCTAAGAAAGCCCGTAAGATTTCTGATAAAAATGCAAATGAGGAACTTCTCGCCTCGGAGGTAAATGTCGTGTTGACCGACAAGGGCAAACAACTGAAGCAACCAGGGGGCAAGAAGAAAAAGAAAGGGAGGAAAAAGAAGCAGAATGAGTCATCTCCTGAAAAACCTTTTGCAAACCCTTATGGGCAAAGGAAACCCCCTGCGGGGTGTCAGATATGCGATGAGGATCATCGGACGAGAGATTGTCCACATAAAGCTGAAGTTAAGAAACTCTTTAAGAGTTCAAAAACCTCAGCAGTATTGACTAATCCGTTTCCAAACCCAGGAGCCAAACTGGTTGCTAATAAAAATGCTTCCCGATCCCAAGTGCTTATGTTGTCTATCTCAAAGCAGCAAAATGATGCTTTGACAAGGAATAAGGAATACGGGAATCCACAGCTGTCGAATAACAAGGCTAATGAACAACCTAGTAGTTCGACAACAACTTTGACCGAAGTTGTGCCACCCAGCATTCCTGAACCAATGATAAAGCCACCAAAGGGAGTAGTACACGAATCGACATTTAATCCTCGTGCCAAAGTAGCACAGAATTATAATATAGTAGAGGACCTGGCCCAATCACCGTCTGCTATGTCGACACTTGAGGTACCACAAAATTGCCTCTCCCAAAAGCAGGATCTATTATTAGTGATAGGTGGGATTGACCCAACGGATTCCAATCTTGTATCCATTAATCACAAAGGATATGACCCTCAGTTACCAGCTCAACTAGCTTTCCTTATTCAAGTGAAAGCCCTCAACAAAACTTTTCATCGAACAATTATTGATGAGGGGGCATCTACATGTATTATGTCGATGAGTTGCTGGAAAAATTTAGGCTCACCACCCTTGTCACAATCATCAACAATGTTAAAAGCATTTGATGGATGATCATACACTCCATACGGGATTTTAAGTAAATTGCAAGTTGAACTAGGGGGCAAAACAGTAGAAATTGATGTTGAAGTAATCGATGGAAACCTCGATTACAACATCCTACTCGGAAGGCCCTGGATATATGCCATGGCCGCAGTTGTGTCGACCTACTTCAGGAAGATTGTATTTCCCTTTCTAGGAGGAATTACAATCGTCGACCAACAAACATTTCTCCCCAACAGTTCACAAGTTACGAGAAGCATTCCAATGATCCATGGAAGCAATCATTCGCTTCAAAATATCGGAGTAGGTCTCCTAAAAGACCCTGCCTTAATGGGTACTTTTGCCCTACCGCCTCCGAGTAATCTAGTGGAAGTGGCCACAGTGGAAACCTGCAATATAAAATCTTCTATATCTAATGTATTCGGAAGATTCCTAAACATTTTGTTAGTATGGATCATCGCCATTTTAGAAATATTGTAGCAATCAATTTTCTTGGCCTAGGGGGCAAACCCAAATCAATTCTCATCGAGTGTTTGGATAGATAGGTCTAAGGAATATGGTACCTCTTCAGATCCTTGGTCGCATGTACATTCTACAGACAAAGGAATCATTCAGTCAATGATGTTAGGAGAGGCACCATGGGAAGATTACCACCATCGTTCCCATCTCCCGGATTACAACGAAGATTATTCCAATGACCTTAATCATCCTTCAGTTTTTTATTTTCTATCAAATACTGTAAATACGGTGGATTCTGAGGATGGTTCTTATCTCGTGTCAACCTCGTTAAAAAATGAAACAAGGAGTCATGAGGATAGTTCTTTTACTGTGTCAACCTCATTAAAAAATGAAACAAATCCCTTTCCAAATCTCAAAGGTAAACCTTCATTCCAACCACCGAGTTGAATGCAATGAAGCTTGGGGGGCATGCACCTTTGATTTGCATTATTATGATGGGGGCATGCAAACTATCACGAGCAGTGTTATTGCAGGGTTCAAGCTCCTTAAAAAATAAACCCGCCTCGAGCAATTTTAACGGCGGACTTCAAGCTCGTTAAAAAATAAACATAAGCAATGAGAAAATGTTTCACCAATGTTTAAGCTCATTTTAAAATAAAATATGAACCAATTTCCGGTAAATAACCGTCGTGAATGTAGTACTTCAGCCTTTAAAGCCTTGGTCGTGTTCTCATCATCACCTCCACTCTGTATTGGCCGATCATTCACCTCCACTTTATTGTTTACCCCTTTTGAGGAACAGCTGCGAAGAGTGATCCTGTTAGCCATCCTTGTAACACTGCCGTGATTGGAAAATTCCAAACCTTACCTGGAATCAGCTGCTACCCGAATTTATCACTCATTCCTCAAAGACAAGTCTCCTTTAAGCTCTTTTCAATTGACTCATAAAATATGAAAAGATTGCCGAGCCATTGGCCTCTCTAGCTCGTTAAAATGATCGGAAGTGCTATCCCTCCTTTAGATTTTAATCTTTTTGGACCTGAGGGATTATTACACAAAAAGATCGAGCGCTTGTTTTTTTGGCTCGTTAAAAATACTGAAAATTCATCCCTTATGTATTGTTTTATACTTTTTCGGACTTAAGGGATAATATGACAAAAAAGGATTTTTTGGAGTTTCCTTTACGTCCCTTTTCAGACTCTCTAAAATTGAAAAGAACCGAGTTATCTTTGTCGTTAAACTCGTTAAAACCTAATAGTGACAAACTTGTCCATAACAGACAATAACGAGTTTCACTATCGCTAGGCTCGTTAAAACATAGCGATGGGTTTGCCGAAGGGAAAATTATAGAACAAGCATATGTTATCCTCCTCAAGCTTGACAAAAATAAAGAGGTACTGGTCAGCAATGACTGGGGAAAAATTGGGAAGAAAACTTGAAGAAACTTTGTCGGTAGCAAGTCGCTCTTGAACATGACACTTTCACTCTGCATCCAAGTCGGGTTGGGTTGTTCCATTCACTGGTCACATCACCATGGTTCCGTCACACCACCCAAATTTGGGGTAATGCTAACAATCCATCATGTCAGTGTCGCTGATATGTTCAAGAGAAGTCGCTCAGAGAATTCACCTTTGTCTCACCCATTGCAATACATTTATGCTCCATTCTTTTGTGACCACCACCCTGAACCTTATATCATCAGATCGTTTTCACCTCCATTAAAATCATTTGCTCCATTCCGTGTCATTGATGTGGGATTCACTAAGGGCCTCCTATGACAAATCGCTTCTTGTCGACATCAGCTCATTATCCAAGAAGTCGATCTAGGAACAACCCTTTCAGTACTTTGAAGCTTACATGCCTCAATGGCAAGTTTCTCACTTCCGGTGACAGGTTTACATCAATGGCCTTCGACCAAAATATTTTGCATGGTGTTTGACACCAATTCCTTTATTCACACCACGTGAATTGTACTGTAGTGCCTTGAGGGTCATCATCATTATCGGTGATTCCTCTCGCGTCTGTTAACAGCTTACATCATTGGCTGGTAATCAGGCGATGTCTTTCCATGTTCGACTCCAGAACATCTCTCACATGGATCGACTTGTACTTAGAGTGAAGATCGAACGAGATTGAAGACCCCGGATCTAGTTTCATCCATCCGGGCTGCAATATATATTCAAGAAAATAAAGACATCAAATGTACATCATTGCTACATAGATAATCATCCAATCTAAGGGATGATGGCTCTACCAGAATCATCAGTCTACACTCAGACGATTGTCTGTCTCATGTACATGAAAAATGAATTTATAAAGCTGAGCATGGGAATGCATGCCTCAGTTATATCATGAAAGTATTATGAAGATAATGTATTGTATTGTATCTTATTACAAGTCTCCTTCCAGCTTGAAAGAACTTCAGATCGTCATGATAAAGCATTTCACCCGACATCGACAAATTAACGACCTCATGCTTTAGGGGGCAACTGTTATAGAAATTTTTGGGCACTGCAACCCAAATCATAAATGTCAATAAACCAAGGGCTCTTAAGTCCCGAAAAGTGTTGTTCCGACCCCTAAAAGAACAAGGTCAACTGATTACATCTTCTCCCAGAAGTTCTCCATGAAAAACTACTCAGAACTGGTCAAAACTGGACCATTTCACCTGCTCCATGGACAAAGTGCGTAGCATCCCACCTGAATACACACAGTAGGTGTGTTGCATGTCAAAAAGCCCTTCTATGGGGTGTGATGGGCGAGAATGGACAAATGGCAGGGTCAATCCGCAAGGTGGAGGAGCATGGAATCTTCAAGAAACTTCTCCTGTGACACTTGCCTCTCTACATTCGACCAGGGATGAGTAAGAGATCATCAATCTCCAAGTGGAATCAAGAACTATCAAAGAGAGGACATTAATCAAATCTCAAAAGCTGACTCACCCCCCTTACAAACATCTATATATGGATCCCTCATCCCAGAGATCCAGAGGCTGGAATTTGTATCTTGTAAGGAAGTGCTGTTGGTTTCTTGGTGCAATATCATAGTGTTGGGTGATCTAAGCTTTTTATGAGGTGAAGAAGGGCTTACTTGCTGAGACGATGATGTTGGTTCAGAACAATTGGTTGTAATCCTCTTTGCTCTTTCTTGATTATCAATAAAGCTATTCAAGTTTTCCTCCACATACTTGTGTGATTGATGTTTTATGCATTTGTGTGGTTAATATACATCTGATACTATATTGCTTATGATAATAGATCTATGTTCTCGTATAGTGTTATGCATCTTTGATTCTACAAGTGCTCTTTGAAGCTGGGTATACAAGAAGGCAAGTAGAAAAGGACTATCAGAAGGGAGAGGAATCAAACAAGGAACCAAGCGCAAGACTGAGGTTGGTCTCCTTTATTCTTCTCTCATTTATTTCTCATAAAGGAAAACGAAAGTGATTTTAGTTTGTTTGTTTCTGAGGTAGCTACTAGCCTTAATGTGATTAGCAGCTCTGCATAGACACTATTCCCGATAACACCATGTCATGGTGTTCTCTCCAGAGACCACTAGATTTTTTGCTCCACTTTCAGGAACCACAAAATTGTTGCACCCATCAACAACATTGCTACCTTGTAGCTTGTACAGAGTTCCAATTCAAACTCCCCACATCAATACTAATGTTCCTCAAACCATCTTGTAGGTATCATTCTCCAACATTGTTTTTACACCTACATCATCCAACTTGTTTATAGAAATCAGATTTCTAGCCAATGCAGGAATATGCAAAACACCCGGAGGTGTTCTAACCCTTCCACCTTGCAACTTCAACTTTACTTTTCTGTGACCAATGATTCTAGCCTTCCTATCATCCCCTAAGAAGACATCACCACTATCATATTTCTCACACTCGCAAAACCACTCTCTATGGGGAGTGAGGTGAAAGGATAAACCTGATTTAATCAACCATGCCTCATGATCTACATGTGTACTTGAAGAAGCCAAGTGCACATCCCCACAATCATCTGAGGTGGTTTTCGCCTCTGTAGAAGGAGCATCATCAGATCCCTTTCCTTTGTCAGAAGCTTTATATTTACAGTCCCTTTTGTAGTGCCCTTCCTTTCCGCATTTTTAGCAAAACCACCTTTACAAGTTTTCCTGAAGATTTAGATATCCCTCTAAATTTAGATCTCCCACTCAATGATTTATTTTTGTTTCTGTTCTGGGAACATCCTCATACAGAGAAAGCATCACCATTCTGGCTCTCCATATTTTTCTATCTCATCTGCTCCATCAGCAAGGATGAGACTATTTCATCAAACTGCAAGGTAGTTGCATTGCTACCTATTGCAATAACCAGACTATCCCATGAATTTGGTAGAGAACACAACAAACTAATGCACTTATCTTCATATGAAATTTTAATATCAATAGACAATAACTGACTTACCATAGTATTATATGCATTTAGATGCTCTATCACTTGGTCTCCATCTTTCATCCTCAGGTTATACATCTTTTTTTGCAGGAACAGTTTATTCACTAGAGACTTAGATTGGTACAAAGTCCCTAACTTGTCCCACAAAGCCTCAGCTATAGCTTCCCCTGATACATTCAGCAATATTGAATCTGAGACACACAATCATATTGTGCTCTTTTCCTTCCGATCCAACTTCTTCCATTCTTCATCGAACACTCTCGTTGGTCTAGTACCCAGATCTACCGCGATCCACTAATCTTTATCTACCAATAGATCCTCCATCTTGAGTTTCCATAACTTAAAACTTTGACCATTAAATTTCTCTATCTCTATCTTTCCACTTCTCACCATCTTCTTTTAACACCAGAATCGATCCGCAGATCTCCCACTAAATAGGGTCTACCACAAGCTCCAGCGAAACCCCTCAGCAATAAAGGTGTCCCCTTGAAGCCGAAACAACTCTGATACAATATGTAGGTTTTAATCCCATATAGAAATTACCTGCATACGAATTCTAAAACATAGAAAATAAACAATGTGAGAGCATAACACATAAAACACATATATACAAAGATTTTCCCCTAGATCCCAAAATTGGGACTACCAGCTTGATTTTTCATTATGTTCCTTTTAATGTTACAATACATATTTATACATGCTGAAGCATCCAATACCATGGACCAAAAACCATTGCGTCCAAAACCATGGACCGAAAACCATCACATCCAAAACCATGTGTGAAAACCATGCACAAAATCATAGGTAGGTCCACCCAACCTAATATAGGGTCCAAAAAAAAATTTCCCTGGGGTGTTGCCTCGAACCCTATAGAGGGGGGCTACCCGCCCCCCTTGTGACCCCCCTACTGCGCAATTGGCGCAACAAAGGGGGGGATTTTCCTCCCCTCTAACCCCCTAGTTAACTACGTGGGCTAGTTGTGGAAAGAATATAACACAACCCAATAGTCACACTATTAGAAAATTATATATTATAGAGAAATGGAACACATAAAATATTGTAGAAATATAAACACAAAAAATGCATAAAATAAGAGAGACAAAGATATATGTGGTTCACCCAATTTGGGCTACATCCATGGATAAATAGCCAGTCCTTCCTTTTATATCATCTAGAAAATTGAAGAGATACAACCTACAACAGATCCACTATGATTCCCTCTTCTCTCTCGCTCAATCTCCTCTCTCTTCTCGCTTAGAATACAGATCTACATAGAAACAATACAATTCCCTCATATATAACGAGGGGTTGCCTTCTAGGCAAAAAAGCCCTAAATTAAACATAACTTCTACCGTTAGATCTCTGCCAGATGAACGACCCCCCCTGCAGCGTATATTTTACAAGAAACGTTGTTGCCACATTACGAACTAGGGTCCAATGTGGCGATACCTCTAAATAAAGAAGATAATTAGGCTCCACACCTAACAATATCCCACTTGGAGACTAATTATAGCAACTCCACCACTGCTTCATTCGCTGGACAATGACCCCACTTTGGACCTGGTTGTTTCTCATCTTCTTCATCATACTTGGAGACCAATTGAAATTGAGCAGATTCTTACTTTCTCCCTAGTTACAATTTTGTTAGCATATCTGCAGAATTCTAGCTAGTGTTTATATTTTCCAACTTCAACTGCCCATCTTCCAATGCTCACTATATGAAATGGTACTTGAGTTGTATATGTTTAGTCTTGGAATGAAATGCAGAGTTCTTTGCAAGATGTATGGCACTCTATCTGTCACTGTATAACCTGCTCAACTCTTGCTTCTTACCCAATTCATCTAGAAATCTTTGTAACCAAATCATTTCTTTACGAGCCTCTATAGTAGCAACATACTCTGCTTCCGTTGCTGAGAGTGCAACAACACTTTGTAGTTTTGAGACCCAAATGACAACTGTTCCACCTACAGTAAACACATTCCCTATTGTGATCCTCCTGTTATCTCTATTACCCGCCATATCTGCATCAACATATCCCTGTAGAGCAATGTTTGAACCACCAAATCATAATGCTTGATTTGTGGTACCTCTCAAATACCTAAGAATCCACTTCACCACCATCCAATGTTCTTTTCCTGGATTGTTCATGTACCTACTTACAACTCCCACTCCATGTGCAATATCAGGCCTTGTGCAGACCATTGCATACATTAAGCTTCCAACTGCTGATGCATATGGAACTTTAGACATATTAGCCATTTCTTCCTAAGTCTTGGGACACTCCTCCTTACTTAATTTGAAATGGCTAGCCAAAGGTATACTAATTGGTTTTTCATTCTGCATATTAAACCTTTTCAACACCTTTTCTATGTACTCACTTTGAGACAATGTTAATTTGCAATTCTTCTTGTCTCTAGTTATTCTCATACTAAGGATTTGTTTTGCAACACCTAAATCCTTCATTGCAAATGAGTTCGCCAATTTTCTTTTGAGCATATTTATTTCCTACATGTTAGAACCAGCAACAAGCATGTCATCTACATACAATAACAATATAATATAGCTGCCATCATTTTGCCTTTTGAGATAAACACAATGATACCACTAGTATAACCTTGTATAACCTTTTTCAGACATAAACCTGTCAAATTTTAGATACCACTGCCTTGGAGCCTGTTTTAGGCCATACAAGTTCTTCTTCAACCTGCACACTAGTTTATCCTTCCCTTTTACCTCATATCCTTGTGGTTGCTACATATATATCTCTTCCTCCAAATCCCCATGGAGAAAGGCTATCTTTACTTCTAACTGCTCAAGATGAAAATATTTAGCAGCTACTAGACTTAAAATAGTTCTGATTGAAGTCATTTTAACAACAAGAGAAAATATCTCATCAAAGTCTATACCCTTTTTCTATGTAAACCCTTTCACCACAAGTCTAGCTTTATGCCTTTTTCTTCCTCCATCTTCTTCCTTCAACTTGTAAACCCATTTATTCTAAAATGTTGTCTTACCTGCAGACAACCTGACTAAGTCCCAAGTCTGGTTATGTGCTAAGGAGTCCATCTCTTCTTTCGTGGCTTGCTCCCACTTCTTCCTGGTTTCTACCTGCATTGCCTCTTCATAACATTCTAGTTCACTAGAATCAGTCAAAAGTACATAATAAAATGGAGAGTATCGTTCAAGGGGTCTACTTATCCGAGTAGATACTCTAACACCAATTTCAGGTGTTTGAGGTGCTTGTTGCTATTGTGGTTGTTTTTCTGGCTGTTGATCATTATGATTTTCAGGCACCATCACTTTTTATGTGATGTCATCAAGCACTGTGTATTCTCTGTTTTCTTTTTCTTGTTTCTTTTTATGCAGCTAATCCTTATACGAAAACTTTTCATTGAATATGACATCTTTTCTCCTAATGATTTTGTGCTTTTCATAATCATAGAAGAGATAACCAAAATCATTAACACCATATCCAATAAAAGTACATTTCTTTGATTTTGCCTCAAGATTTGTTCTATTTTCTTTATTAATGTGGAGAAAGGCTTCACAACCAAAAGTTTTTAAAAATGAGCAGTTTACCATTTTACCTGTCCATGCCTCCTCTGGAATAACACCATCCAAAAAACTTGAAGGCCCTCTGTTTATTAGATAAACAACAATATCTACAGCATCTACCCAAAATTGTAAAGGCAATCCTACATGCAATCTCATGCACCTTGCACGCTCCATGATTATCTTATTCTTCCTTTCTTACACACCATTTTCTTGTGTTGTTCCTAGAACTGTCTTCTCTATATGAATTCCATTCTCTAAACAGTACCTATCAAACTCTTTACTGCAATGTTCACCTCCATTATCTGATCTGAGACACTTCAACCTTTTTCCTGTCTCATTTTCAACCAAAGCTTTCCATTTCTTGAAAGTATCAAATACATCATATTTATTTCGAATATAATAAATCCATGTTTTTCTTGTTGCATCATCAGTAAAAGTAACATAATAACGAGAGCCACCAAGAGATGATACCTGAGCAGATCTCCATACATCTGTATGCACAAGCCCTAATTTTTTTCTCTTCTTTTCTTTCCCAACTCTGAGGAATATGACTCTCTTTTGTTTTCCATAAACACAACTCTCACAAAATATTAAATCAACATGCTTCAAACCTAGCAACAAATTTCTTGAGTGAAGAATCTACATCCCCTTCTCACTCATGTGCCTGATCCTATGATGCCACAATGTGTATATTCTCCTATAGAGGTTAAAGCATTAACAAAACTAGAAATACCATTGCATAAATACAATGTACCAACCTTTTCTCTTTTTTATATTACCAGGGATCCTTTAGTGACCTTCCAGGTTTTATCTGTGAAAGTAGTCACATAGCCTTCACCTCCCAACTTCCCTATTGAAATAAGATTTTCTTCAGATCTGGAACATACCTTAGCTCCTTCAATTGCCATTGATTTCCATTCTGTTGTTTTATGAAAATTGTACCCATTGCAATGATTTTACAAGGTTTGTTAGTTTTGTTGGCGTTTGGCCCAAAAATGGATCCAAAACACTCCCAAAGTCTCCAAAGTTTGCTTAAAATCATGCAAATGTATCCAAATATGCTCCAAAGCACTCCCTAAGTCTTCAAAAGTGCTTAATATCATCTAAAGATCCAAACAAGCGAGAGAGGAGAGCCCTTGGGAGGGATGAAATACACTATCGGGAGGAAAAAACACTTGAAAAACCAAAATCCCAGGCTTTAAATAGTGAAAGAATACCAGTCGTTAGATCTGGCCTATCAACGGCCCAGATCTAAGCGGCAAATTGCAAATTGGCAAGCAGAGAGGACTTCAAGTTGGGCGGAAGGCACCACCGATCAGCGATCTCCGATGATCGGATCGGCGGTCACAATCGATGGTCGCAGATAGTGGCAATCATTGCAGATGATATGAAAATGGTGACGAAGATCGATGATTCAACGTGGATCGTTGATTGCACACGTAGATCAACGACCCACGTCGCATCACGAATATCATTATTGGGGATTACTATGAACGCTAACCATGGACCTCTAGCTTGCGTGATGTGCGATTGCGATCAGATCACATCGTTGTATCGCATCGGAAGATCACCATGGAGTGGGACCTTTTCATATATGTGCACGATGCAATAAGACTCGGACCCGATGGGTTTCGGAAGCAAAATGTATAATCTTTCAAATCCGCCAAAGCCCATTTTCAATGTATTTTCTTGTGTTTTCATTGTTTAAACAAAATACAAAGGAACCTTGGAGAAGTGTGATAGTGATGAAACCCGGACTTGATGGGTTTCCGGAATGAAATTGTAGATTATTTGAAGTCCGAGGAAAGCCATTTTCCATGTACTTTCAGTGTTTTGACATATTTCCAATATAAAGGGAAAATGACAAAACCGATAGGATTTTGGGGGAGCCAAAGGCGATAAGTAGTTTAGGCCAAGCTCCGCTCGATGCCAGATAGCGGCTGCCACGTGTCCAAGATGAGGAGAGAGAAAACCACCCTATTCGGGCAGTTAACTCTAGTACAAAAGAGCCGCTCGAAATGGATCACGACCATTGGATCTAGAACTTCTAGATCAATGGTGGAGATGTGATATCGCTACCAAGGTAGACCCAATAGGAGAATATGCCATGTTTGAGGACTTTTGAAGTTCGAAAGAAGTAGAATGGGCAAGATTTCTCATTTACAGTGTTTTCTGTTTTAGAACAAGAAACAATCATTATAAACAGTTGAAGGGATTTCAAAGGGGCGAAGACCCATTCCATCACAGAGCAAATGCGTTATGCAATAATATCTACACGTCGGAAGAAGAATTTTAGTCAGGAGACAGCGGCCGGTAGATAGAGGTCGGAAGAGGAAAAAGATTAGTTTAGCTTGCCCAAAACAAATAGAAACATCATGGGCATCGATAGTGCTCAACCCAAAACAAACAGAAACATTATGGGGCATCTCTAGCATGAGAGAGCTCCCTGCCAACATAACAAACCACTTGAATGCAGTTATTCCTCTATCAGAAGGAGAAAACCTCTAAGCCACACTTGCCTATTCAGGGAATCAAATAGTTAAGGGACAGAGAGGATAGATTAAGACACTCCAAGCTTCTGAGAGCTCAGGAGCATTGTAAAGAGCTATAAATAGCTGAAAGTAAGATGTAATACGGGTTCAACTTCTGGAGACTAATGAGACTTTGCTACTCAAGCTTCTCATCTTCATTCATTAGTAACACAAGCTTCTTTTGTTGTTATATGTTCAATGTCCATTTTCTCTTCTACTCTAAGCTTGCACTTGAATAGGTTGTTCATGTTTCTTTTGTGTCTAATGCCAGATAATTGTCATCTTATCTCTACATTGATGAATTAGATTTGCAAGCTTCTTTGTTGCCTATAGCTATCCATTCATATGTGGTCATATATGCATCTGCCGATACAATTCTCTTTTGTTTCCTATAGCTAGCCATTCATTTATGTTTATGTATGCATCTCCCAGTATGGTCCGTATTCTCCATCCATTCATTGAATCTACAAACTATTGAGCATTAGTGGTCTAAAGCCTTGTATGCTGAGGGTGTTCATGCATGTCTTGAGTAAAAACATAGTTGAAATGGTTATCTAGCTTGATCCAAAGCATCATTTATTCCAATAGTTCAGAGAACAATTTTGAAGATTATATGTTACCAGGCATCTCCGATCTACAACCTAGGAGAGTTTCTTGGAGTGATAACATAATTGGAGCTGCTGTCGGGGAGAGGAAACTGAAGCTCAGCTTCCCTGGGAAATGACACAATCCAGCTTTGATGATAGACAAAGTATGGGCACATTTTTGGTTGTAATCATCTATCTAGCGACTCTACTAGAGGCCGAACCTCTTGGCGACTCCACATCATAGTTCTAGGTCAGTTTGTGAGGCGTACTTAGAGAAATCCTAAGAAGTCACAAGCTGACCCAGTACCTCACCCTAAAAAGATCATCAAAGAAAGAAAGGTATTGTAGAAAGAAGCATCAGGTTCAGGTAAACCTAAACAATCTCCTGTATCTCTTCAAGGAAGGCTTGTAATAGAACAAATACATGTTGAGAGTATAGCATCTAATACTAGCAGTGAAGAAAAACTCTCAGGGATTCATAAATCTCCTTATTCTTTAGGTTCTCCTTTTGTTATAAGCCTAAAGGAAACCTCACCTCCTATCCATCATACTCCTTTAGTCCTATCAATCACTCCTCAGCCCTCTGTCATTCAGACGTCTAGTACCCTCATAGCCACCATATCTATGGCAGATCCACAAGCACCTACCAAAATGGAAAGAATCATAGTTGCTAGGTATGGACCTCTAATACTGCCCACTCCTTTGAATGTCATGCCTACTGGAGATTATCAAAAGTATATGCCTAAGTTCACTGGGACTGAAGGTGTTATGGCTGAAGAACACCTTGAGTCATTCTATAGCTATGCTGATAACCTGGACATTAGTGAAGATGATGTCTAGATGAGAGTCTCTGTCTATAGCCTAGATGGAGAGGCTAGAAAATGGTTCAAAGCACTGACCCCAAGATCTATAGCAGATATTGAGGCTTTAGATGATGCATTTCTAAAGCATTATGGGGATAAGAAGGATCTCCTTTACTACCACACTGAGTTTGGGAACTTAAAAATGGAAAATGGTGAGCTGCTGTCTAATTTTAATAAGAGATTTAACCGCATGTACAGCAAGATACCAGCTGAAGTGAAACCCACCACTACCTCCGCTAGACTCATCTATGCCAGTGCCTTTGATTCTGACTTCTGTTTAATATTAAGGGAGAGGCGATGTGCTTCTTTGGATGATATGCAAGATGCAGACCTGGAAGTAGAATCAAACATCAAGGCTACAGAAAAGTGTCAGGCGGAAAGAGTCGATAGTGCGGACACAAATCAACCTCCCTAGGAGCCTAAGACTCTCTAGTGACAAACAAGACAAACAAGAGCGATCCTTCTCTAAACATGCATTTACTATACAAGAAATCAAGTGCTTAGATCCTAGCTGTAGTCCAACGCTGTTGTAGTAGTCCAGCCTCGCCGATCCGGATGAGCTCCTCCTTCACTTCGAAACCTGCATCCACTAACAATCAAATGATTAAATAGCACTTGATAATCTCATAAGATAAAACATATTTAACATATAGACCAAGGAGTATATGAAACAACTCATAAACAACAAGTTATTGAGAAGAATGGACTCATTTGCATTAATAGGAAACAAAAGGAACAATTACAACCTGAGCCTTGGTGTTGTGCAAGTCCCTCCCAGGGTCCATCAAGAGTTCTCCTTTACTTTGACAAAGCTCACCCACTTCCAAATAGAACAAGCAAAGATGACAATCTCTCCTCACAAGCTTCTAAATGGGAGTCCTAATTCCTGCAGCATCTACCCTTAGAAATGTTTAGCTTTCAACCTCTCCTCCTTCTGGCCCAATGCCTGTATTTATAGTGCTTAAGAGGAAGTTAATCAGGTCCACCATCAATGGGATAATCCCCTCTTTGGATGGGATAGCTCCTCTCTTGATGGGATAAGTTCCTCTTTGGCAGGGATACATGAACCATCTGGAGGCGCTCAATACACGTCGAACAACCTTCTAGAATGCTCTAGAAATGACCACAAGTAACTTTTTAAAGATGAAACTTGCGCATTTTGACCTTTACAGGGGGACGCACCTGCCCCTTTACATACAGAGCGTACAAATACGCAGCTTTTGTGAACATTGGGTGCGTACCCGCAGGTAAGGTTGAGAGAACCTGCGTACCCAGAGATAAATACATTTATAAAGACTTTCTCTCTCTTTTGAAGTTTGACATGGAGAGCAGAGGCTTAAGACTTGCCCAGGAGGATAGCATGACTGTTGATAGAGCCATACTAACTGTACATAGCCATGATGACATTTTTTAGTGTAACAGATTGCCCCCTAAAGTGCGAAGCCTGTAGTAGATTAGGGTTTTGTAAATCTAGGAAGGGTGAAGCGCTTTATCATTTCAAGGATTATCTCGTGGAGAACCTGGTCAGAACCTGCAATTTTCAACACCAAATACATGTATAAGATTATATCATCACTGAGGTAGTCATTCCCATACTCAGATCAAAACTTTAACTAACAGACTAACTATTCTGATACAGGAATGATCTTGCAGTACATCATAATCATAGACTTTTGTAGACACAGTATGGGCGCAGCCATCTGTTTATGATTAGTCTACTTAGACAATGAATACAAAACTCCTCACAGCCTGGATGGTGGAAACTAGATCCAGGGTCTTCATTTTTGCTTCCCGAATTGGTACGATTCTAGCCATGCGAATAAATGAGTTGATGTCGAACATGGTAGAAACCACTTGATTACCAGTCGATGATGTAAACCGTTAACAAGTGTGAGAGGGACCACCAGTAATGTCAATGGTTCTCAAAGTACCCAGTACAATCCATGAGATGTGAATGAATGAGTTGATGTCGAACATTTCACGGAATCCTTTGATCGAAAGTCAATGATGTAAACTGACGTCAAAGGCGAGAAACCTGCCATTGATGCATGCAGACTTCAAGGTACTGACGATTTCTAAGTCATCTCTCTAGATAATGTGTTGATGTCGATAAAAAGCGACCCGTTGCAGGCAAGCCCACAACACGAAATCATTTGTTCAAGTCGAAGAAATGTTGCTGTAAGGACTGACTCAGGGATGGTCAAATGGATGACAAGTATTTTGCAGATGAAAGTTTTGCTTGCAGACCTCTTGAACACATAACGACACGTCAGATGGCTTGGTGATGAATGACTCAAAGTTAATCCCCGGAACCTGGCTGAAGTCTTTCAAAGTGGTTTGATCAACTGTGAGGTAAAGGATTTCCCAACCCAGGTGAATAAAGAGTGTCGTGTTCAAGAGTGGTAATAAAGTTTCTTCTGAGACAAAAGATAACAAATAGGCTCATTCTTCTCTCTTTTCCCCCACCATTTCTGGCAAGTACCTCTTTATTTTTAACAAGCTTGAGGAGGATAACATATGCTTGATTATAAGCTCATCCTTCGGACGAGTCCAACTTAGTTTAGATCTGGACCCTAAGAAGGAGTGGTCCGTTCCTGTTTGTAATCGAACAGGTCCTTTACTGTGAAATTTTAACGAGTCCAGTATAGGAGAAACTCGGCGTTTTTCAATTTTAGAGAGTCTGAAAAACTTAAGAAGACTCCAAGTTGAACTTTTTCGTAGATTTGTGTCCATCAAGCCCGAAAAAGTATAAAATAATACCTGGGGGAACCGCTTGATCTTGCGACCAAGGAGTACTTTCATGATTAGTGTCACTGACCTGAAAAGTAAAAAGCGATCAAGGACACGTCGTTTTATTTCCAGTATTGAGTTTGAAACGACAAAAACCCGGCAAACTTTTCCTGTTTTTACGGTCAGAAAAGGACTATAAGGGGACCGTCTTTTAATTCCGTTTTAACGAGTGTAAAAGAAACGCTCGGCAATCTTTTCATGTTTTAGGAGTCAGAAAAGGGCTTAAAAGATGACTCTGATGTTTCACTTTTTCGTAAGTTTTAACGAGTTTGAAAAAATGATAAAAATGTACTCATGGTTTGCATTTTTTCGTAAGTTTTAATGAGTTCGAAAAAATGATAAAAAATATACTCATATGGCCGACTTTCAATTTAATTTACAAGCAGGAAAAGACGGAAAGAACTCGGCGTTTTCATTTGTTTTACGAGAATGAAAAATAGCAAAATAATCTCGAGATTTTCATGAGTTTAACGAGTCTTGAAAATAACTGAAATTGACTCGAGATAGGTTTCATTTTTACAAAAGCTTGAAACAGAGAAAAACTATGCTTCAAAGTAGTTTCATTTTTACACAAGCTTGAAACAGAGAGAAAACTGTGCTTGATGCCCCCTAAGCATAATTGCTAGAGTGCATGCCCCCCATCTTCATTTCATTCAACTAAGTACAAGCTGGATGGAATGAAGGTTCATGAACGAGATCGTTTGAAAGACTCGACCCAAAACTGTAAGAAAATTATACAAAAAATTGAAATAACTAACCTAAATATACAACTTAACATTTATGAGATCTAATCAAACTCTCGACTCAAGTAGAGGAGGATTTGTTTCATTTTTTAACGAGCTTGACACAGGAAAAGAACTATGCTCGGATTCGGTTTCATATTTATGCAAGCTTGAAACGAAAAACTATGCTTGTTATAATTCACATGCCCCCAGCATAATGACGCAAAACGAGGTACATGCCCCCAAGCTTCATTGCATTCAATGAGGTGGATGGAATGAAGCTTTACTTTCAAGATCTTGGAAAGACTCGTGGGAGTTGTTTCATTTTTTAAACGAGCTTGACACAAGATAAGGAACTATGCTCGTAACTACTCTCTACAATCTACCTAACAAAAACTCTACTCTAAAAACCTTGATTCATTTTTAACGAGCTTGACACAAGACAAGGAACTATGCTCTAAAATCCTTGATTCATTTTTTAATGAGCTTGACACAAGACAAGGAACTATGCTCATGACTACTCTCTAAAATCTACCTATCTAACCTATCCTTGTTTCATTTTTTAACGAGCTTGACACAAGATAAGGAACTATGCTCAAGAAGTTCGCATGCCCCCAGCATAATGACACAAATCAAGGTACATGCCCCCCAAGCTTCATTTCATTCAATCAGTTGGATGGAATGAAGCTTTACTTTCAAGATCTTGTAAAGATTCGACTTGAAAAGGGAGTTGTTTCATTTTTTAACGAGGTTGACACAAGAAAAGAACTGTCCTCATACTCACTGATTCATTTTTTAACGAGGTTGACACAGTAAAAGGAACTTTCCTCACACTCACTGATTCATTTTTTACCGAGGTCGACACAGTAAAAGGAACTTTCCTCGTAACATCCAATTTCATTTTTTAACGAGGTTGAGAGAGGAACAAACTATCCTCGTAATCCTACTTTCTAACTATCTATATAACCTATCCTTGTTTCATTTTTTAACGAGGTTGACACAAGACAAGGAACTATCCTCGAACTAACTGATTCATTTTTTAACGAGGTTGACACAGTAAAAGGAACTTTCCTCAAACTAACTGATTCATTTTTTAACGAGGTTGACACAGGAAAAGAACTGTCCTCATACCTGATTCATTTTTTAACGAGGTTGACTCAGTAACAGGAACTATCCTCAAACCTGATTCATTTTTTAACGAGGTTGACTCAGTAACAGGAACTATCCTCATAATCCTACTTTCTACAATCTACCTACTTATCCTAAAATCTAGCTGATTCATTTTTTAATGAGGTTGACTCAGTAAAAGAACTATCCTCATGCTAGCCTGTTTCATTTTTTAACGAGGTTGATACAGGAAAAAACTATCCCCGTGGACACCTGTTTCATTTTTTAACGAGGTTGATACAAGAAAAGAAACTTTCCTCTACAGCACTGATCATGGCTTCCAACTGGAAGAAAGACATGTCAATGGACACACCTTGATCATGGCTTCCAAGAGGTCTTCATCAGAAGGAAGAATACTTCTCTGGAAGGAACACATGTCAAGGGACTCAAAAGGGATAAGAACATCGTGTTCAAGTAATCCCATAGAGTTTTCCATGTCAATTACCGGATCTAAATCAAAGGAAGATGAGCAAACAGTGAGAGGCTCACTTTCATCGGTAACTGAAAACATGGGACCAGTTGCCACATAATTAACCCATGGCAGGGTAGATACCACTTTAGAATCAGGAACATTTAGGGGTGTCATATTATTGGTAGTTGAAACAAGACTAGGGAACGAAAGCTGGTCTACAGTCACAATACTTCCATTGTGAGGGAAAGACATCACGCGAAAGAGTGTCGATATGACAGCTTTCATTGCATAAACATAGTCTCGCCCAAGGAGTAAATTGAAATCCAAGGGACCTCGAACTACCATAAGATCAATACAGACAATTTTACCTTCCAAGGTAATAGAAAACTTAGGAAGGATCCCTAAAGGTTCACTAATGGTTATGTTAAAAGCTTTCAGATTCTGCGTAATAGGCGCAAGCTGAGGGGAACCCAAAGCTTTCCAAACAGTTGAGGATAAAATACTAACAGAAGCACCTTCATCTACCCGAGTACGATGTATGTCCCTACCACCAGCCTTGATAACGATTTGGAAAGGGATGGAGGAAGGAAGACGAGGTTCTGTCAATCTATTCCAATCAAAGGAAAAGACCTCAGTACTTGGAGGGGGTTCTGTAGAAACAGGTGAAATGCCCCCCGGCATAGAAGAATCTGATATAACAAGAAGAACATCAGCGGTATGAAATTTACTCTCGAAAGGGAGAGTGTGATCGACCGAATGTGAAATTGAATCGACCACTTGATCAACTAGATCATCAACCTGAGTGACATGAGTTTCACTCTCCAATGGAAGAGTGTGATTGACTGTACTTGAAATTTGATCAATCACTCCGTCAGTTGACGGGAGGTTGGGAGAAAGTTTACGGTAACCAGTTGGAAATTCTTGCTGTGGAACAGTAAGGTTTTCCAACAATTTTGAGGCTTCATCCATGTGAGGGCAAATGTGAGTTTGATGACTCCCTTTGCATAACTTACAAGGAAACCTAACTTTACCCTTTTTCCCAGGAACCTGACTATCACTGGTTGATGGATCAATGGAAAGTTGATGTGATTTTTTTGACCATACTTCCAAGACCTTTGGAATACCGGGACAATTGACAAGGAAGTGGTCACCCTTACAAAGCCTGCAAGGGTATTTGGGTTTACGATGCATGTCGGATTTTTCCTCAACACAACTAACACTTACAGTCGTGGTTGGTTGGTTGACTTCTTTCTTATCTTGCTTCTTCTTCTTCTTCCCTTTCTTCTTCTTCTTAGCCTCCTGGTTACTAGCATCAAGGCTTTTACCAGGCGAAGAGGGAGAAATGGAGGAAGAAAAATTAGGCGAAGAGGGTAAAGGGTCAACAGAAGGTTGGTGATGTTGAGATGGTGAACTCTATTGAGGTGAAGCATTCGGTTGAGATGGAACAATTGGAGTATTTTGGGCCAACGAAGTTGAAAATAACCATATCGGTAAACCTATTGTAAATCCAGGTAATGACAAAGTAGCCATATAAGGAGGACCAACATTTCCAAAGTAAGGAAAAGTACTAGGATTCTCGTTAGGAGGGGTTCCTAGGTTGATAAATTCCGGAACATTTGCCATTATATCCAACTTCAGTGAATTTTATTAACAATTTAAAACTAAAATTAACAATTCACAATTCACACCTAACAATTAAAATCACAATTCACACCTATGGTCTCTAAAAGTAAAAACAAACAAATTAACACGCGCTATCAAATCTAGGAGTCAAACCACACACAAACAGTAACCTTCCGGATCGAAAACACTAGTTGGGGATGAAATCCAACATCGCAGAATTCAGTACAGAAGTGGCGGGTGGAACAGTTACCCCGGCAACCTGCTTAATGAATAGATTGGACCAAGTTCCTCCACTTTAACCGTCTCGAGTGAAGTGAACCCCCCAGAAAATCCAAGTGAGTCTAGCCGACGTCTGCTCCAGGTACAGTGGGATCTTCCCTCCACCGTCACCTTGGGTAGAACCCTAAAGATAATGGTCACTAAGGTTACCAACAGCAACAAATATACCTGGGGGAACAGTCTACGACCCGATAGCACGCAAGGGCAGAGTAACAAGCTCAATCCCCTTGCCGGCTCCTTGACAATAATCCAAGGTTTACCGACAAGTGACCCCAGGCTCCTCGACAATAATCTGAGGTTTACTGTTTGTAGTACGTGCGTATCTGGCGTCTTTCCCAATGAAGGAGGATTGATCCCCTCACTGGTTCGGACACGGTCTCGTGCTTCTCCTTTAAGAGGAGCTTTCCAGAGTACAAATGAAACAGTTGGATTTATCCTACCACAAGATGAGCTACTTGTTTGGTTTTGCTGTCTTGGAGAGTTAATTACTCTCCTACTCCAAGACACTAGCCTGATCTATATTGGTGTTTCAGAGCCCTAGAATGTAAAAATTACTAGATGAATTTTAATTAAGCGCTGTGTTATTAAGGCTGTTATTACTCAAATGGGTAAATGGATATGAAACCAATGGTGTTATGACCCGACTCAACTGAATGCAATCGAATATGATAATGTAATCTTTTCAATTCGATGAATCCTAACTAAAGTAAGGAGAGAGTTTCCATTCACTTCCAACAATGCAAAAAATTGATCACTAAGAGAAAATATAACAAATTCTCTAATGCACTAATTTCATCAAGAAATAATGCAAATCAATTCCAAACCATTTTTTTATTTTTATTTTTGTGTAAATTCAAATCAAAGAAAGTTGATCTAAATCTACGATTGATTTTTCAGAATGTAAACTATGCAATTGTAATCTATGCACAATTCACTTGAAAAGTATGCAAATGTAATCTATGCACATTTTTCATTCAAATTCTGAAAATGAGAATTCTAATTATGCAAATGTGATCTATGCAAGAGAATTCTCAAACACAAGATGATTCTAATGTAATATAAGAACCAATCAAGTGCAAGTCGAGAAAATTGGGTGAGAGTTCCAAAGATCAAAAAATAAAGACACTCAAAGGCGATTAACACTCATACACAATTTAGCCCCCCCCCCCCCCCCCCCCCCCCCGGCGAATGAGGGGGAAATTTTTTTGCAAAAACAAAAGCAAAAAGATGCAAAATTGTGAAAAGACTGAGACAAACCTCCAAGTAATGACCAAAGGAAATGAAATTAAGAATTTCTCAAAAAAGAGACTCAAAACACCCAATTGATGAAAGCTTAGAGTAGGAATGCTAATGAAACAAGCTTAGATGAAGATCTCTGATAGGTAACCAATGGATCTGGGCAGTAAAATCTAAGAAAAAGAAAAATCTAAGAGGAAAAATGAAAAAAATGGAAATTTCTTAATTTTTAGCAGGGTACGCAGGCAACCTGTTAAGCCAGATGCGGGCCCGCTCTGTGCACACTGGAACAGTGCGTACAAGTACGCACTGTGCAATACTCAGAGGGTGCGTACTACTGAAAAAGCCAAGAAAAACTAAATTCAATCTAACTCTAAGCTAACCCACCCAAATACAAAGTCACAGAGCCAAAAACCAGAAAATAAATGACTTTTCACAGATCAAAGTTGCATACAAAGGAAAAGACTTTCACATCAATGGAGTCCCCAGCGGAGTCGCCATTTTGTCAGGCGGAAAGAGTCGATAGTGCGGACACAAATCAACCTCCCTAGGAGCCTAAGACTCTCTAGTGACAAACAAGACAAACAAGAGCGATCCTTCTCTAAACATGCATTTACTATACAAGAAATCAAGTGTTTAGATCCTACCTGTAGTCCAACGCTGTTGTAGTAGTCCAGCCTCGCCGATCTGGATGAGCTCCTCCTTCACTTCGAAACCTGCATCCACTAACAATCAAACGATTAAATAGCACTTGATAATCTCATAAGATAAAACATATTTAACATATAGACCAAGGAGTATATGAAACAACTCATAAACAACAAGTTATTGAGAAGAATGGACTCATTTGCATTAATAGGAAACAAAAGGAACAATTACAACCTGAGCCTTGGTGTTGTGCAAGTCCCTCCCAGGGTCCATCAAGAGTTCTCCTTTACTTTGACAAAGCTCACCCACTTCCAAATAGAACAAGCAAAGATGACAATCTCTCCTCACAAGCTTCTAAATGGGAGTTCTAATTCCTACAGCATCTACCCTTAGAAATGTTTAGCTTTCAACCTCTCCTCCTTCTGGCCCAATGCCTGTATTTATAGTGCTCAAGAGGAAGTTAATCAGGTCCACCATCAATGGGATAATCCCCTCTTTGGATGGGATAGCTCCTCTCTTGATGGGATAAGTTCCTCTTTGGTAGGGATACATGAACCATCTGGAGGCGCTCAATACACGTCGAACAACCTTCTAGAATGCTCTAGAAATGACCACAAGTAACTTTTTAAAGATGAAACTTGCGCATTTTGACCTTTACAGGGGGATGCACCTGCCCCTTTACATACAGAGCGTACAAATACGCAGCTTTTGTGAACATTGGGTGCGTACCCGCAGGTAAGGTTGAGAGAACCTGTGTACCCAGAGATAAATACATTTATAAAGACTTTCTCTCTCTTTTGAAGTTTGACATGGAGAGCAGAGGCTTAAGACTTGCCCAGGAGGATAGCATGACTGTTGATAGAGCCATACTAACTGTACATAGCCATGGTGACATTTTTTAGTGTAACAAAAAGCTCAAAGGAAATGTTGATAAAAGGAGGCAGAGGGGAGAGCCTTCATCATCCTCAGATCCCAAGATCGATAAAATGGCCAAGATGATAGAGTCATTAGCCTCTGAAGTTTCCAAATTAAAGGTTAAGCAGCATTCTGGAAAAGGATGGGTTCCTAATATCTTTGCTCCTCCAAATCCAAATCCATATAGAAGGGCAAATGACCAGTTGCAGATCCTGCAAAGAAACAAAGATGCCAATGAAGACCAAAGGGTGAAGGTCCCCTTTTAGAATGTAGTCATGGAAGAAGAGCAGTTTGAGGAAGATGATGAGATCCATTGTATGGAAGACAAAGGCAGTGCCACCTTTTTAGCCAAAGCTGCCTATGAGAATTCATCATTCAATGACCAGATCAGCCAAGAATGGGATGGTGAAGTTGTTCTACAAACTGAAGATCAACAAAGTTATAATCTGAGGTCGAAGATGAATAATGTCAAGGAGACTCCTGTTCATAAAGCTGTTGTCCCTGGAGAACAACGAGCTAATAAGCAGAAGCAACCAACAGTTGATCCTATCAGTGATCCAGGTTGATGTTGGTGGCCACCCACCTATCCCATCTGGACCCCCACAACTGTCTCTTTTAGTTTTTTCAGTTTCCGTAATTGTAGCACAAATTACTATTTTTAGCAATTTTTCAGGTCCTGAATTTCCGAAGTCGTTTTGAGGCCCTAAACGAAGTTTTTTGGGAAAATTGGGAGAAACATAGGTCCATGGACCAATGTTTCTCTCCCCAAAGTTGTAGTTCTCGAATAGACCTTTCTAACGAGATATTGTGCGCACCAAACAGAGATCGTATGCCAAAGTTACAACCCCAGGAAGTTGATGTACCAACTTACCCAAAATGGGGCCCACAATTTGGCTTTTCATCTTCTAGGGTTAGGTTTTGGGATGTTAAGGGTTTTCCATTATTTCTCAACAATAAATAGGCCTATTTATTGTTGAGAAACAATGGAAGACCCTCAACATCCCAAAACCTAACCTTAGAAGATGAAATGCCAAATTGTGGGCCACATTTTGGGTAAGTTGCTACATCAACTTCCCTGGGTCGTAACTTTGGCACACGATCTCCGTTTGACGTGCATAGTATCTCGTTAGAAAGATCTATCCGACCCATGGACCCATGTTGCTCCTAGTTTTCCAAAAAAAACGTCATTTAGGACCTCAAAACAGCTCCAGAAGTTTAGGACCCGAAAAACTGCTAAAATAGTAATTTGTGCTACAATTACGGAAACTGAACAACTAAAAGAGACATTTTTGGGGGTCCCTATGGGATAGGTGGGTGGCCACCAACATCCACCTAGATCAATAAGCCTCAAATCTCCAGCCATAGAGGTAAGAGGCCTTGACAAGTCCTCTTCTTCTTTCAGTTTTCAATCAGAAATTCAGAAGCCAAGAATACCTATGCCTCTGATTGAATCAGTGAAGAATGAGTCCTTCACAACATCTATCCTTGAGGCTCTTGAGCCTAATGCCATCCAAGCTTCCACTGACTATGTAAATCTACAAGATAACCAACCAACTGTTATTCTCACCCTAATGATTAAAAATTGTGAAGACAAATCCCCATCATTCTATGTCTCTCTGGCTATTCATGATAAAATCCTTCATAATTGCCTTCTGGACACTAGAGCCAGCCATAATCCAATGCCCAAGGCTATCATGGATAAGCTCGCTCTTGACATTACCAAGCTTTATCAGTTGGGCTCTACACAACTTAAAAAACCAGTTTGCTAGATCACAGAGGAAGAAGGCCCACAAATTTGGGACATGTTCTTTGATGGGGCTTGCTCTAAGGAAGATACAGGAATAGGTGAAGTCCTTGTGTTCCCCACAGAGGAATACATTGATTCATATTTTATATTAACTTTTCAGGTCACAAATGAGACAGCAGAGTA
This sequence comes from Pinus tabuliformis, assembly GCA_031772625.1. Lineage (NCBI taxonomy): Eukaryota > Viridiplantae > Streptophyta > Pinopsida > Pinales > Pinaceae > Pinus > Pinus tabuliformis. The sequence continues at coordinate 1,638,098,337 of CM062818.1, read as the reverse complement.
TGGAGCAGACCTTATCATTCAGCAGGTGTACAAAACCTTCCAAGCAAAACACCCAAGGCTAAAAGCATATAGAGATGAGGTGAAATATAGACCATCTCTACTTGATAATACCAAATGCTACAAAGTTTTAGAAGTAGAGGATCAAATCAATAGGCTTTTGCAAGTCTTTGATGATTTTGTTGATATGCACATTGACCAAGAGAAAGAAACCTTTGATAGAAAGGTAAAAAGGGTCAATTTTCAGTTTGGTGACTGTTTTCTCAAAAGGGATACATTAAAGGAAGGAGGAGATGTTTTTGATGGCCTAGTCAATGGGTTGTTCTTCGAACTTTATTTCAGTTAAGGCTTTCAAGCCTTGGTATTGTAAATATGTTGTTTTCAAGTTTTTATTTCATGCTAATTAGACTACGTGCCCAATGCAACACTAGGAGGAAGATTTGATCTTGTTTTTTACAGGAAAGGCATTGTTTTGTAGTTCTTGAAACCTCACAGGGAGGCTTTCATCCCCAGAAGGAGCCAATGTTAGCTTTGTTGGCGTTTGGCCCAAAAATGGATCCAAAACACTCCCAAAGTCTCCAAAGTTTGCTTAAAATCATGCAAATGGATCCAGATATGCTCCAAAGCACTCCCTAAGTCTTCAAAAGTGCTTAAGATCATCTAAAGATCCAAACAAGCGAGAGAGGATAGCCCTTAGAAGGGCATAAATACATTATCGGGAGGCTGAAACGCTTGAAAAACCATGAAAAACCAAAATCACAGGCTTTAAACAGTGATAGAATATCATCTGTTAGATCTGAATGATCAACGGCCCAAATCTAAGTGGCAAATTGCAAATCGGCAAGCAGAGAGGACTTCGAGTTGGGCGGAAGGCACTGCTAATCAACAATCTCTGATGATCGGATTGGAAATTGGAATCAGCGATCACAGACAGTGGAAATCAGTGTAGAAGATATGAAAATGGTGACGACGATTGGCGATTCAACGTGGACCATCAATCGCGTGCACAAATCGACATCCCACGTCGCATCGCGAATATAGCTATCGGGGATTACTATGAGCGCTAACCATGGACCTCTGGCTTGGGTGATGTGAGATTGCAATCAGATCACATCGCTGTATCGCATTGAAAGATCACCATGGAGCGGGACCTTTGCATATATGTGCATAATGCAATAAGACCCGGACCCGATGGGTTTCAGAAGCAAAATGTATAATCTTTCAAATCTGCCAAAGCCCATTTTCAATGTATTTTCGTGTGTTTTTGTTGTTTAAATGAAATACAAAGGAACCTTGGGGCAGTGCGATAGCGATGAAACTTGGACCTGATGGGTTTCCGGAATGAAATTGTATATTATTTGAAGTCCGGGGAAAGCCGTTTTCCATGTATTTTCAGTGTTTTGACATATTTCCAATATAAAGGGAAAATGAAAAAACCGGTAGGATTTCGGGGGAGCCAAAGGTGATAAGTAGTTTAGGCAGAGCTCTGCCCGATGCCATACAACGGTTGCCACATGTCCAGGATGAGGAGAGAGAAAACCACCCTCATTAGGCGGTTAACTCCAGTACAAAAGAGCCGCCTGAAATGGATCACGACCATTTGATATAGAACTTCTAGATCAACGGTGGAGATGTGATATCACTACCAAGGCGGACCCAATAGGAGAATACATGATGTTTGAGGACTTTTGAAGTCTGAAAGAACTAGAACGGGAGGGATTTCTCATTTACAGCTTTTTCTATTTTAGAACAGGAAACAATCATTATAAATAGTTGAAGGGATTTCAAAGGGGCGAAGGCCCATTCCATCATAGAGCAGATGGGTTATGCAATAATATCTACATGCCGGAAGAAGAATTTGACCGAGAGACAGCAGCCGGCAGACAGAGGCTGGAAGAGGAAAAAGAATAGCGCAGCTTTCCCAAAACAAATATAAACATCATGGGGTATCGACAGTGCTCAGCCCAAAATAAACAGAAACATTATGGGGCATCTCTGGCACGAGAACTCCCTGCCATCATAGCAAACCACCTGAATGTGGTTATTCCTCTGTCAGAAGGAGAAAACCTCCGAGCCACACTTGCTTATTCAGGGAGTCAAACAGTTAAGGAACATAGTGGATAGATTAAGACACTCTGAGCTTCTGAGAGCTCAGGAGCACTGTAAAGAGCTATAAATAGCTGAAAGTAAGATGTAATATGGGTTCAACTTCTGGAGACTAATGATACTTTTCTACTCAAGCTTCTCATATTCATTCATTAGTAACACAAGCTTCTTTTGCTGTTATATGTTCAATGTCCATTTTCTCTTCTGCTTTAAGCTTGCACTTGAACAGGTTGTTCATGTTTCTTTTGTGTCTAATGCAAGATAACTGTCGTCTTATCTCTACATTGATGAATTAGATTTGCAAGCTTCTTTGTTACCTATAGCTAGCCATTCATTTATGTTTATGTATGCATCTACCGGTATGGTCAGTATTCTCCATCCATTCATTGAATCTACAAACTATTGAGCATTAGTGGTCTAAAGCCTTGTAAACTGAGGGTGTTCATGCATGTCTTGAGTAAAAACATAGTTGAAATGGTTATCTGGCTTGATCCAAACCATCATTTATTCCAATAGTTCAGAGAACAATATTGAAGATTATATGTTACCAGGCATCTCCTATCTACAACCTAGGAGAGTTTCCTGGAGTGATAACAGGGTTTATCATCACACAATCGAACCTATCCAAAATCTCCTTAATGAAAATGTTTCCTATTAGGTGTGGCATGGAATGAGGCCCCTGAATCTACCACCCAAGCATCAATAATATTTTCTAAAGAAAGAATCAAAGCATCTTGCAACACATCACCTGTCACATTCACTTCATGATTGTTTTATTGCTGCACATCTCCTTCTTTTCCCTTTCGAGACTTGCAGTCTTTCTTCAGGTGTCGTTTATTCCCGCATTTCTAGCACACTATCCCTGATCTGGACTTGGATCTGCCTTTCCTTGGCTTACTGCGATATCTTGGGCTCTTTCTCTTTCAATTTTTCTTCCCCTAGTCTCCGAAGTCAAAGCATTATCTGATGTCTCACAGGAGCTTTTCCATTGCATTTCCTCACTAAGGATTACACTGACAACATCATCAAAGTTTAAAGTACTAGATCCAGAGATAGAGTTACTAATGGCCATAAATAAACCATTCCAACTTTCTGGCAATGAGCACATAAATATAAAAGCCCTAACTTCATCATCAAATGTTACCCCTACAGAAATTAACTGACTGGTAACTATATTAAATTCATTTAAATTATTAGCAATAGATCCACCTTCTGACATTTTCATATTAAATAAATGCTTCATAAGAAATACCTTATTTGAGGCCAAGTGATCCAAATGGATCTTGGATAGACTTCTAAGTCTAAAGTGTTCCTCATAGAGGAAAATGGAAGTCAAGGGATGTTCCTGGAAATATTCCCATTGCTTAGATCTTTTCATTCTGAATCTACTACAATTTGAATGGTCTAAAATGGACTTCGGATGAATAATTTATCGCAAAAAGAAGTTTGCCTTTATCCTTTGAAAAGGAGGCAAAATCTTATGAAAATGGGCTTAAGGCCTTATATGCAAAAATCACATGTGAAAGGTTTAAAGGGCCGACCCGAAATATTATGTTCCACAGCCTAAACCCTTATCTGATTCGTGAGATGTATTGGATCAAAGAGATGAAGGGATAAAGTCCTTGTGGGAGGACAAGGCGACATGCAATTAGCGATTGCGATATCGGCAATCGGAGGAGTAGGGACATAGACCCCTGCCGATGCGATACTCGAGGTACGATATCAACGATCGATAGATCAACGGATTGGCAATTGGCATGGTCAAAGGGAAGACCCCCAAGGCCATTGCGATTGCGATGTGTGATATAGCGATGGGGCCGATAGCGACACGCTGATATCGGCAATTGGCAATCGGCGACCAGTTATCCCCGATATAAAGGGCCATTGATAGTGTGACATGTGATAAGTGATAAGGGCTAGAACTAATGGGATTATAGACCCGATTCCATAATATTTGAAATCTAGGAATTCAGGATTTCTGTGTATTTCCCGTGTATTGGTTTTTTTGGCCAATATGCCATGCGATTGCAATTTGCGATGGGATGGCAGACCCAATAGGATTTTAAGCACGATTCTATAATATTTGAAGTCCAGGAAACACTCAATCATGTGTTTTTGTCAATTTTTCCTATTTCATTTTTGGCTATTTCCGCAAGAGGAAGGCCGAATGGTTGGGTTTTCCTGTGCCTACTGATTCATAGCAATGAGAAACTGATTCTTTTGGGGAAATACATGGTTTTCCATGATGGAGGACTGTAACTGATGCATTACAAAAACACAAAGAGCACAATTGACCAGGGGTCATGGAGAGATCGTTGAAGGTCGCTGGAAGGTTGCTAAGGGGCGTTTGGAGGTCGAGTGAACCATTGATGCACGCAAAGGCCGAGAGAAGCTCAGAGAGCCAGAGTTGAGAGCTAGAGCCAAAGCCAGAGCTAGACCCAAGATCTAGACCCAAGAGCCAAAGCCAGAGCCAGAGCTGAGAGCAAGAGCCAAAGCTAGAGCCAAATCCAGAGCCCGGGCCAGAAAGCCTGAGAGCTTCAGAGCTAGGTATAATATGGTGTTCTGAGCCCATTGTTTCTGTGTAATCCAATGGAGTTGAGCATGGAGCTTGTAAAAGAACTTATGCCATAATCCCAGAGAGCCTAGTTAAATTGACTAGAGCTCAAGGAGACGTAGCCCAAGATATCAGGGTGAAATCCATATTATATTATTGTCTTATGTGTTTGTTCATTTGCTGCATTTCATTTACTGTTGTGTGTGTTTAAGTATCAGCAAAGCAAATAAACTGAAGGAAACTCAACAGTTAAAGGCAAACACAAGCATACACCTATTTTCAAGCAGTTTTTAATTCCATAATTGGTTAATCATAAGGTCTTGGAAATATTTAAGCTTTGGAAGTGGGAGAGGTTCTTGTAAGCTAACAAGAAGTCTTTAGTGCCCCATTATCAAATCAGGTGGTATCAAAGCCTGAGATTGATTAACCGCATCTTCAGGAAGGTGATATGAAAGCTGATTATACCAGAGCAGGTGATATCAGATCAAAATGCTTGATTGATAGAGCAAAGACTGCCTATTTGAAAGGTGTTTAAACAGTCAGAGGTTGATTGTATGCTTGTTTGCAAACTGACTATTGTTTGAGTTTACAGAGGTGAAGGGAAAGTTATTATTAGTTGAGTCTAGGAGAGGACAAGAAGGAAGAAGGGTTGAAGGCATTCTTCTTCTCCCAAAGGACCTCAGAGAAATGCTTAAAGCACAAGAGGTTTGTTGCAAAAGGTTGCTTGAATAAGCTCTTTATTAATATTGTTTGAAGTTCTTTCGTTCATTGGCATAATGACAACTTCTACAAGCGAGTCCTCAAATTCTTCTTTCTTCACAAGATTCGTTGATGAAGGCAAGAAGAAAGACTTGTTCACCATGATGGATATGGTGAGAGAAATGTATGAGGATGGAAGGAAGAGGAGCATACTTAGAGAGAATTTGAATTCCGTGGAGGAAGAGAAGCAGTTGCTTTCTAACAAATTGCACGAAATGGAGAGGCAACTTCATATTGCAAATATCAACCTAAAAAGGATGCATGAGTTGGAGACATAGCTCTTTGTTGCCAAATAAGCCTAAGTCAAGTATCAGCTTGAACAAGAGGTAAACAATTCCTGTTTGTCTTCAAATTCTTCTAAGAATGCTTATATTGGTTCTTTTGAAAAACATACCAGAGGCATAGGTTCCAAGCTAATGTGCAAGATGGGCTATGGAGGAAAAGGCTTGGGTAAACATGCACAGGGTATTTTTGAGCCAATAATAGTTGAGGAAAGGCCTAAGTATTTGGGTCTTGGTTATGGACAGTCTTATGGATAAAGTTCCAAAGCTGTCATGAAGGCCATTGAAACAATTCCAAGAAGGAGTTTCATTTTAGGTCTTCTACCTCAAGAGTGTAAAGATTGTATTCATGGAGAATGCAAAAGCTTGAAATGTCATTTGCAAGATGCAGGTGTTCATAAGCATGCACTTGAACCAAAGAGTTGTGGAAACTCTGACTGCCTTGAAGAGATTGATGGTGTTCCAAAGGGAGCTACTTCTTCATTCAATTCACCTCCTCATGAAGGAAATAAAGGTGAAAAAGAAAGGAATAAATCTGGTTCTAACCATATTCCTTTTGATTATGTTCAACATGATAAATTTCCATATAAGTATGGGAAAATAATTACATGTTCCTTTTGTGGTTTGGATAACCATAATGTTTATAGATGTTGGAAGAGAATGGCCACATACAAGAAACTTTTGAAGGAAAGGAAGCAAGAAGCCAAAGGTCCATTGGACAAGGAAAATCATGCTGTCAAGAGGATGCACATGTGTTGCACTTACTGCCATAAGCAAGGACACATTTCTGAAAAGTTTTGGACTTTGAATCCAACAACGCTTCCACAAAGCTGAAGAAGGTGGAAAGAGAAAATGGCAGAAATGGAAAGGAAGATTCCATCATTGGTGTGTTTCAAGATGATTCACATGTTGATGTTGATGTGCAGACAAAGGTAGCACCTTTGAAATGGATTGGTAAGAAATGGTTAAAGTTATTGTCCAATTAAGATTGCATGTCCTTTTGCAACAATTTGCATTTCTTTGTTAATGGAATGCAAGTTGTAGGATTTTACCAAGAAGGTGAATGGAAAAGTTGAGTAGGAGAGTCACTTTATTGCTACAACATTATATTCAGTTTAGCTTCGAAAGTACAGTGTACTTAAGCAAAAGTTCAAGGATGAAATGCATGCATGAGCATGTTATGCGTGAACACATGGAGTGATGATTTCCTTGTATTTGAACATGTATGTGTAATTAACTTGAAGGGTTGATTTCTTTGTTGTAAACATGCATGTAATATTGACTTGAGAAAAGTTGATTTGGTCTCCAAGATGGAGATAATGATGAAGTGTTCATCTTTTGAAAAGAATCCTTGAGATCTCTTCTACATTCTTGACTTGAAGGGTCATTTGTTTTAAAGGCATGTTTTGTGGGCTTGGTATCTAGTCCATCATTTGTATGCAGATGTAATACATGGAGGTAATTCACAAGATGTGAAAATCTGTTTCTTTTGTTGAAGCAGGAGTTTAGGCCATCCAGTTGTTGTCTGTATTTGTGTTGTTGTTAACAGTTGTTGTTGATAGCATGTCAAACAGGTACAAATGAAAATTTTGTGAAGCAGATGTAACTTCACATTGGTTTGGGCCACCTTGGATCAATGATCAAGGAAGAGAAGTTCAAACTACCTTCTGTGACCATCTTAGCAGGAGTTCTGCATGAAGTCAAGGAGGAAAACAGTTCTTCCCAAGAGGACCAGCACATCCAGGAAGGAGAGTGGTCAAAGGCTTTGGTTCAGAGGCACTATGTGAGGCAAGTGTATGGAGGCTGAAAGAAGAGGGTGCTATTACTCTCATTTACTGTTCAGATCAGTATGTCAGTCTTTTGGAGACCAAAAGTTCTTTTAGTGGGAAGGTGTGATCCAAAATGAATGTTGGATAGACTTCTAAGTCTAAAGTGTTCCTCACAGATGAAAATGAAAGTCAAGGGCTACTCCTAGAAATAGTCTCATTGTGTATATCTTTTCATTCTGAATCTACTGCAATTTGAATGGGCTAAAACAGACTTCGGATGCAAAAGTTATCGCAAAAAGAAATTTTCCTTTGTCCTTTGAAAAGGAGGCAAAATCTTATGAAAATGGGCTTAAGGCCTTATATGCAAAAATTGCATGTGAAAGGTTTAAAGGGCGAACCTGAAATATTATGTTCCACAGCCTAAACCCTTATCGGATCCGTGAGATGTATCAGATCAGAGCAATGAAGGGATAAAGGCCTGGCAGGAGGACAAGGCAACATGCGATTAGTGATTGCAATATCATCGATCAAGATGATCTGCAATCGGAGGAGCAGGGACATATACCCCCGCCAATGCAATACGCGAGGTGTGATATCGGCGATCGGTGGATTGGCAGATTGGCAGTCGGCATGGTCAAAGGGAAGACCCCAGGGGCTGTTGCGATTGCGATGTATAATATAGTGACGGGGCTGATAGCGATACATTGATATTTGCGATTGGTGATCCCCAATATAAAGGGCCATTGACAGTGCGACATGCGATAAGCGATAAGGGCTAGACCCGAAGGGATTATAGACCTGATTCCATAATATTTGAAATCCAGGAATTTGGGATTTCTGTGTATTTCTCGTGTATTGGTTTTTTTGGCCAATACGCCATGCGATTGCGATTTGCGATGGGATGGCGGACCTGATAGGATTTTAAGCGTGATCCTATAATATTTGAAGTCTGAGAAAATGCTCAATCATGTGTTTTTGTCAGTTTTTCCTGTGTATTGCATTTTTGGCTATTTCCGCAGGAGGAAGGCCGAACGGTTGGGTTTTCCTATGCTCGCCGATTCATGGCAATGAGAAACTGATTCTTTTTGGGAAACGCATGGTTTTCCATGATGGAGGACTATAACCGATGCATTACAAAAACATAGAGAGCATGATTGACCAGGGGTCGCAGAGAGATTGCTGAAGGTCGCTGGAAGGTTGCTAAGGGGCGCTTAGAGGTCGAGTGATCCATTGATGCACACAATGGCCGAGAGAAGCTCAGAGATCTAGAGTCGAGAGCTAGAGCCAGAGCCAGAGCCAGATCCAAGAGTTAGAGCCAGAGCCAGAGCCGAGAGCCAAAGCGACAGCTAGAGCTAGAGCCAAAGCCAGAGCCAGAAATCCTAAGAGCTTCAGAGCCAGGGATAAGATGGTTTTCTAAGCCCATTGTTTCTATGTTATCCAATAGAGTTGAGCATGGAGCTTGTAAAAGAACTTATGCCATAATCCCAGAGATCTTAATTGAATTGACTAGAGCTCAAGGAGATGTAACCCAAGATATCAGGGTGAACTCCATATTATATTGTTGTCTTATGTGTTTGTTCATTTGCTGCATTACATTTACTATTGTGTGTGTTTAAATATCAGCAAAGCAAATAAACTTAAGGCAGCTCAGCAGTTAAAGGAAAACACAAGCATACACCTATTTTCAAGCACTTTTTAATTCCACAATTGGTTAATCATAAGGTCTTGGAAATATTTAAGCTTTGGAAGTGGGAGAGGTTCTTGTAAGCTGACAAGAAGCCTTTAGTGCCCCATTTTCAGATCACTGAGGGTTTTTCATATAGTTTGGCCAATGTCGACATTAAACCCTCTATTGTTGTTTCCTTTGAAATATTAAATGCTGTGGACGCCTCTAGGCGCAACTGTATTGTTCCAAGTGCCTTTCTATCCCGACTATCCCATTCTATATCTATCATACTCATCGGATTCTTTGCCTTTCTGCTCAATGGTTGGTACAAATCTCTCTGATACAGATAATATTCCATCTGCATCTTCCATAGCTGGTAGTTTTTTCCGTTAAATTTTTCGACACTAAACCTACCATCTTCCGCCATTGCTCCCACTTGAACTAGGAACCCTTCTCTCTTGCGAGTTTAACAACCAAATAGACCTTCAGCTCTAATACTAGTTGTTAGAAAATTATATATTACAGAGCAATGGAACACATAAAATATTGCAGAAATATAAACATAGAAAACACAGAAAACAAGAGAGACACAGATATACGTGGTTCACCCAATTTGGGCTATGTCCACAGAGAAACAGCCAGTCCTTCCTTTTATATTATCCAGCAAACTGAAGAGATACAACCTACAGCAAATCCGTTGTAATTCCCTCTTCTCTCTCACTCAATCTCCTCTCTCTTCTAGCTCAGAATACAAATCTACATAGATGCAATACAATTCCCTCATATATAGGGATGGGTTTCCTTCTAGGGAAAAAACACTAAATTAAACATAACTTCTACTATCAGATCTCTATGTAATGAAGGGCTCAGATTGACTACAAAATTACAACATTTTACAAGGAAATTTTACATCTATTTTTAGCTTCAGGGGCATTGCCTTGGCGGGGGGGGGCCTCCTAAAGGTCATAGTCACCCCCCCTAGGCCCCCCTTGCAGCATATATTTTACGGGCGGCAACTAGGGTCCAATGTGGTGATACATCTAAATAAATAAGATAATGAGGCTCCACACCCAACACGCACAATATGTTTGATGTCATGGAAGGCATAATTCATGGCCCTCTAAAATGTAGCCCCAACATTCTTTATTCTGAAAGGGATTTTTTTGTACGCAAATGTGCCCCAAGGACAAATGAATTCATTTTTATGTTGGTTCGTCAAGACAATGTTGTTTTGATTATAGATGGAGAAGTCATCCGTAAATGAAAATATCTCGCAATGGCACAATCATCAATCATCTGGTTGATGAATGGGGTGGGGTAGTTGTCCTTTAGACAAGCACGATTGATATCGCAATAATCAATTCACACACAGATTGTTCCCTATTTTTTCATAACAAGAAAAATATTAGACATTTAGTCATTTAAAGGTACGGGATAAATGAATCCATCTCGTAGAATCTTTTCAACTTCGGCTTTAATAACAACAACCTTATTAGGATGAAAAGGGAAAAGGCATTGCCTCAATAGTTTAGCATCAAGATATATTTTAATTTTGTGCACAATAATGTTTGGATTGGTACCAGGGATTTCTTCATAAGACTAGGAAAACAATTTTACGAATTCTTGGAATAAGGATTTATAATTCATGACCTCATCATGAGAGCAAGACACGTTGATATGTAGACTCTCGACAATGTCAGTTTTAATTGAAATTCCAAGAAGGATGGTCTCTTCATTGTTCGACAAGTTGTTCTCATAATCAACATCCTAAATGGATGTGGTATTTGTAGATAACTCAACAATATTGGGTTGATAAATCTCATTAATATTTTCTTCGAACGAATTCGACAAGGAGGAATGATGATGATGATTGTCTCATGGTGCATCATTCAACAACATGATCTCCATGATGCTCTCATCAGTGGAAAACCTATGAGAAAAAGGATCAGACAACGTACCATAATCTAAAGAATGATGAACCCAATTGATCGAAGAGGAAGGAACAAAATAAGTCGTGCAAGTCGAATGAATGGCTTCATAATCTTTCTCAATGGGGTTGAGTGACATACATTCACCGAAACTATCGATATTATATTGATCTAGTACTACCCATGAATCAACAGGAGCAGTACAAGAAGACATCATATTAATATAGGCAACCAAAGTGGATTTATGAAGAAGTGGGGGAGGGGGAATCAGAAAGGTTCCCATGAGAAGGACACTTCTAGTAATTGAAGAATCAGTGGCAAAGAAAGTGAGTTGATCAATGGCTATGATACCACATTTATGAGGAAAAGTGATCATTCGAAAATATGTGGAAATAACTGTATCCATGGCATAGACCCACATACGACCTCACAGAAGATTATAATCTAGAGGTCCATCGATAACTTTAAATTGTACTTATACAACCTTGCCACCTAATTCTACCTGTAGAGAATTCAAAATCCCACACGGTTTATAAGTTCTTCCATCAAAAGCTTTCAAAGTGGTTGGTGACTAGCTTAATTGGGGAGAACAAATATCCTTCCAACAATATAGGGACATAATATAGGTTGAGGCACTTTGTCCACAATGGAACAATGAATATTCTTACCATGAAAAACAACCTAGATTATGAAGGATAATTGATTTGGAAGTCGAAGTGTATGGTTCTCATGGTTAAAGACTACTAGGTTGGAATATGAAGGATCAATACATCCAATTGCTGAGAGGAAAGACTTATTTTGGGTAGGGAATTTTTGCAACACCTCAAGAGTGGATAGAGTTGATGGAGCCTAAGCGAGGTCCTCAACTATGTTATAATTTTGAGAAGCTCTTACACAAGGGTTGAATGTCAACTTATGGATATCACCCTTGGGAGTATTAATCATTAATTCAGTAGTCACAACCTTTGGATTAGAGTCGGTGGAGATGTGGTCGAACTGGTAGGTTAATCAGTGGCCTAACCATTTGAAGGATTCGTATTACCATAGTCCTTACTTTGGCTAGCTACCAAAATATCGTTTTTAGGCTTAGTAGATGAAATCATTAAAATTGACTTAGAGGAAGTAGGGTCCTGGGCAACCAAATTGGTCTCTTGATTTGGGAACCATTAACACAACAGATGTAGTGGAGGATTTAAGGAATTGATTCACCTCAGCCAATGTGGAAAATGACTAGTGAAATTCTCCTCATCACAAATTAGACATGGGTAATGAGGTTTCCTCTACTCTTGAGGAGACTGACTATTTCTTTTATCCTGCAGAGCATTATCTTTCTTCTTCTTTCCTTTACCTTTTTTCTTACTTCCTAATTGCGGAGATTTTCCTTTAGATGATTGAATGGAATTGACCTCAGAAGTAGAAGTCGTAGGAGTGGAAGGATGGTTTTGAACAGGGATAGAAAGAGTAGAACCAGATGGTTTACTTTTCAACTGCCAGTTGGTATAACCAATCACGCCATCAGAAACATGTGATTCTTTACCAAGGGTTTGAGAAACAATATTGGTAGGTCACAAAGGATCTGGTGTCTTATCATACAACATGCTAGATTAGCTATAAATGAGATCCAAGTATTGGGCACGAGTGATCACTTGTTCTTCAGTTAAAACTCTTCCTTTGGCTATGCATTTTTTGATAGATGGTAACAGATACTTTATGAACCATTCAACTAACAATTGGTGAGGAACGAAAGCCTTAACCAAATGACGAGGGTGTCACCACTCATGAACATGATCAGAGATGTGAGTGGCCTTACTCTATTTGAAATTGGTTAAGAGTTTTTTTCTAGTCTCATATATTATGGGTAACTAGAAATGTATTAGGAACGTAGTATCCAAGGCGCTAAAGTTATCAAATAAAGCTCGAGGTAATTCTATGTACCATTTAGCTAGTGTACCAGTGAGTGTACACTGGAAAATATGCAAACGAATAGAATTGTCATTGTGGGATTTTGAAGAACACCACAAATGATAAGTAATTATGTGTGTGGATGGGTCTTCTCTAGGTTTTCCATTGATTTTAGGAATATTAGAAGGAAACTTGGTAAGAATAATCGGCCACCAAGGAGAATGAGTAATGGGATCGTTGGTGAGCCTGGTCAAATTCGGCAATTCAAGAGTTTCCACGAATGGTAACTTCCTATTAAGGTATGTTGGAGGATATCCTGGATAAGAAGGGATCGCATGAGCAACAAGTATATGTGTCCCGAGATAGGGAGGATTCTGATAGGCATTATACATATAACCCTATTGTCCAGCTCCAGGATGACCTTGCAAAGGTTGAAACGGTTGAGTTTGGACTTGTTAGCCATAAGGCATCTAAGGGTTACCTTGATACGATGGATATGGTTTCCCTATGGGGTTTTTCATCATCCCAACATAATTTGGATTCAGTTGTGGTTGTACCTGTGCCATATCATACACATTCTGACCCATCTGATCATAAGGAATGGCTTGCCCAAATTGTTGTGATTGTAATTTACTTTGAAGAGGCTCGGTATACATGAGTTGAGATGCGCCTGATACCAAAGAAATGGGTTGATTTAAAGGTACAACCTGTAAAGGTTGGCTCACATTCATTTGAGTTTGAATAGGTTGAGACATGTGTTATTGAAAAAAAATATAGGGGGTAGATGGAATAGGTTGAGAAGCTAAAGATGAAGCCACAATTGAACTAGGTTGAATAGACAAAGTAGGTTTCCAAACACTAGCAGCAATTATTGAATAAGGAGGACTCATTTGAGGCTGAGAACTAATTTGAGGAGATGAAAATGAACCTAAAACAGGTTGACCCCCAGTGGAAATAGGAGCATAATATGAATGCCACTGCCCCCCAAGAGGAGGGTTCCCAATAGGAGATGTATTAGCTTTTTGTAAATAACCATGTCCACTAACATAAGGGCCAGTTTGCTGCTAAAATATAGGTGTATATGGAGGAAGAGGGGAAAATTGTGTAGCGCTCATTAACGTAGTTTGAAACATAATTCCAGATGCAAAGGTCATGGGAGAGGTCCATGGACTTGATGTTTCACCAGAGAAGGTACCAAAAAAGGATTGGTAACTGGGTGGGATGGATGGGCCACCATACAAATGTGCCTCTAGTGTGGTTACAAATAGATGAGGTTACAACTTGGGTTTTCTCAGCCATGGTAGCAGATACAGGCTAAGAAACCAAAGCAATTTGAGTCATGGTTAATCCCAAAGACAATTTCCAAGAGAAACTCAATGGTGAGTTGAAAGGAAAGGAATCAAATAAAGGAGCTTGAAATGGAGTATGAGGAGACAGAAAAGGATGGGCCTGATTAAAATGAGTCCCTACTCAAAAGGGAGAGAAGGGTTGAGGCTCCTCCTATGAAATCTCTTTGATACTCACAAGACCAGTTGGAAGGGGTTCATCATCAGGTCTAAGATATATAGTTTGGGTTTGTGTCTAAGACAGTGGAAGAGAGTGAGAAGGTCCTGAAGTGATAGGTGTAGATGGCTGAGGTACCTTAGGTTATAAAACGTGGGGTTGAGTTGTCTCTAACTTGGGAAAGTCAAGTTCAATAACCTCAGGTAAAGATATTTTAGGTGCTTCATTATCAACTATGTCAAAGTCACCAACCAATGGAGAGGCAATCTTAGGCTCCATACTCATAGGAAAGGATGATTTTGGTGGATCTATCTCAGATGGAGGTTCAAAATTAATAGCCACTAATGTAATGGATTTGTTAGTCTGTGTTTTCTTATGCTTTTGACAACGTCCAGGATTTTCCTTTGGTTGAAGAGGAGGTTTATTTTTCATTCTACGCAAACAATGGAGTAAAGAGTCTTGTTCTTCAATGGTGGATTAAAAATTAACACAAAAAATAAATTGGAGGGTAAACTAGGTATAAAGGTTTACCAAGAAACTGTGAAATTTTTGTAGCGGCTACAACCACCCTCCAAAATTTTTCCTTAGCTTCGTTTTGGAGCCTCCCTACCAACCTTTCATGGCAGCATGTCTTGCTTCGTCAAGTACATAAGATTCAGTGATTTTCTTGTAGAAATGCAGCCTGTCTATTAGAGCTCGATGCATTCCCCTCACAGGTTGTTTCTCTAGACTTGGTCTAGCTATAGGCTGAGCAACTCTTTCAAGAAATTGTGCAATTCTAGAGAGAAACCAACCTTCCCTCTAGAATTTGTGCAATTTAGTCTAGCAGCCATCTGGGCTCCAGAATTGCACAATTCTGCCAATCAGGCTTCATCCAGAAAATTGCACAATTCTTCCCAACAGGGCTACTCAAAACAGGAATTGTGCAATCCTGGGCAAGAATCAGCTAATCTGCCCAAAAATTGCTTAAATCTCTTGGGCAACCAGCCCAACTCCCATCCAGAAATGCGCATTTTCTCCTAGCAGTTGAAAAACCTCTTGCATGTGCAGTTGGGTTGACCAGTTCCACCTGGGACCAAGGAAAATTAACTTGCATGCATGGCTTTCTTTTCCCAGAATAGAAAAAGGAAACATACAAAAAGCATCCCTTGATTCATGGAGCTATTTTTAGTAGTTGGAGGTTACATGCAATGATCGTTTTAGAACCTTTCCTCCAAGTGTCTATTTTTCCTAGATTTGTGCCATGCGCGGCATGAGCCGAAACTTATTTATTCGATGCATCAGTGCTCATTCTTTCACATCGATCTTGGATCTCTGACATCCCACAGCACATCCAGGACTCATCGACACATCCGGATCAGCTATTCACAGGTAAGTGGTCTCAACTTTTCTTTTTCAACATTTCTGTTGCTTTTTGTTTTTTCTCTTATGTGAGTGTTGTTTTCTTGATTTATTTGAGCACTTGTTGTAATTTACATGCATACTAGCTTGTACTAGCACCATTTCATTTTTCATTTCTATCTCACTGTTGTCGCATGCATAAAACTGTTTTGCACAAACATTCGCTGATTCAGTGACTCACTTCACCCACATGCATGTCGTTCCATTTTCGACATATTTCATTCATTATTTTCATGCATGATCATTTTATTTTTTTTACACTCAGTATCACCACACATTCCCTTTCACATTTACATTTAGTTGCCCGTCGGCAGGTCTGGGTAGCCTTGGCCTAGACTTTACCTCACCAAGACAACATTGTGCAATCGTGAGAGGAAAGGCTTTGTATTCTCCTCGGGAAATATGCATTTTTGGCCAGCAGTTATTCCCTAGGCATGCTTTGCGCAATTCTAAGGGACAGCGACTGTTGGCCCAGAAAATTGCACAATGCAGTAACTGAGCCTATTGTCATTGCTAGCTGGAATTGTGCATTACGCAATTCCAACAGTCAACAATCATCCTGGATTGAGCATTGTGAAATTCTGGTAGCCATTCAGCCTCCCTAGACATCCCATACTACCTTTTGCACAGTTCTGGCAGCCAGTCACCTAGCCTCCCAGAAGAAATTGCGCAATCTTTGCCTATCAATCCCTAGGTATGTGTTATGTCATCCCCAAATTTTCTTTGGTTTTTGCTGACAAATTTCTTGCCATGCATGTCACTTTGTCCCCAGATCTTTTAGATGTTCACCCGCCTCTTAGCAGTACAGGATCAATGACCTCCAAGAGAGCAGGATCAAAGGACACTGATGGAAGTGCAACTAGAGTAGCAGCTGAGCGAGTGTCCTCAAGTCTACCAATCTATGAAGATACCAAGCTGATTCTAGACAAGGACATCAAATTGAAATGGAAAGAGGTCAATGATGCATTTACATGCACATTTGGAGAAGACCTCAAATACCGTTAGGTATACATGAACATTCACAAGTTCAACTTGTACTCGATTGCACGGAGATACCCTGTGTTCCCATGAGCGGACATGATACACTGGATCATCTCACACACTGACCCCAAGATGATGACCTCAAGCAGTGTCAGTGGGACGAAGATTGCAACCTTCAAGGCAGAGGATTATGATGATATGTATCAAATTTTAGAGCCCGTGACTATCATGGAGACTCCTTTCAGCTTACTCAGCAATAATTCCAACTCCAAAGACATTCTGAAAAACTGGGTAAAGGAGCTGGCTAGATTCAGGATGATACCTAACCATATATACAAGACGAAGATACTGCGGATGGCATATCAATACCTGGTCATCCTTGCATGTCAACTGTATGGCCAATAAAGCATGAAAATATTCCCACAGAGTTGGGTGATTGAGCTGGACCAACTAGCCAGAGAGGGAAAACCATGCAATTGGTCCGGCATGTTGTCTCATCAGCTGAAGGAACAGGTAATGAGGGCTCGACAGCCACCCAAAGGTATGCAAGTAGAAATCTACATGTCCACCTACATCTTTAATGTAGTTTGCACCTGACAGGAGTTCTCGGGCTTGAAGTGGGCATGGTCACTGATGGAGATCGTTGTGAACACTTATTGTAAGATGTTGTCTGAATGCAGGTTCAGAGGAGTTATCGCATGGCTTTCCGATCATTTTCTCACCCCAGTCTACAAGATCATATTCGAACAGGATCCACCCTGCATGTTGAAGGTAGAAATGAAGGCACTAATAGACATTGCTGATTGGTATGCCTCACCGTTTGGTACCTTCATATGAATGTACAGTGCGAAGAATCCTTTGCATGTTCTACTGAAGTTTTCCTTGGACATACTCATCATGCAGGAAGTAGCATGTAACATCTCGGTGGGATTGACAACTAGATTGCACCGGAAGAAGAAGGCACCTTGGCCCGCTCTTCTATTGTGGATTAGGTTATAGGAGATCTAGAGTTTCAAGCATGCAGATGTTGAAACAGAGAAGATGAAGAAGTATCCGTTCAACCTCCAAATTTACAATCCATATGACCCACACTATCTTGTGAAAGATCATTGCACGAGAGTACAATTCAACTAGATCCATTGGGAATTTCATTAGGCAGAGGAGGACCCATGGAGGTATTGCTAAAGTTTCTCGAGACCCAATAAACAGGTTGGCTTCACTGTGGAGTGGTTAGTGAAGCATCATCCCAAAGAGCACCAAAAGCAGCAGCAACAGTAGAGGTGGACATACTAGTGCCCGACAAGGGCAAGAGGAAGATTCTCGATCACATGGAGGAAGAGAAAAGCTGCAAGTTCTGAGTAGATCCACTTTTAGAGAAAGTAGCTATGGCTATCGAGGCGAAGGGGCAACAACACAATAAGCGAATCGCGCAAAGACAAAGGGAGAAATGATGAAGGGAGGAAACAAATAAGGAGTTGCATGAGTTGAAGGAGCAACTCCAAAAGGAGCAAGAGCTACACAAGTAGGAGAGGGAAGTGCAACAACAATAGGTACAACAGGGGGTGAAATATCTGAAAATAGATGAAACAACGTCTATTCATGTGGTGGACTCATCAGAACAACTGGCATTAGGTAGACAGGGTGAACCATCGCATGAGTAAGACGTTTCTTGTGAGATAGAGCAAGCACTTCAACAGTTGGATACGGATATGGAGCAACAGGAAGTGGAACAAGACATCGACCTCATGCTTTATCACCTAGAGGTTGAATTACCCACCTCACCGCATCTAGAAGATGATAAAGTCTCAAGTGAACAAGGAGGCATTGAGATCCTTCGAGATTAGCCAGAAGGAGAGATCCACAACATCTCATTCGACGAGTCTCAACAAAGAGTGGTGCAGTCTCTTAGAGTGTCAACTCTGGATGATCATACATCTCCTGTGCAAGTTTAGGAACGAGTGATCGTGTCTGACGTGCGCAAACATCTAGCATCCTTGGTCGATGATACCATATTATATGTTGAAGACACTAGCTTAAGTGTTCGTTTTCTGATAGCTGAGAATGAGCGAATGGCTAAGGAACTACAAATGGCCAAGCAAGGAGGATATTTGGTTATAGCATCTGCCCAAGCAAAACTAAAGAAGGAAATACTAGATGAAGTGTTATCCCTTAACATAGTCATGTGGGTGTTGTATTCCAAGTTTTGTATCATTCACAAGGTAGTCATCCATCTCAATAGATGGCAGCAACGATGTGTTAGAAGAGCACGTATCTTGGAAAACGTGCATGCTATTGTTTATTATAGGAAAACATTGACAATGTGATACAAGGGAAGCCCACTTCACTTTACTAAGATGATGAAGCTGAGAGTGGCCGAGATGAAGGCACGTATTCGAAGTCATATCTAGAACTATGAAGAGCTCACGCAGCTCATCACTAGTATATAGGATTCCCATGCACGTGTATTCAAGAGTATGGATGTTGTGGCATGTGCACATGCAATCCCATCTATTAAGACTCTCACCCAGGTGAAGAGAAAGGCACAACTCTGACTAGAGCTTGACTCGTACTTTAACGAGTTGATTCACATTGTCACCAGCCCAGACTTTCCCATCAGTGCAAACATCATGCACAAGTATTTTGTTGGTCTGGCCACATTGAAGATAATGATGTGCATGATTTCAAACGAGTTGGATAGAGGAGCTCGAGTAGTGTATTGGATTCTATGGAGGCAAGACTCAAGTTCCAGAAATATGTCACCTTGGAGCACACAGACACCATCGTAGACTATCGGTCTTGGCATCAGTACGCTACTATCAACCACAATGAATATGTCGAAGAGTTGGTCTTCCAACAACTATCTTAGTCATAGTGATGTCTATCATGGCTTGCTCAAGCCCTTTTGTCTCACATGGGTACATGTGCATTGTAATGTAACATCCTGTCAAGTGTAAGTTCAAGTGTCGATAGTTGGATGTAATAGTCGTAGAGTAGACGAAGAGTCATGAGGGTAGATGAACTATCACAAAGGGGAATGTCAAGGGTCACCCCACCCTTTACTATAAATAGTCCCTAATAACTCATTGTATAGGCTTTTGATTAGCCAAGCTTCTGATAAGACTATCTTGGAGAGAGCTTGGATAGGATTGTAATGAGCCTTGGCTTCTCCACTGCATAGAGCTAGTACATCTCTTTGGAGGAGCAGGCAGTTGTGGCTATAACATTCTGCTGTCAGAACTAGTGGTTGGACATGGATGTATTGTATGACTGGAACTTACACTTATTAATATAGCAAGAGCTAGCACATTTCATGCATATGTTGTATTGTATTCTATTCTATCTAGTTTACTCTAAATGATATATGTATATGTTTTCTTACGCATGCATGTATAGCTTTCTGTGTATGTATGTATGAATCTTTTTGAAATGTGTTGTTGTTTTAACCATCACTTTGCATTGCTAGCTAACTTGCCTTCCATGTTGTGATGCATATTTGCTCGTATGTTCCCTTCTTAACTCCATCCTATCACAGGTTTCCAAGGGGTGCACTCATCTCAACCCTCATGTTTTAGAACCTCTCATGCACCTTCCTTGGCTCACTACATATGTCACACCCTTGCTACCAACAGAGTTATCTTACTTGCCTCTGTGCAAAATAGCGATCAAGGCATTACTATACGACCCACTGCTGGGACTCCTACACCAAATAGTCTAAGGTCTAACTGGGAATTATTACTGGGGAGATCCCCTGACATGTTGGCGGGTCCAACACCATCAAAATTTTTGGTGCTAGAAGGAGGGCTAGATGAAAATTTGTGTCCTCTCATCCTATTTTTAACATTTTCATATCTATCATGGATTCTTGCACTCTTCTCCCTCCATGATGTTTTTTGAATCACGAAGATGTCACCATCACGAGGGTGTTCTTTAATCTCTTGTCTACTTACGCATATGATAGTGAAGGAGAAGTGGTCTCGCCTGATTTCTTACATGACCTTCTTTCCATGCTTCATGAGGAAGATGGATGTTCCGACGAATAGGCTAGCTTGCTGCTTGCATACACACTCTGTGGATCTCCACATCGATGGTTGTGCAGCCTACTGGCTGATAGCGTGCACTCACTTGAACACTTCTATGATCTCATTGAAGACACTTTCTATCATTTTGATCAAGACCAAATTGACCAAAAACTGTTACAACAACATAAAGGTTTGCATGAATTGACTATGGATATTTTGCAGCGCTTCCATTGTTTGCAGTTTCAAACTCCAAAGAGCCAAATGAAATTTTTCTATCTTTGGGACCGATTCAAGTACTGTGTTAAGAAATATCCTCATCACAAGAAGAAGTTCGAAATAAAGCCTCACTCAGTATTCTTCAGTGATGGAGCTACGCAATCAAAGATGGATGCCATCACTGTCACAAGTGACTATCCGCCATCCCCTCATCAAACAGATCCACCACTACAGAGTGATGTTGAAGATCATGCTCACACACCTTTAGCTGTCACATTCTCCCAACATCACTTCGCTTAATTTTCGCGCAGATTTGGTTGTAAGTCCATCGAATTGTCACATGCATTTTGTTCCACAACCTCCATCTTCGTACTTGGCTAATCCTTCAGATGATATTGTCTTGTGTTCTTCATTTCGGACTCTAGGCTTGTTGTTAACAAGGATCAAGCCACTGACGCAGTTGGTGTTGCACAACCAACATGCTCTATCATTCATGAAGAGTATGACTTGGGGCTTGAGCATTAACACTCGACGAAGGATGACTCCCTTTCGTCCATGCCTCCTCCATTCTTTCCTGAAATCTTTGGTGAACCTTCCATCCATGATTTCGCATGTGTAACTTCATCCACAGATGCACCCAATGTTGACCACTCGCAGGATACATGAGATGTCAGTCCATCATCCAACAATGGAGAGGATAAATTATTCATTAAAAATCCACTTGATTTTTCATTTGCCTTTTCTGGAAACATAGAGGATGAATTTTTTCACTTCTCATCCACCCCTCTCCTTGATTCATCAGATCATGAGGATGTCGTTGAAATCATTGATTTTTCTTATCGTGGTTATTGTGACCCATATACTACCATATTCAATCACGATCATGTTTCTATCGCACATGATTTTTTGAAGCCATTGACTTATGATTATCTATCAGACAATGAAGTTGAAACACCTAAGACTGTCAAGGAACTTTAGCCCAAGCTAATGGTTATGTCAGGCCCTCACTCTCTTGGGGTTAGTTTCACCTATGATCAGGAAATTTTTCAATCACCTAAGGCTCCTCATCACTCATCTGTATGCATTAGAGATCAATCTCAGACACAAATCATACTTCCTCCACTCAAACTGCACAATCCCATGGCTCATGCATTGGATGAATCTTACATCACAAGCACATGTGCATGATGCAAGCTGCATTTGTTTCTTTCGTTTGCTTGCATGTCACAATCAAGAGTCTGCATATGCTTCAAAGCTGCACGCAATGTCGCACAACATCGTGATAAGTCCACGGACTGCTTTTCATGCACTTGCACTCACTTATGTAACGTGGACACTTTTAAACATAAAGTGTGTTTGTCTTCATTGTTATATCTTTCTTGATTGTTGGTATTCACAACTTGGTTTCTCACGGACCAAGCCTTCACCAACATGGGTCAACCAATGCGTTGGTGGTTGCATTGGAAATATCACTTCATGTGATGAGGCCCATGCACCATTAGCTTAGGAGTAGGTGTAGTGTTTTCTTTCAGTTGATTTGCTTGCATGTTTGTTTTCTTACTTATTTTGTTTGTTTGTTTGTCTACTTTCTTGTTTTCTTACTCACTTTTCTTTCGCATTCGCTTATGCTTCTGCTTTGCTTTGTTGTTTGTTCACTTGTTTTGTTCGTAGGTTAGTTTCGCATGAAACCATGTATGACTCTTGAAACAAGCTAGGTAATGTAAAAGAGGCCTTGTTCTGCTATCACTACTTGGTTATCTGTCATCCTGTCTCTATATGAAGAACTTGTTACTTTTAGCCTATGATACGTCGAAGGAAAATACGTACTGTTTGAGGTGAACCTTGGTGAAAACACAACACCTATGCACTAACTAGTGTCACCTACTCTAGTCGGTTATTTTTGGGTTAACCCTTGTCAGCTCAGTCAAGTAGAGTAAGGTGAGGGGGAAAACCTTAACAAGCATGTCAGAGGTATATATTAAACTACTTCTCTGAAGGAACAACCTCTTCTTCTCTCAATAAGTCGGGATCCATCTTCCGCCTCTGAAATGAATAAGTGCTATGCACAGTTGTGAAAATTTCAAAAAATGAAAAAATGAAAAGTGAAAATTTTGAAAAATGAAAAACGGATAAGGCGAAATAAGAGAAAGGATTCTTGCACAAAGAGGTGATGCAAGTAACTCCACCGAGGTACTGACCAGGATTGTTGGCAGCAGAGCGATGCTTGTGTTCTTGCGTGACTCTGCTGGGGTATTATCTAGGCCTGCTAGTAGTGGAGAAACACTAGATATGAAACTAAGACTCTGAAAATTATATTGCTTTTGCACCAATATACCCCTCAACCCAAATCAAAACAACTATGTTTCCTTGGCTTGGAATGTGTATCAATCAACCAAGAGTTTTGCAAATGCTACATCTTACAATCAGGCTAGTGTGAAACCAAGACGAACTAAGAACTGAACAAAACTTCCGAAGGTGTTAGACTTGTTTTTCACGAACAAAGTCCATTCAGAGAGCTTGAGTTCTACTAGTGTGTTACCAAGTGTTGTAGCAGCTACAACCACCCTCCAAAATGTTTCCTTAGCTTTGTTTTGCAACCTCCCTACCAACCTTTCATAGCAGCATGTCTTGCTTTGTGAAGTACACAAGCTTTATTGATTTTCTTGCTAAAAGGAAACTTGTCTATTAGAGCTTAATGCATTCCCATCATAGGTTGATTCTCCGAACTTGGTCCAGCTACAGGATCCTTCAAGGAATTGCTCAATTCTGGAGGGAAACTAGCCTTCCCTCCAGAAATTGTGCAATTCAATCTGGCAACCTGCTGGGCTCCAGAATTGCATAATTATGCCATTCATGCTTCATCCAGAAAATTCTGCAATTCTTCCCAGCAAGGCTACTTAACCCAGGAATTATGCAATCTTGGGCAATAGTCAGCTGCTCTACCCAGAAATTGTGCAAATCTCATGGGAAATTAGCCCAACTCCCATTCAAAAATGTGCATTTTCTTCCACCAATTGAGCAACCTCTTGCATGTGCAGTTGGTTTGACCAGTTCCACCCGAGACCAAGGAAACTTGACTTGCATGCATGGATTGCTTTTCCCGGAATAGAAAAAGTAAACATGAAAAAAGCATCCCTTGATTGAGGGAGCTATTTTATCAACTGAAGGTTACATGCAAAGATCGTTTTAGAACCTTTCCTCCAAGTGTCGCTTTTTCCTAGATTTGTGGCATGCACGTCATGAGCCCAAACTTATTTATTCTACACATTAAAGCTCATTTTTTCCCATCGATCTTGGAGCTCTGACATCCCACAGCACATTTAGGACTGTTCAACACATCCAGCTCAACTATTCACAGGTAAGTGGTCTCAACTTGTCTTTTTCAACATTTTTGTCACTTTTCGTGTTTTCGCTTGTGTGAGTGTTGTTTCCTTGATTTATTTGAATGATTTTTGTCGTTTACATGCATACTAACTTGTACTACTATCGTTTCAGTTTTCATTGCTATCTCATTGTTGTCGCATGCATGAAACTGTTTTGCACAAATAGTCGTCGATTAGGCGACTAGCTTCACCCACATACATGTCATTTCGTTTACTGAATCTTTCATTCACTATTTTCATGGACCATAATTTGCTTCTACTTAGACTCAGTATTTCCATGCATTCACTTTCACATTTGCATTCAGTTGCCCGTCGGCTAGTCTGGGAAGCCTTGGCATAAATTTGCATCACTAAGACAACATTGCGCAATTCTAAGAGGGACGGCTCTATATTCCCCTTGGGAAATGCACATTTCTACCCAGCATCTATTCCCCAGGCCTACTTTGCGTAATTCTGAGGGACAGTGACTGTTGGTCCAAAAAATTGCGCAATGCAATCACTTATCCTACAGTCATTACCAGTTGGAATTGCTCATTGCACAATTATAACAGTCAGTAGTCAGCCTGGATTGCACATTATGAAATTCTAGCAGCTAGTCAGCCTCCCTAGATAGCCTAGACTACCTTTTTCACAGTTCTAGCATCCAGTCACCCAGCCTCCCAGAAGAAATTGTGCAATCTTTTCCTATCAATCCCCAGGTATGTGTTACGTCATCCCTGAATTTCCTTTGGTTTTCGCTAATAGATTTCTTGCCATGCTTGTCGCTTTGTCTCCAGATCTTTAAGTTCTTCACCCGCCTCTTAGCAGTTCAAGGTCAATGGCCTCCAAGAGAGCAGGATCAAAGGATGCTGACAGAAGTGTAACTAGAGTAGCAGCTCAGTGAGTGTCCTCAAGTTTACCGACCTATGAAGATACCAAATTGATTCTAGAAAAGGACATCAAACTGAAATGGCAAGAGGTTAATGATGCATTTACAGGAAAATTTGGGGAATACCTCGAAGACTTCCAAGTATACGTGAACATTCACAAGTGTGGCATGTACCGGATTGCGTGCAGATACCCCGTGTTCTCATGAGTAGACATGATACACTGGATCATCTCACACACTCACCCCGAGATGATGACCTTGACCAGTTTCAGTGGGACGAAGATTGCAACCTTTGTGGCAGAGGATTATGATGAGATGTATCAGATGTCAAATCTCGTGAAAATTATGGAGACTCCCTTCAGCTTACCCAGCAACAATGCCAACTCCAAAGACATTCTGAAGAAATGGGTAAGGAGCCGGCTAGATTTAGGATGACACCCAACTAGATCTACAAGAAAGAGATATTACGGAAGGCATATCAATACTTGGTCATGTTTTCATGTTGACTATATGGCCAATAAATCACGGAAACCTTCCCAGGGAGTTGGGTGATCGCGCTGGACCAACTGGCCAGACAGGGAAAACCATGCAACTAGTCTGGCATGTTGGCTCATTAGCTAAAGGAAAAGGTAATGAGCACTTGAGCGTCACCCAAAGGTATGCAAGAAGAAATCTACATGTCTTGGATGTAGTATGTGCCCGATGGGAGTTCCGGGCTTAAAGTGGGCATGGTCACCAGTGGAGACTATTGTGAACACTTATTGTAAGATGTTGTCGTAGTTTTAGAGGAGTTATCACATGGTTATTCGATCATTTTATCACCCCGATCTACAAGATGATATTTGAACAGGATCCACCTTGTGTGTTGAAGGTAGCAATGGAGGCACTAATAGAAATTGTTGATTGGTATGCCTCACCATTTGGCACCTTCATACGAATGTATAGTGCAGAGAAACCTCTGCATGTTCTACCGAAGTTTTCCTTGGACATACTCGTCATGCAAGAAGTAGCATATCACATCTCAGTAGAATTGACAACTACGTTGCACCAAAAGAAGAAGGCACCTTGGCCCACTGTTCCATTGTGGATTGGCTTATAAGAGATCCATAGTTTCAAGAATGCGGATTTTGAAGCAGAGAATATGAAGAAGTATCCATTCGATCTGTATGACCCACACTATCTTATGAAATATCACTACACAAGAGTATAGTTCAACTTGATCCACGGGGCATTTCATTGGGCGGAGGAGGACCCATGGAGATATTGCTACATTTTCTCCAGACCCAATGACCAGGTCAGCTTCGCTGTGGAGTGGTCAGTGAAGCAACGTGAAGCATAATCCCGAAGAGTACCAGAAGCAGCAGTAGTAGTAGAGGTGAACATACTAGTGCACGATAAGGGCAAGGGGAAGATTGTCAATTGTTGGCTTATTGGGGCCTGACCCATGTGAAAAAGTGATTTAGCCAAACAAATCCCGAACTATCGACCCTTTCGGCAACAGTTCGCAGAGTACGAATTGAGGTCTCACCTGAGGTAGTATGGAAGGGTACTAGAACCAGGTTTCCACACCCTAGGGATGTCTTGATGAGTTCTGGGAAGATCGTGACCTGATCCGGCATGGACGCACTGCTCCGCGCAGTTGTCTGACCTTCGCATAGTTTTGGTACAGAGTGCAAAGAGGTACTGTCTAGATCCTTTACCCTTACTGTGTTTTTATTATAGATCTAACTTAATTTTGTGGGCCCAGTAATGTTATCAATCATTCACATTCATAACAAGTGCACGCAGTCATAGAATGTAAAGAGATGCATAAAAATATAATATAAACATAAACACACAAATCTACAAGTAGATGCACAATATTTCAGAATCCACGTATATTTTATTAAATTGTTCCATTACAATCCCACTCCACCCTGTGCACTCAATTGCAGGGGTCCACACGCACAGCTACGTACTCTACCAGGTCTCTGCACACACAGCTACATAGCCTTTTCTTACTACTACCAACCACGACTCGGACTTACAGACTTAGAGTGAATTTCTCCTTCAAACACCCATAATACTTAAGATTAAGAGTCCAAACTCCTCTCTACCCTAGAGCCTTGCTCTTTTTATACATTCCCATGGTTCGTGGACCATGGGTAGGCCAACACATTCTATATTAAATTACGATATTTTAAGGGCAGACTACCTTAGACTCTTGCCCTTCGCGCCCACATTTTGCGGGGTATTTACATTACATTGACCCAAAATTGGGCTTTAAGCCCCAAAAATCCACTATGGGGGTGTCTGCTACCTAACAGGCCCCCAACACAATAATTGTGACTCATCCTGAGTCACTCAGCTGGTGCAGTGATCTTCGCGCGAAGGCCATCCAGCAACTTCTGCGCTTCGTGGACATCAGCCACATATTCTTCCGTTGTCTACTGTGTCAAGTGTGCGCAACTTTCTGATGCATTGTTGTCAAAGGCACCCTCTTGCCTTAGCGCATATGTATCCTACATCTGGGTTAGCTTCCCCTCAATCGTGGCAGTGACCGTGAGCACTTCCTTGAACCAAGGCTGGATGTGTGCTTTAAGCCCTACTTCTTTCTGGCGTGCGACATCCACCTATTCCTTCAGAGCCTGAGCCTCCCTCATCTTGGCCAATCAATGAGTTAGGGCGACCATCTACGCGATCCCCCGGACATTGTCATAGGCCTGCTATAACTCCCACACTTATGTCTCTAACTGTTGTAGCATTTGGTATTCTTGTAGTGAAGTGAGCGTAAGGAGGGACTGATCCAACAATCCTGTGCAGTCCTGTATAGCACGCTCTATCACTTCCAACCCCAATTGAATGGCACGGTGGCACTGCTCTATGACTTCCGGGGGTGTAGAGGGCTGCACCTCCAACCTTAGCTCCACGATCTGCAAGTTCAGCTCCAACTGAACCTTCACAGCCTCCTCCTGGGTCTTGCGGACTCCAGATGCTAAGTGGTGAATCTTTTCCGCGGTGGGGAGTGTTGTCGGCACAGCCAACTCTGGTATGCTGCTACAGGCCTCCTCCATGGCTTGTTCTAATCCCTGGTTTTGTGCGACCAAGATGGCGTGCTGCAAGCTGAGCTGTTCTAAATTTAACTTGTGCTTGCTCAAGACTTGGAGGGTGAGGCCCTCCTTGGCGCGAAGCTCCGCAGTTACCCCATCCTACAGCTGGTATAGGGTTTCTCTAGGAAGGGCATCCAAATTCAACCTCCAACCCCTCATGTCACCCTCAGCTTTTGCTAGGACTGCACCTTCTGGTAGCACCAAGGTGTTCACTGTGTGGGCTTGCAACATCTATTCAGCTTCGGATGCACCTTCTGCAAGGTGCGGTGTCATCATTCCTGGGTGTCGCACCTGTAACGCCTGCAACTGTGCTCTGAGCACCCCCAACACAGTTGTCTACTTCGTCATTAATTCTTCAAGAGCATCCTTAGTGACATTGGGAACTGCTTCACCACTGTCAAGAAGGTCTCCCTCAGAGGTCTTCGTTGCCTTTTTCTTTTTCCGCGTGGTGGGCTTCTCCTGGACGCGCGGCCTCTTGAGTTGGGTCACTTTTGGTGTAGGTTCCATGCGTTCCTCTATCTCAACCTCCCCCTGTATGTCCTACTCCGTGGACATTTCACTGTCTTCCTCGATCTATTCGGTGGTCGCAGTTGTGGTTTGTTCCATTTTCGTTGTCGCTGCTGCCTCAACCGCCTTCCGCTGCGTGGCCGCTTCCTGTTCTTGACACTTTCTCTCTGCCAACTTCGTAATGCACAACATGGCTTCCTTCTTCCACTACTATGCTGCAATATTTTCTAGTTTTCCCAAGTTCGGAGCATGCCACTCCAGAGACCATGCTGCCATTACATTGAAGATTGCATCATCCGTTGCAATGAACGAAAGATTCACCCATGTTCGGGCTAGATCATTTTGCGCCTGGATATACAGATTATGCATATCTACCTTGAATTCAGCCGCGCTTTGCAATTTGTTGTATACTATTGGGGACAAGCATGACCTATGGTTGATCCATGTTCAGATGCTCACCTCCATGAACACCCAAAACCCCTTGATCTCGTGAACCCTCATTGCGTCTTTCATCACGCAGAGCGAGGTGTACCTCGCGGCTTCAGGTAGGTTCCTCTTAGTGGTGGGAAACTGGCTGTACTCTGGTAGCTCCCCTGCAACCAATAGGATGGATAAGAGCAACCACGCGTAGTGGAATGTCTTACCCTGCTCTTAGGCCTCCCTACAATTTGTCAAAAATTTATTGCAGAGAAACTGTGCCTAGTTGAACTGGACCCCCTCTGCACACTGCACTGCCAACGCAATTACAGATGCTAGCACCTCGTCTACACGACATTTCCTCATGAGATTGCCGGCCAGTAGCTGAGTGGTGATGTGCACCCCTTGGTTCTTGATGCTTGCTATTACATACCCTCTTTTCCTCTTCTCTAGCTTATATTTGGCCTTCATAGCTTTTGTGAGGCCCAAGCCGTTGCTCTTTCCTGCTATGGCTACGGGATTGTTTCCTTTGATGGGCAGCCGAGAAATTTGGTGAATTAAGTCAACCATGATGGGAATCGACTCCTCCAGCCAAAGATACCCATCATGTACTAGACACAATAGCTATCGGATAACAAAAATTGTGATGGGCGCGTGGTGGTAGTGGGGTATCCACTATAGATGGAGTAACCCAGCCTTCTCCACACTGCGTAACCATTTCTGCTGCAGTAATTTCTCTGTAGCCAACTGTGGGAACTTCTCGCTGTCCGTGAGGTCCCAGTATTTGAACTTTATATTCGGTACCCGTCCCAGCGGCAGACCATCAAACCTTATTTCATCCGAAAGAATCGGGGTTTGGAGCGCACTCTTCGTGGCCTCCAGGTCCTTTAGTATATTGGTTGTCTCTTTCCACGGGGGGATGTAGTGGGGCAAATTTATCACTGAAGGTACCTGGGAAGCATTTTCCTCCTCATTGTCCTATGCTTCAATTTGAGTGATCAGGGCTTGCAAATCTTCCTCCTCCTCCTTGGCTTCAAAGGTGACAGCTTTGCCCTTCTCTACCATTGACAATTTACTAAATTATGGGTTCCATGGTGATACCCGGACTAGCCCCATTTGTCTACTTGTCTTTTTGTGGTCACAACATGCGTGGGGACTTTGGAACCTCTGGTGCAGTTTCCGCCTCTCCAGGCTCCTCCTAGGTCACACGGGGCTCTGGGGTAAGCTCCATGAATCTCACTCTAGTTCTTGCAGCCATCATCGTTTCTATACTAGATCCGCTCGGTCACGTACTCACCGATGGCCAGGTAGCTTGGTGTTCAATGCTCTGTACTAGCACAAATATTAAACAACCAAGTGTTGCCTCAAAGCTACCCCAAGGGTTTTTATAGTCACATTTGAATTTGAATTCAACCATTCCTTCCACTTCTGGGTCATTAATACCTTTCTGGCAACAGATCGTCCCGAATCGAGCTCTTAATTTCTATCTTAATGACCCGCTACCCACTCCTTTCTGCCTTAAAGTGGACCTCTTGTCATGAACAGTGACATCAACAGTCACGTTCCAGCCTACCCGCACAGCACCGTAGCCCCTTACACGCAACCGCGACCCTTGTGACATACTAACCCTGCGCGGAACCTCCTTCCCACGCAGCTCTCCTACAAATTCATTTATAGTCCCACACCCTCTTTCAACTACTTGGAGCGCTGAGACTGTGCTTCCTACAGATAGTCAGGTGGTCGCACCCCTGGTGCGAGGACTCAATTTTCCTACTAGCCCGAGCCACAGGCACCCTTCAAACACTCTTGCATCCGTTAGTGTGTTGTGTTCTTCTTTGCATGGTATGCGCCCCTGTTTAGTAGAGTGTGGTTGCAACCATGGTAGTAGGGTCGCAACTCCTTCTAATGCAATAGTAGGGCTAGCTAGACTTGGTCCCATCATGTTTACTTTATCGCAGCTCGCTTGCGCGACTTCGGTTTCCAATTTTTTGATTTCTTTGTCCAATATCATGCTTTTCTTCCTCAGTCACGCCCAATCTTCATTGATTTCGCGAAGCTTCAAGCTCCCTTGCCAAATGGCTTCCTGTAACTGCCTAATTCCTATACCCAGATCCTCGCGTCCTGTCCCAACTACCAGAGTTTTAGTCTGGTGATTCTCCTATGCTTTCCTGGTTTCATTTCATCTCATAGGTGTTGGGGTAATTTCCGTGCTCCAGTTTTTGCTTATGGCCCTATAGGCCCACTGGACCACTGGTATGCGCAAGTCCCAGTCAATTCATCCTGTCTGGTAAACTCTATTCATGATTCCACATAGCTTTTTGAAGGCTCTAACGTGGAATTTTTGTGGCCTGTGTCGTGTTTCCTGCATTGGGTTCTGATTTTCGATCCTTCATCTAGGGTATGCTTGCACAACACACATCTGCACCCATCAAAAACTGCCTTGTCTTGGCTGCCCATCTCGTGTTCGACACTAGGGACTTCCACACCGTAAGCACATCCATCTTCTACATTCACGCTAGTTCCCCATAGTCTTCTGATCTGTATGCCCCCATCCTGCGAGTGTCGCACGCAACACCCAGTCTAGTGCACCGCACTACTGTTGTTCCAGTACTGCACTTTCAAAGTTGTCTAAGGATTCATCCAATATTTTTACCCCATCATATGTTGGTAGTTTGTTGGCTTCAATCGTCACGCACTACAGTGATCTAATCATCATGTTGCAATTCAACATTGGTACTTCGTGCAACCGGTTCTGCCATCATTCTATTTCTTCATTTGAATCTGAAGTATAGGAACTGTCACGCTCCCATGAGATTCTCCCATTTGCTATTGGGTTTACCCAATCCTGGTCTTGCATCGTTATCTGGTAAATGAAATCCATCTCATCGTCGCTATCATCGTCGCAAACTGGTTCATTGTAACGCGCTCCTTCAGCTGGATCTAGCGGAACTACTACACGTAGAGACTTTTTATCAAATATCATGTGCCGCTTCTTCAGGTTGATGACTCAATTCATATCAGTGGCCCGATCTATTCCTAGCAATGCAAGGTAAGGGTTGCTATCCACAATCTTTATTACCTAAAAGTTCGTCTGTGTGCTTGCACCTTCAATATCCACTGTTACCCCTTGCAACCTTCCCATGGGTAAGATCTTTTGTTGGTTTTCCATCCGTAATTGAATAAGAGACTGTTGTAATGTAGGCCTACCCATGCGTTCCCACGTCTGCTTTGGTAACACATTCGCATCCGAAAAAATGTCCAGGATTACCTGATCCATTTCATACTCACCTCTTGCCACAATTCTACTATTTCATACAATTTTCAAACTGAAAATAGAGCCATATAAGATTATGGAAAATACCAATCAGGTTGATTGCAAAAACAACTTATGCTCTCGGTCCACTATCATTACACAAACTCCCTTAGTCTCATATAGTTGCACTTTTCCCTCTGCTCACAACAACATATTATCAACACTTTGCCTTCTCTCACACAAGCTCTTTGCTACGCACCCTTCAACTCTGCTCTCGTTGTTTGTCTCACAACACTCTCTCTGCTCTCGTTGCTCAACACATCAACAATACACCCTCCACCCCACATTGTTCGAAGGAAATCGATGGTTTTGTTCCTCTGATGCACACTAGACAATGTTGTCTCTACTGCCTGTTTCCATATTTTCTGAATGTATCTCAGTATGGCTCCTCCTGTTGTTGTTGTGTCTACTGGATGAACTCTATCATGGAATTTAAACATAAGAATGGGCTCTCGATTTCTTCACTGACTCCTTGTGTCATCCTCCATACTGATAATTTAATCTCAACTGTCCTAAACACACTATTGTGACTTCTCCACTTATTCATTTCTCCATAAAGATTGAAAGTACTCAGGAATGGCCACTTTATTCCTCATTTAAATCTACAAGACATGCACAGGAAGTAGACAATTTCCTTCTACATCTATTAATTTCTTCTCTGTGAATCGTTGTTCTCATTGCCTTGTCTAAGTGTTCTCTGCGGATCTTGTTGACTCCATAAACCAATTTCGATGAATCACATTTAATCTCTAGCTATCAACCCATCCATTCTTTTAATTATTTGTATTGTTATATCAGAGCCCCAACATATCGTAACTCATACAAATGAAACGTTATGATATCACATACCACTCGATACCTTTAACCCCTTGACGCTTAACTCCTTAAACATTTTCTTTCTCATAAGACCGGGTTATATCGGAGCCCCTGCATATCATAACTTTTGCAAAGTCCTAGTTGTGTTTTAGCTCCCTCTACTTAGCCCTTAGTTCCTTTTATCTCCACACGACCATATTCTAGATAATATCGGAGCCCCCTTTTATCGTAACTTTTTCAAATACCATTTACACATGAGTTACAAGGTCCTCAACCTCCGATATGATGACCTCCGGGATGACGTCATGCTTTGATCATCTCTCCACGTGGCACCT
This sequence comes from Pinus tabuliformis, assembly GCA_031772625.1. Classification (NCBI taxonomy): domain Eukaryota; kingdom Viridiplantae; phylum Streptophyta; class Pinopsida; order Pinales; family Pinaceae; genus Pinus; species Pinus tabuliformis. The sequence continues at coordinate 1,638,064,527 of CM062818.1, read as the reverse complement.
CCTAAGTGGTGACATGTGTCACTCTGATATGCCAATTTGAACCATCAAAAATGCTAAAACAAGCTACCACATGTCCACCGTACTACCACGTCATGCTGACATCAATTTCCACCGTAGCCTCTCAGAGCCAAACAAATTTCACCATGTGTCCTAGCAGAGGAGAGAGAAGGGGTCCCGACAAGACTTAGTTTAGGAACGAAATCCTTTGTTAATTCTGCTACACATCCCTTGACGCTTTTAAAAATATCGGCAACTCAATATATCATAACTTCAAGTGTTAAGAAGTTCTGAGGTTCATATGGCTTCAACCTTCCGATATTCCGATACTTGCCTACTCCGACCTCTGATGTTCCGATGACCTCCAGCTTCCGGTATCCTGATATGCTCTAACCTCCAATGTTGTGATGGCCTCCAGCTTTCAATATCCCGATATGTTCTAACCTCCAATATTCATCCTTCTACTCTATTGACCTTTGATATTTCAGCCTTCTTAGGACTTCCAGACCCTGACTTCAGCAGACCATGACTTTTGATCCATGAGTTCATTTTCAAACTTCCACACACTATTAGAAATCTCTTTCAGATCACTTCCCAATGGTGAAGGTCTAATGTAGTCCTTGAGCCCATATTCAAACTATAAAATGGATATAAGCTATCTATCATTCTTTTCTCATGGGATATTGAACTCCCAACCACCATAGTCATTATTTTATGGCTTCTCTAGTAAGCCTACTACTATGATGATTCTCTATAGAGAACTACAACAACCATGGGATTCCTCCTCGACTCCCAATCACCATAGTCGTCATTTTATGTATTTTCCAATAAGCATGCTATTGTGATGATTCTCTACCAGAAGCCTGCAGCTACCATAGGATTCCACCTGAGCTTGGACTACCCATCACCATAGTCATCATTTTATGGCTTTTCAATAAGCCTTCTATTATGATGATTCTCTACCAAAATCATGAAGCTGCCATAGGATTACTCTAGGACTCTCAATCACCATCCTAAATTGGTTGACATCAATTCCAACACAATCACAACCACTAGCCATCCAGACACAACCAATTGTCCAACATTAACTAACGGATCTCTGAGTTAGACTGTTGTGCCACTGCACAACTAACCTTCAACTAAATCCAACAATAATTAGAGGTCAATTAACAAAATACAACTGAAAATAACTAACTGGATTACTAAAATTTAGTAATCACACATGCATAACTGAACTCCAAGCCCTCTAACTCGAATTTACTAAGCTAACTGAGTGACAAGAGCCATGTCACACAATTTAACTACCTCCAAGTTGTCCTACTGATGCGGAAATTTGATTTACTCAATTTGACTAAGGCTAAACTTAAATTGAGTCTTTATTGCTACATTTTTGCAACGTGGTTGTTTATTAGTGACGTTAGGGGTGCACGTGTGGTGTGGGGGCCACCACATCCATGATGCCTATCAATAGAAAAATCTGTAAAAGTTATAAAAATATATATGTATGGGATTAGAGGTATATATGTATAATAACATTATATATATAATAGTGGTTGTTGAGACCTTAGTAAGGACTCCATAAACAAAAGAAATATATATATGGCAAAATCGCTCATAAGTAAATAAAGTGAAGTGATGAAGATTTGAGTCTGACGCTCAGGTGCAAATGGGGAACCATAAGCTTAAGTGAATAAATTAAAGCCGTTGAAGGGGGGTTAATAAGTAAAATTAATATAAGAGAAAAAAAAAATTATTATTATCTCATTCTTCTAACAATACAAGAGGAGTTGCATTAATAGTAGCAGCCACCCAATGGGGTAAGTTGGGTGTGGTTGTTACACTAGTATTATTTCAATCTATTGTTAGTACCCACTTTATCTGTTGTAATGGCATTGGCCAATTAGCATGATATGAGTGATCATATTCTCAGTCCTTGCAATCGAACATATGGTTCCTTTTTTACGTTGAATATAAATATGAGCAATCTAGGAGTTTTGTTCTAGATTTATGATTTTATTGTTTAAATGTTTTATGTCAATGGTAGAATTAATGAATGAGTTATGGAGTCTGTGCAATGTCCCTAGAAAGTGTATGTGTAAATACTTTCATGTGGTAAAATAACTGTGTCACTGCATAAACGAGTGAGCTCTATTCCTTTTACTGTTTTATGTTGGAGTTAGTTATGTGCATATGCGATTAAGGCCTATCGAATCTTTATGATTCTAGATAAGCCATATATTATCATGTGTGACCAATACCTATTGTAGATGTTGGGAATATATTAATGCATTCCTTAAGGGTTTATGAATGTATTTTTGTCTAATGGGTTTGTCTCTGACCTATGGAAACTACATCGGTTTGGTTTGGGTTACTTTAATCCATAGTTGAATCAATTTACCCTGTCTCCTTGATGGACCTTCAAAGGTTCTAAAAACCCATCAACATGCTTAAAGTGATATGTCGTCTACTTGCAGACATTGAAAATGTTGGTATCTAAGTTGGAATATTCTTGAACCTTGGGTCACTTCCCCCGTGTACCAGCAGGTGCATCCCTAACGAAGAATATATCCATTCAAGCAATTCAATGAAGGGTTAAACTCTCATTGGAGGAAATGGGATTTCTTAATCCTGATCTCTTGTTGGAGGTGGTTAGGACAGATAGAATATGTGGAAAAAGTCATAAGAACCTACAATTCTTCTCTATGAAGGTTATTGAGGATTGCAAAAAGGTTGATTGGGGATATCAAGCAGGGGTTAATCAATTCAAATCCCTGTGGCTTGATGGTTTTGGGAGCTTAGTAGTTTTCTTGTGTGAAGTCATGGGCTGATAGGCAAAGACCTCCCCTAAGGCTTTAAAGTGGTAGTAACGGTTAGCAATGAGTTTGTTAACATGAGTTTTCCACATGAATTTTAGTTAACTCAACTACTATAGAGGCTTGAATCTCTTCATCTGGACCTCATCACACTCAATCGAAACATGTTGACAATAGGGAGTCAATCTCCCATGTGATGGACAAAGTGGAAAAGGTGGAGACCAAAACAGAGAGGCAAGATGATGATATGGATGCATCAGAAGGTAAATAGAAGAACTCAAGGTACAAGTCTACAGTTTGGAAAATAATTTAAATGACTCTACTAGCACAAGTGCATCATAAGTTGAAAAGTGTCCATACTTGAATGAACATGCTCAACCAGAGCAAGTCCAATCGCAAAATTGTTTTTTTTTGTTTATAAGATGGAATGTAAATTTTGTCTTGTAGGGGGTCAGTTTTGTAAGGTGTATACCTAAAACACACTATATTTTCTTAGGTTGTATTGAGATCCTTTGGAAAACTTTGATGATATGTTAGATGAGAGGACTCAGGAGGATCTATGGAAATAGTTATGTAAACTTGATGGAAATTTTGTGTTCGAGGTGGAAAGTTGCAAACTTATATAGATACTCATTCCTATTGAAAAACATGTTGAAATAGTTTAAGTACTCATGAATAGCTATATCCGGTAATTACAATCTTGAAATAATCTTGTTGATGGTTTTGAAATGTCGCAATTGAAAAAAAAATTGAAATATCATTGATAGGAGTGCTCTCACATTTTGTTTTCTATTTTTAAACATTAAGTATTGCACGACAATTATCACTATTGACATAAAACTATAGTCCAGTACCAAAACCTTGTGCTTCTTATTGTTAAAGCATCATATAATGTTTGGTTAACCTTCATGACATTGTCCTTTATGAGACACATTTTCAAATTATTGTGATATTTATTTCTTGTCACAAAGAAATAAATATGTTGAATGTTCATGGCAATTTATATATCTAATGTTTTTTTGAGGTGTTAAACTATTCAATTCCCATTGAGAATGTTGAGAGGTAAATGATGCATGTGTATATCCTAAATGTGTCTCTTTCTTTGATTACATAGAATTTTAATTTACACATGATGTTTGGCTAAATAAATTGATATTGTGGTGCATAATGATATGTAAATGACTATGGCAATGTAACTTCTAGTTAAACTTTCTAATTCTTTGTCATAATGTAGCATTTATAATTTTTCTTAAGGTTTCCTTTTTCGGTTTGTATTTTCCTAGTAGGAATTGTTCTAGTTTTATTATATTTTTCTCATGTAGGTTTTTCTTTTAATTTATAGATTGATTTGAAATTTCAGTTGTGGATGAGATGTCAAACACTCATTGTGGAAAATAAACAAAACAAAAAAAAAATCAAGAGAAAGGGATGTATTATAAACCTCAATCCAAGGACCCTCATTCACTTTATGCTTCCAACTCTTTTGAACAACCTATCATTGAAAGAGATGTCAACTCTTGTGAGAATAAATCTATATCCAGATAAATATGAGAGAATAGATTCATCAAGTGGTCAAAGTGAGATAAATGCATTTTCACCACAAATTGACAATGACTATGTCAAAGACTCTTCCTTGGAAAAGCACACAATCCATTCAAGGAAAAAAGAAAAAGAGACTGGAATAGGACATAGGATGAAACTCCCAAGTAGGATGGGTCTTAAAATTTGCATATATTGAACCACTACTTCCAAAAATGAGAATGAGGGTTCACTAATAGTTAGATGCAATATATGTAGTTGCAAATGTAGCAATGAAGTGAAAATTCTTATGAAGTTAGATATGATAAAGAAGCAAGCCATAAAGGTGTATGCTAAGAAAATGTTGGTATCTAAGTTGGCATATTCTTGGGTCATTTCCCCCGTGTGACAACAGGTACATCCTTGACTAAGACAATATCCATTCAAGCAAGTCAATGAAGGGTTAAACTCCGGTTGGAGGAAATTGCATTTCTTAATCCTGATCTGTTGTTGGAGGTGGTTATGACCCATAGAGTCTGTGGAAAAAGTCAGAAGAACCTACAAATATTTCTAGTGAAGGTTGTTAAGGATTGCAAAAAGGTTGATTAGGGATATCGAGCAGGGGTTAATCAATTCACATCCATGTGGCTTGATGGTTTTGGGAGCTCAATATTTTTCTTGTGTGTAGTCATGGGATGGTAGGCAAAGTCCTCCCCTAAGGCTTTCAAGTAGCAATAAATTGTAGCAACGAGTTTTTTGACATGGGTTTTCCACATGAAGTTTAATTAACTCAACTACTACAGAGGTTTGAATCTCTTCATCTGGACCTCATCACACTCAATCAAAACATATTGACAATAGGGAGTCAATCTCCCATGTTATGGACAAAGTGGAAAAGGTGGAGACCAAAACAGAGAGGCAAGATGATGAGATGGGTGCATCAGAAGGTAGATAGAAAAAATCAAGGTACAAGTCTACAATTTGGAAAATAATTTAAATGACTCTGCTAGCACAAGTGCAACATAAGTTGCAAGTGTCCATACTTCAATGAACTTGCTCAACGAGAGCAAGTCCAATCGCAAAAATGATTTTTTTGTTTATAAGATGGAATGTAAATTTTGGTTTGTAGGGGATTAGTTTTGTAAGGTTTATACCTACAATACCTTGTATTTTCTTATGTTGTATCAAGCTCCTTTGGAAAACTTTGATGATATGTTAGATGAGAGGAATCAAGAGGATATATGGAAATAGCTATGTAAATTTGAAAGGTTGTAATTGAATAAAAACTTTGAAATATCATTAATAGGAATTCTCACATATTGTGTTATATTTCAAAGCATTAAGTATTGCACAACAATTATCATATTTTGAAGCATTAAGTATTGCACAACAATTATCACTATGGTCATAAAACTAAAGCCCAATGCCAAAACCTCGTGCTTCTTATTGTTAAAGCATCACATAATGTTTGGTTAATATTCATGACATTGTACTTTATGAGACACATTTTCAACTTATTATAATATTTATGTCTTGTCACAAAGAAATAAATATGTTGAATCTTCATGGCAAATATATCTAAACTATTCAATGCCCATTGAGAATGTTGAAAGGTAAATGATGCATGTGTATATCCTAAATTTGTCTCTTTCTTTGATCACATAGAATTTTAATTTACACATGATTTTTGGCTAAAGAAATTGATATTGTGGTGCATAATGATATGTGAATGAATGTGGCAACGTAACTTCGATTAACCTTTCTAATTCTTTGTCATATAATATAGCATTCGTAATTTTTCCTGAGCTTTCCTTTTTTGTTGTGTATTTTCTTAGATAAATTGATTTCATTAAATATATATATATATATATATATATATATATATATATATATATAATAGGATATGTATATATATATTATATTTGGTAAGAATTGTTTTAATTTTATTATATTTTTCTCATGTACATTTTTCTTTTAGTTTATAGATTGATTTGAAATTTCAATTGTGAATGACATGGCAAACACTCATTATGGAAAAACAAAAAAACAAAAAAAAAACATCAAGAGAAAGGGATGTATTATAAACCTCAATCCAAGGATCCTCATTCATTTTATGCTTCCATCTCTTTTGAACAACTTATCATTGAAAGAGATGTCAACTCTTGTGAGAATAAATCTATATCCAAATAAATATGAGAGAATAGATTCATCAAGTGGTAAAAGTGAGATAAATGCATTTTCATAATAAATTGATAATGAATATGTCAAAGACTCTTCCTTGGAAAAGCACCCAATCCATTCAAGGAAAAAAAAAAGAGACTAATGAAACATAGGATGAAACTTCCAAGTAGGATGGGTCTCAAAATTTGCATATATTGAACCACTACTTCCAAAAATGAGAATGAGAGATCACTAATGGTTAGATGCAATATATGTAGTTGTGAAGTGAAAATTCTTACGAAGGTAGATACAATAACAATAAAGAAGCATGCGAGAAAGGTGTATGATAGGAAAATTGTAAAGGATGAGGAGAATTGTCAAATAGAACATTAAGGGTATTGATTTCTTTTAATCCATAAGATAAGATACCTATTGTTGTCCCTCTTTTCCCCAATTGGGCTTTGTCATCCATCAATTTAATTATTAACCAGCATTATCAAAGCCAAATCAAGAGCCAAAAACGAGAAAGTGCTAGTGGTGAAGAAAGCAATGTAGTGTTTTCTTAAGTCAAAAAGGACTCGCCTAGAAATGACATGAGATCATTAGTTCAACCAGAAAATGCCAAGAAAAAGATCAAAGTCAATGTAGACGAAATTCATATCAAGATGTTGGTTCACATAGGTGATAGGGAAGAGTTGCACGTGTGTTTAGTCAAGTTTAAAGGGGGCCACTGTTAAGTAAACTTACCCCAACCTAGATGTTAGAGAAGAGGAGCATCCAGGTTTAGTAATTAAACTATAAACTTGAGGCCAGTGGATCACACGTAGTTAAAGTGTTTAAAGGACTTGGAAATTCTCCATTCTAATGGCTTGGCTATGTTTAAGTGAAGTATAATAATTGATTTACTAATAATTGATTTACTATTAGATGGTGCCTCAATGGTTGAAGTTTTCCAAAATAAATCACACATGTTATTACTATGTGCATAATTATTAACACAAAGCCTAACAAAAAATTGATCTAAATAAAAAAACAAAACCTTATAATGGCCTTTTACATGTCCAAAAAAGTCACATTTTCCAGTTTCAGAAAATTTAACAATAAACCAACAACAAAATTTAATTCCCCAAATGCATAAGTGAGTGAAAGTGATATGTTGAAATTGTTTAAAAATATATTTCAACTAATGAGAAATTTCTAACAAACCCAAGTTAATAACCTAATTTTTGTAATTCTTCCCATTAATAGTCAGCTCCTAATCTCCAAACACCTGCAAGATAGAGATATTCCTGTCCACTTTAAAAGTGGAAACAGAGATTTAAATTCTAAATTATCCCTGGTTGTTGGATCCCTGACCTAAACAAGCTTTGCCAGCTAAGAAAATTGAGCCCCAAAGATATAAAATCCCCTTCCTAGGCGGGCAATGATACCTATATCATAAAAAAATTGCAATGATATCCATGTCATAAAAATACAAGCTCCATAAGCTAATAAGCCACGAAACATAAAACAGATGGTAAACCAAAAAAAAATTATCATAACAGAAATTATCACAATCCTAAAGTTCTTGACAATACAAAAGTATATTACAGGCCAGGCTTCAAAATCAGTAGGACCAATCCATATATTGCTAAATCAGTCTAAATCGACAATAAGCAATTCAGAGGAATCTGCTACAAATAAGTCTTCAGCGCTGGCCTGAACGCTTAACTATTGCAACCATGACTTCTACAATTCCTGGCATATGCGTGTTGCTAAGAAAGATACAAGTGCTAAAAAGTAACATCAATCCGTCTTTCTCCGGATGAATTCTGCTGCTAAATTCACATCATTCCGAGCTCCAATAATGCATGCCTTCGTCGGTGAACCGCCCGGTTTACCTCTAAGGAAAATTTCAGCCTCGCAAGAATTTCTAATTACTTTAATTGATGCTCCTTGCTTTCCTATAACGTGTTTCATGCTGTCACCAGGAACATCTATAACTTGTAGAATTTCTTCTTCAGGAGTATGACCTCCGTTTATTAGATCATCTGGTACAGGAGGAAGTGGTGGCCATTCATTGAGATGATTATTATTATTATTGACACAGAAACAGCGGCAATACATTGATCCTCTCACAGCAAGTCGCCATCGAGAAAGAGGTTCGAATTTTCCAAACATTTTTTTATAAATGTAAAAGAGATAGCGAACATCATCCGCAGCTGACTTTTGCATCAGACGTGTTAAGGGTCTCTGCTTCCAAAGATTTGGATCTTCTTTGAGTTGACTCCGCACCAGTTCCTTCTCAGGAAACTTCACACCGCAATACTCATTTAAAAGGTCAACCAAAGATATGTGCTTATTATCAGGAGGCCTCTTTCTGCCTTCTTGTTGCAAAATAAGTGAATATGCAATCTGGGTGTCAAATACATTATTTAATTTGATCCCATGCTGGAAATACAATGCCTCACTGTCACGTTTGCAATCATGAACGACTTTTGTAACATGAACAGATTCTAGAGCAGATTTGCAGGCCTCCATTAGTAAGTTTCCACCCTCAACTGCATCAACCAGATACACAACATCCTCAAGTGCAAGCTGCATGAGACAAAGGCGACCATGTTGAGATAGTTGAACACCCTCACAATCGAAGCCGATCACAAGTTTCGTTTCAGGAGAAGGTTGAAGAAATGCACGCGGAAGTTGTGATGCCTTTGTGACAATACACACAGGTAAATGTGCCGAACGAGCCTTCAATTCTTCCATATTAAGCTCTGGCACAGAAGGATCGGGCCGATGCTGCTCTATTCCTGCCGCTGTGGAGGACCAACACCTCTAACACTACATATGTAACCCATCAACGAACGGGAGGAAATGAAAGGTCAAGTGGCACAACGGGAAGAAGATTTACGAAATCGAATTCGCTTTGATACGGAAAAAATTCGATCTTATCTTATAAAATTCAATACGGAAAAAATGCTGCTCTATTCCTGCCGCTGTGGAGGACCAACACCTCTAACACTACATATGTAACCCATCAACGAAAGGGAGGAAATGAAAGGTCAAGTGGCACAACGGGAAGAAGATTTACGAAATCGAATTCGCTTTGATATAGAAAAAATTCGATCTTATCTTATAAAATTTAATACCGAAAAAATCGCCATTATACATATTACAAATACTTAATTTTTTTTTAATATTGGATTTATTTTTCTATGTTTTTCTTTCATAAGCCTTATCCATTGTAAACTCAATTTTACCATTTTATAATTTTTTGTAATATAGAAGTTACTGTTTTTCTATTTGTGGATTTGTAAGCTTACTATTTTATATCTTTTATAATAATGAATTTTTCCATTTTATAATTTTTTGTAATATAGAAGTTACTGTTTTTTTTTTTTTTGTATAAAAGTTATGGATTTGAAAGTTTACCATTTTATATGATTTATAATTTTTTCTAATATTGATTTATCTTTTTTCTATTTTTTTTTATAGGAGTTATCCATTTAACACTTAAATTTGTCAGTTTATAATTTTTTCCAATATAGAAGTTATGATTTTTATTTTTTTAATAAGAGTTACCAATTTGCAAAGAATTTACTATTTTATAATTATTTTTAAGAGAGAAGTTATTTTTTTTTTTGCAATTTGTCATTATATAGAAATCACTAACTAGTTATCTGTTTAAATTTCTCCATTTATAATTTTTTCAAATATAGAAATTAGGATTTTTGTTTTTTTATAAAATAGGTACCAATTTGCAACCAATTCATTATTTCATATTTTTTGTTAAGATAGAAGTTATATTTCTTTTAGTTGCAATTATATAGAAATTACTAACTCACCTCTCATTTAAAACAATTGAGTCACATGATGCCTCCTAAATATGTATCAGAGCTATTTATATTATTTAATGTCAATGACAATATTGATTCATTTTTAATTAAATTAATTATTTAATAAAAAATTTACATTTTTAATTAAATTAATTATTTAATAAAAATTCTACATTTTAGTATTAATAATTTATTTTAGATTATACCATATTCTATCGTAGAACAATTTGTAAATAATATATAATAAAATACCAAAATCAAACCAAAATTAAAATAATCAATTTTCTAACCCTATTTAACATTTTATAGAGAAATTTGATAGAAATTGTTTTTTTATAATATAAGAATTATTATTTTTTATTTTGCTTTTTTATAAAAATTGTGGTTTATGTTTCTCCAATTTTCTGATTAATCCTCTAAAAAAGTACCCGAATAAATTTTTTATAAAAACTAAAAAAATTACACACATTAAAACTTTAAAAAATAGCATTAAAGCTAAAAGATCGTTGCATTATTTTTATAAAATTTCAATTCTAAAATTTCAACAGGCTGCGTTATTTTATAATATGTATTTGAAAAACTCAATTTATTTCTTGTGTGATTTTATTCATGGGCGATTTGTATCCATGGTTACACAGAGCCCGAGCAGCTTCATTGTCTTACACAGCCACATTGTTCGTCAACTCAACAGGAGCGCAAATGATGAGGTCTGAGCTGCGCGAGGAAGACCCTAATGTAAATATTGTGCTCCGGAGTGGAATTACGACAAGGGATGACAAAGGCAAGTAGCCTGAAGAAAGTACTTGGGTTCGCAAGGCTCCAACAAAGGAACCAGAATTTGATTTGGAGCGCGCTAAGGAGACCTTCATGGAAGCTAAGAAGAGCTTCGCTGATGCCTCCACTTCAGGAAGTAAAGACAAACTAGAGCCGGAAATGGACCCATCGATGCTCACTGCGTTCTTGGAGACATGCATGAAGCTGCTGTGCAACAGCAAGGCTGTAAAGGGGCTACAAGAACTCATAAATAAATGCACTGGGACTGCGCCAGGAGAACCACGCATAGTCCAAAAGTTCGGGAAGCACACGATGTGAACAGGAAGGGAGATGAGATTTACCACGCAAATTGGGGAATATGAGATGGACCAAGTGATTCTGGATCTAGGATCAAACGCGAACGTCCTGCCAAAGCAGACATGCGAGCGCATGGGTAGGCCTGTGCTGTAATGGTCTCCTATCCAATTGTGAATGCCAAACCAGCAAAAGATCCTACCTATGGGGAGATTGCAGGGAATCACAGTAGATATCGAAGGAGCAAGCGCGCTAGCAGATTTCAAAGTGATAAAGATTGTTGATGACAGCAATCTCTACCCCATGCTATTGGGAATAGGTTGGGGCAATGACATGAATGGAGTGATAAATCTGAAGAAGCGCAAGATGATTTTTGAAAAAAAGTCTCTGCGCGTAGTTGTATCTTTAGACCCTACAGAAGGATTGCGCTACACGGAGACAGTGCACGACTACGACAGCAACGACGATCTAAACTGCATCTACAAGATAACCGCGCGGGAGCAAGACTGGGTAAATCCAACCGCGGATGGTCGAATCTCATGGGAGCACGAAAGTTCCTACACATCGAATTCTGACAAGGAGATAGAACGATGGCAGAACTGGTTACACGAGGTAACCATGCTAAACTGTAACATGATGACAAGATCGTTGTGTTGTGTAGAAACAGCGGTAATAGATCTGCCCATGTATGATGGGTAAAGCAAGGTGGATGACTTCCTAAATAGATTTGAAAGAGAAGCGTCGAAATAGCGATGCTTCGACGCTCTAAAATGGGTACTGCGAGCTACACCCGCAAGGTGGTGGGGTACGCACCAAAGAAGTTTTGAGGACTGGTGTGACTGTAGAAGAATGATGTGCATATGGTTTGGGAAGCCTCATATGCGGTTCAAAGACAAGTATGACAGGCAGGATGATTTGCGTGCACACCTCGCCAAATGGACAAAGGTCTATGGGGAAGAGCCACAACCTGAGTGGGTTCACCTGTTTTGTCTTACCTGGGATGTTATACCCATGAATTGGTATATAGAGACGGAGCTACACCATGGAACAAACGAATGGAATATTTTGCGCAAAGGATTCCTGTTAACCTTCATGTTTGAGGATCATTGGTGGGATACTATTGATGATGCACTACAAGCATTAAAAGCAGTTATCTTTAAAATACCCTAGGAGCCAATGGAAGTGCTTCAGCCAGAATGGGCGACCCAACTGAGTTACGCACTGGAGTGTTACAACGTGACTACTAAAGAAGATGATGAAGATCCACGAAAAGTTAATATTCTGGAAACTGAAGGCTATCGCGAGGTTCAAGAGCCATTGATTGAAGACCCTAACCTAACCGCGCCAGTAAAGACAAAGCAAGTAAACATTGGTACGGAGGCCGAACCTAAGTATGCAATGCTCGGCGACTACTGGGATGATGCGATGGTGGATAAGGTTGCTGAATTACTCCGCGAGTACCAGGACCTATTCCCGACCAAGATCACAGACTTAAAGGGGGTCGTTGGCGATTTAGGGATGATGAAGATCACCTTAAAACTTAACACGAGGTCGGTTAAGCAGAGGCCTTATCGCTTGAATCCGAAGTTCAAGGAAAAGGTCCGCATGGAACTAGACAAAAGGCTCGCAGCTGGAATCATCAAGCCAGTGGAAGAATCCAACTGGGTAAGCCCTATGGTAGTACAGGAAAAGAAGCAAAAGGGCGAGATAAGAATATGTGTGGACCTCAAGAAGTTGAATGACGCATGTTTGCAATACCCATCCCCAACTCCATTCACAGATGAAGTATTGGAAAATGTTGGCGGATAAGAAGCATATTATTTTACTAATGGGTTCTCAGGGTACCACCAGATCAAAATCGCGCCGGAAGACAGGAGCAAGACCACCTTCGTGACTGAGTGGGGCTACTTTCAATACACAGTTATGTCATTTGGATTGAAGAACGCGTCGGCAATCGTTTCGCGCATAGTTGTTGCAGCATTCAAATACCATATCCACAAATTCCTGGAGGTTTATCTGAATGATTGGATTGTATTTGGATTGGTTAAGTACCATGTAGCGAGCTTACGCTTGATGCTGGATACTTGTCGACGACACCAAATAGAACTGAACCTCAAGAAGTGTACGGTCCTTCCTAGTTCCATTTGGGAACCTGTTGGGACATGTGGTCTGTAAATAGGGACTAATGGTAGACCCTGCGAAGATTGCAGTAATTCTGAATTTGAAAGCACCGCGAAGTGTTAAACAGCTACGTGCTACCTTGGGGCATACAGGGTACTACAGGAAGTTCATCAAAAGTTATACTGAGATCACCGCGCCAATGGAGAAACTGTTGAAAAAGAATGTCACATTCTGCTGGAATGATGATTGAATGAAGAGCTTAGATGTACTAAAAGAGAAATTGGCCTCCATGCCCATCCTGGTCTTCCCAAAATGGGATGTGGAATTTCATGTCCATGTTGATGCATCATGTATAGCGTTGGGAATAGTACTCACATAGGAGGGTGGAGAGGGCTTGGATCACCCTATCCCGTTCGCAAGTCGCAGGTTGTCTAAAGCGGAAAAGAACTATTCCACAACTGAACACGAGGGGTTAGCTATGGTGTACGCACTCTAAAAATACCGGCACTATTTGCTAGGAGGACATTTCAATATGTATACAGACCATTCCGCACTAAAATATTGGTCAATAAGCCTGTGTTGAGGGGGCACATATCCTGGTGGCTTTTATTGTTCCAAGAATATGATTTTGAGGTTGTTGTGAAGCCTAGACACTTGAATGCAGGACCGGATCACTTGTCGCCAATTGAGATAGGCGAGGAACCTACTAATTTGGACGAAGGATTACCTAATGCACAGCTCTTTATTGTGCGTGTAGCAGATGGACACTTTGAAGATATAATCCATTTTCTGACAATGGGGACTACGCCAAAGGAATACTCTGTCTAGCACAAGAAGGAACTGATAGTGTGTGCGGCTGATTTTTCTGTCATCGCAGGGCACCTATACAAAATGGGCAACGATGAGATACTACGAAGGTATGTACCTAAATTTGAACGAATTCAGATCCTCACGAAAGCGCATGGGGGTGCTGTAGGAGGACACCATGCAGGATGAGCGACCATGCAAAATATTCTTCACACAGGGTTGTGGTGGCCAACTCTTCATTAGGATTCAAAAGCACATTGTAAGGCCTGTGACATATGTCAAAGGACAGGTAAACCATTGCAGAGGGACAAGATTCCTTTGAATCCACAAATGACGCTGCAACCCTACAAAAAGTGGGCTTTGTAGGACCTATCAAACCGCAAGGAAAAATGGGCACGAGATATATTATCACCATGACAAAGTACCTGACTCGATGGGCAAAAGCGCAATCGGTCAAAGACTGCATGGTCGCCACGGCTGTGAAGTTTTTGTTTGAACACATGTTGACTCGATTTGGATGTCCGAAAATCTTGATGAGCGATCGTGGTACACATTTCCTGAACAAAACCATCAGCGCACTAACAGAATAGTTTTAGATGTATCATCAGAAATGCACACCGTATCACCCACAAGCCAGTGGGATAGTAGAAGCTTTCAACAAAATACTGGAGACTGCGTTGACTAAAGTATGAAATGCATAGCGGAGTGATTGGGACGTGCATGTACCTACAGTACTATGGGCTTACAAGACAACGTGCAAGAAACTGATGGGACAAACACCTTTCCGGTTGGTTTATGGTGTGGAAGTTGTCTTACCAATGGAGTATATTGTACCTAGTCTGCACATAGCAATGCTCACAGGTATGACGGACCGCGAAGCCCTCAAAGAGAGGCTCACACAGTTGGAAGAACTTGAGGAGGAACAATTCCTAGCTGGCTTCCATCAGCAGGTGCAAAAGCAACGCGAGAAGGCCTGACACGATTGCCATATTAATTTGTGCACCTTCAAGGTAAATGATTTAGTGTTGTTGTATGACAGTAAGTTTGATAAATTCCTGGGAAAGTTCCGAATGCATTGGCTGGGACCATAAATTGTCAAGGAGGTTACTAATGGAGGTGCGGTATAGCTAGTCAAGCTAAATGGAGAGCCTTTCCCAAGCAAAGTGAATGGCAGCCGATCGAAACCCTACACGGCTGGCCCAGCTGACTAGCTGGCAGAAGCACAGTCTTCGCACTCCAAGGATCTAGACGAAGGTGCGGGACTATAAAATGATGCAGGGGACACAGACGCAAATGCACAGAAGCAGTTTTGAAACCGTGGTCTCGGAACAATGCGTACTAGAGATCTAGCAGGCAGCAGCTCAGTGTGTTGCCGACCTTGCAGCAGTTCGAGCAAAGTTGGAGGGACTCCATGTGAAGATCTCTGCACTGACAGAGTGACTCGAGGGCAAGTCACAATGTTTGTGTTGGGGGCCTGTTGGGCATGGAATCCCCTGAAGGCATGTTTTGGGGCTTAAAGCCCAAGTTTTGACCAAATCCTTTTGTAAAATCTCCGCGAATTGTGGGCGCGGAGCGCAAAATCATAATAGAGTCACAGGGTTATCCGCCCTAGTTTTTGTAATGTAATGTTGGCTGGATAGACCTACCCATGGTCCACAGACCATGGGATTGTATAAATAGAGCGAGGCTCTAAGTAGAAAAAAGAGGAAGAGGGGAATGATAAGTCTAAGTGATCGAGTCGAAGTGTAAAGTGTGTCTTTGGGTCGTAGAGTAGGAGAAGGCTCTGTAGCTGAGTGTGCAGAGGCCTAGTAGTCTGCAGCTGAGTGCACGGACCCCTGCAGCTGAGTGTGCAGGGTAGGTTGAGTCTGTAACCATTGGAAGAATCAATAAAGAGAAGTTTACCATATTTCTGTGTATCTTTTCCTGTTTTAATGTATGATTGGGTATAAATTGGAAGTATATTGTTTATTTGTTGTGCGAACTCATATGAATGTTTTGTATAAATAAATATAACGTAAGACATCCCAGTACGCGAAGTTAATTAAATAGTATAGGAAGATAAGTAAGATCTCAAGTGCGTCTTAATGGAATAGTGCAAATTGTTGCTCTAGCAGCACGAAAGCTCCACTGCCCCTCGTTAGGGTTGCGCGAAGGTAGTGTATCAAGGTGCAAGGAACAGGGAAGTGCGTGAAGTAACCTATGCATAGGGACGAACAGTTGGACCAATCGAACCTCTCAGACATCTCAAGGGTGTGGAAACCTGGTTCCAACACCCTCCCATACTACTTTGGGTGAGACCTCAGTCCGCATTCCGCGGACTGTTGCCAAAAGGGCTAGTAGTACAAGGATTTGTTTGGCTAATTAACTCCAAACCTGGGTCAGGCCCCAACAAGCCAACAAGCATGAGCTTGTTTAATTGAATAATAAGATCAAACATATATTCATGACTAGGACAAAGGACTCGTGTGCATGGTATCAAAACACTAAAAAGTGCCACTAAATTCAATTAATAAGAAGCAAATTTATTTTTTACATACTATATTTTGGAAACTTTGGATTTTAGGATTTTGTTTGTTTGTCAAGTCAAAAATTTTGAAAGATGAGTGGTTTCTTTCATAATGCACAGAGACAATTCCCCAAGGATAAATGATTTCCTCGATTATTTTTCCTTTACACAAAAGGCAAGGAGTTTTCCAAGGTCTCACACATTCACCTTCCAGACTATTCCCCAATGGTTTGTCCATAAGTTTTGGGTGTCTTTAACATGGTCGTTGAAGATATCCCTAACAAAGCTAAGAAATTACAAGGCCACTTTGAGTGGTGCAAGCATTTGTTGTCTCCAAGCAAAGGACATTGTGCTCAACTTGGCATTAAGATTCTATTCAGGAGTCTCTTTCCTAGAAGATGCATTGTGAACCCATTTGACCAAATCCATTCCCTCACCGAAGTCTTCCTCTACTGGGAACAAGATAGTGAGAGTTTCAAGCAAGATCACTCCGAAGTTATAAACATTTCCAATTTTTGTCACTTGCATGGTATATGCATTGTCTGAAAATGTAGGAAACAAGTGGATTTAGAATATTTTTTAAGCCAAAACTACTATTTCCATAAGAAGAAAAATCCTACAGTTGTCAAGATTCATTACTCGAGTATCTAGGCTCAAGGACAATAGTGACCAATATCAGACTTGATTTTGTGTCATTATAAATATCAGGCATTGGCAAGAGATCTAGCATATGCTATGATCACTACCTGCATCAACTTTCACAAACTATTTCAGCCTATTCAAAGTGTTTTGCTACTTCACAATAGGTTTTTACATTACTAAATTCAAATTCAAGATGAGACGTTTAATACTTAAATTGGTGAAGACTTGTACAAGTAAGATGTTGCATCTTAGCTCGGCTATATCACAAATTACAGAAGGGCATCTTTTTGTGGAACCTCTAGTTGAGGATCATTCAAATTTAAAAACTACCCCTTTTCTCACTTTATTCTTTTCACTATATACAAAGTCATTTGCAATAACCACTGGTTGGAATGCTCTATATCCTTCTTAGAGTGTGCAAAGGAAATTCATCATCAAATATTTTCATTTATGATATTGTTAAAACTTTATATATATATTAAGCTCTAGCACAGAAGGATCGGGCCGATGCTGCTCTATTCCTGCCGCTGTGGAGGACCAACACCTGTAACACTACATATGTAACCCATCAACGAACGGGAGGAAATGAAAGGTCAAGTGGCACACCGGGAAGAAGATTTACCAAATCGAATTTGATTTGATACGCAAAAAATTCGCCATTATACATATTACAAATATTTAATTTTTTTTTAATATTGGATTTATCTTTCTATTTTTTTCTTTCATAAGCCTTATCCATTGTAAACTCAATTTTATCATTTTATAACTTTTTGTAATATAGAAGTTACTGTTTTTCTATTTTTTAATATAAAAGTTGTGGATTTGTAAGCTTACCATTTTATATCTTTTATAATAATGAATTTTTCCATTTTATAATTTTTTGTAATATAGAAGTTACTGTTTTTCTATTTTTTTTGTATAAAAGTTATAGATTTGAAAGTTTACCATTTTATATGATTTATAATTTTTTCTAATATTGATTTATCTTTTTTCTATTTTTTTTAATAGGAGTTATCCATTTAACTCTTATATTTGTCAGTTTATAATTTTTTCCAATATAGAAGTTATGATTTTTATTTTTTTTATAGGAATTACCAATTTGTAAAGATTTACTATTTTATAATTATTTTTAAGAGAAAAGTTATGTTTTTTTTTGCAATTTGTCAAATCACTAACTAGTTATCTGTTTAAATTTCTCCATTTATAATTTTTTCAAATATAGAAATTAGGTTTTTTGTTTTTTTAAAAAGAGGTATCAATTTGCAACCAATTCATTATTTCATATTTTTTGTTAAGATAGAACTTATATTTATTTTAGTTGCAATTATATAAAAATTGCTAACTCACCTCTCATTTAAAACAATTGAGTCACATGATGCCTCCTAAATATGTATCAGAGCTTTTTATATTATTTAATGTCAATGACAATATTGATTCATTTTTAATTAAATTAATTATTTAATAAAAATTCTACATTTTAGTATTAGTAATTTTTTTAGATTATACCATATTCTATGGTAGAACAATTTGTAAATAATATATAATAATAATAATAATAAACCAAAATTAAACTAATCAATTTTCTAACCCTATTTAACATTTTATAGAGAAATTTGATAGAAATTGTTTTTTTATAATATAAGAATTATTATTTTTTATTTTGTTTTTTATAAAAATTATGGTTTATGTTTTTCCAATTTTCTGATTAATCCTCTAAAAAAGTACCCGGATAATTTTTTTTATAAAAACTTAAAAAATTACACACATTAAAACTTTAAAAAATAGCATTAAAGCTAAAAGATCGTTGGATTATTTTTATAAAATTTCAATTCTAAAATTTCAACAGGCTGCCTTATTTTATAATATGTATTTGAAAAACTCAATTTATTTCTTGTGTGATTTTATTCAGGGGGGATTTGTATCCATGGTTACACAGAGCCCGAGCTTCATTGTTTTACACAGCCACACTGTTCGTCAACTCAACAGGAGCAGCACAGTAGATACTCAACAAGAGCAGCACAGTAGATGTTGGACATAAACTGATAGAAAGCTTTGACCAAAATCATTCACCGCTGACCTGTACCGAATTGGAAACTGACGAATTATTCGTCGTACCGAACCGAATCAGCGAATTTCCGAATTCTTTTTGCCGGTACGGCCGAACTTGGTAACTATGCAAGCAACCATCAACCAACGGGAAGAAGATGAAAGGTGAGGCAGCACCCATCAAGCAACCATCAACCAACAGGAAGAAGATGAAAGGTCAGGCAGCACCCATCAACCAACAGGAAGATGAAAGGTCAGGCGGCACCCATCAACCAACGGTGCTATCTTTAATACTTTTATCAAAGAATGTTTTGTTTAAAATTTTGATCTTTTAATGATAGCTTGATAATAAATCAACCTTGATTGGAAAAAAAAATTAACACAATTATTAAGCAAAGTTTTTTTGGTAGAAATCCCATAAGAGAAATTTTTGGCCGAGGCATTTCGAACCAATAAGTGTGGTTTCTCATCAGATAAACCAGTCTACCAAAGCTTTCTCTTATGTGATTTCTACCAAAAGACTTTGCTTAATTCATTATGAATCACAGAAGCTTGAATACATAAATAACATAGTTATATTAAAAATTCAACCTATCTACTAAAAAAAAAAAAAATCATAATAACAAAATAGTCATAAAACACAAATTACTTATTGAATTTTATTATTCATTTATAACTATTAAAGATAACATATTTCTATTTTAAAATTTATTTTTTATTTTAATAAATTCTTTGGGACTAATCACATTATGATTTTTTGTCAATGTTATCTAATGTGGTTCATCCTCAAGACAAAGGTGCAAGGATGCATCAAGTTAGCAGTTATGTTAGGAATTAGCCATTAAAATTTAGTTGAATAAAGTTATTATTAGTTTGTTATGCTTTATTTTAATTTATTAATATTTTTAATTAAAATAGTATTGAATTCAAATTAGTTAGATTAATTTAATAATAATATAGTAAGAAGTGAATATTTGTAAATATATAATTAAAAATGTGATTAATATGGTTATTATTAAAAAGTGGATATATATTGAAATATAAAAGTAAAAATAATAAATAAATTAAAAAAACAACAACAATTTACGAAAAAAATGGAGGGGATCCAACTTCTACTTAACTTCCAACCATCATCCATGTTAAGATTAATAGCGCACCTTTCAATTTCAATGGCTTCTTGAAGCTTCCTATGATGAAATGGAGCAACTCAATTGTTGAAATAGACATGAGTGGGAAGCAACATTTGGGATAATAGATTTGGGACTTTTGCACTATTGTCTTAGTTTGGAGGCATGACAAAAGGGAAACAATATCCTTTATTTTCAAGGGAAGTATGATAAATAATTGCTTAGGAAGTTTAAGATGAGTGAGTGCAAACCATCAACAACACCATTGAAGACTAAGTTTAAGCTATGTACAGGAAGGATCCAGAGTAGATTCTATCTTATACAAAAAACTATAAGATGTCTAATCTATGTGACTTATACTAGGTTATGTTTAGGAAACCTTTGTTTACGGCACATGGGTGAAGAATAAGATGTGCATCAACTTTTGTTAAAACAGACAAGTTTAAGAACACTAAAATATGCAATAACCAAGATATGATAGCAATTATAAATAACCTTGAAGCATATCCTATTAGCAACCAAGAGATGAGAGAAATTATCAATCATCTAGAAGAATATATCATTAGCTTTGTAACAACCATGGGTACATTATGCAAGTCACTATATAATTTCAGATATTTGCCAGAATTCCAACAATTTTATCTTAAGATTCGTATATTTTTGCAGCTTATTTATTGGGAATAATGCAAGACTGTATTTTGATAAATATGAAAGTATGCTTCGAGAATAAAATAGATTTCAACCTTTCTTCAGTGCAGAGGTATAAAGAACACTTGAACATGCATCTTCCATCAACCACGAGATCAAGGCAATTACCAACACTCTAGAAGCATTTCTCATTAGCATTGTAACAACCATGGCTGCATTAGCTAAGTCACTAAATAGTAAATACCATCAAATATTGCCAAAACTTCCAAAGTGACAATTTCATTATATGATTCGTCGATTTATTTGGAACAATGGAAAAACTCTATTTTGGCCCATATGAAAAGCTTAAGATATATTTATTTCCATAAAATAAGTTTAGATATGTTTATTTACACATAGCAAAGGTAAGGACATTGTAAAATTAAATGCAAAATGTAGCATGGGAGTGAACCCAAAATTAAATGAACTGATAATCTAATAATCACATATAAAGACCCCACTCAAGTCTTCGAGTCGCATATCGAAATACAAAAACATATATTTCAGTAAGGAAGAAGGAACAAAGCATCACCCTTTTCAAATTATTATGTTGATTAATAGAGCCAGCACATGGCCCAGTCACGAAGAAGGAACAAAGCAACACCCTTTTCAAATTATTTTGTTGATTAATAGAGTATCAATAACGTTTTAGGAAAATGATAACCCATCAAAAATCAATTTTGTAAAATTCACAACCCATCACGGAAGATGGTCATCCAAAAATTTTAAACATCAAATAAGGGGAAAATTCCCTATGACTGGCATTTTGCTCGTCAAATTCCATCTCTGAGGCCATATTTGTTTAAGAATAGTTATATGAACTAGAAGTTGCTCCAAAAGGTGCAAAGTGGCACGAATAGGAGTGTTAAATTCAAAAAGGTTGTATTTTAGTTTCTAATGTAGGACAGGCAGCATTATGTGGCAAAGAAAAGACCGATAGCATGGCATGACACACTTGGGGCAATGTCTGTAAACACTTTATGTTCATGCATATGATGTGAACAGTGGGCTCACCTAGCGCTTGCATTGGAGAGTTTGATAAGCCATATGTGCATGCATTCATCATTGGGCTATGTTCATGGCAAGAAGATCTTCCCAAATCTTCTATTCCTTTAGTGTACCTTTGCACCTTTAAGAGAAATTGTTAGTAAATATTAAAAAAACACTAAATTGTAATAAGTTTCACAGCTTTAATTAAAAATATCAATTACCCACACCTCAATCTAAGAAAAAAAAGAGAGAGAGAGAGGATGACAGCCAACCCCAACTGGGCGAATTTAAAAAAAAAAAAAAAATGGTATGCCCTACCACCTATCCTCTTAACAAAAAAAAGTTGTTTCCTTCGGAGTAAACATATCCATTAAGCGTCGTGCAACCATGTTACATATAGATTCATCTATTTACTGTTTGCAAAGCATGAACATAAAATAAAGCAAACATGATATAAACATGCCAGCTATGATCAGAAATGTTTTTTTTATGCATTGAATTTGATTTATACTGAATAGTTCATAAATAAATCAAATTCTTAAAACATTGGATAGATCCATCGGTGATTTAAAGGAATAGGTTTCCATTATCCAAAGGTTCTCAATTGAGCTCTAGTATTAAGGATTAAAAATGAACACGGAATTAGCCATTGATCTTTGTTTTTCTCTTATTATTTATGGTTGATGCACAGAACTAAGCGTTGTCCAGCTTGTCTTGCTCTATGTTGTAATTATCACCTTTCAGTCATTGTATTCATCTTCTAATCAAATCTATAATACATTTCACTTCTCTAATTTTGTGATCATACTTGAAAAATTCACTGCAAAACATATATGTTTTGAAAAATCTGATTGATATGAGCTATAAGAGAAAAACGATCTCTCTTCATGCATAATAGGTGTTGTCTTATACAACATAATTGTTACAGCATTGTTGGGCATGGAATCCCCCCAAGGCATGTTTTAAGGCTTAAAGCCCAAGTTTTGACCAAATCCTTTTGTAAAAGCTCCACGAATTGTGGGCGCGGAGCGCAAAATCATAATAGAGTCACAGAGTTGTCCACCCTAGTTTTTGTAATTTAATGTAATGTCAGTTGGATAGACCTACCCATGGTCCGCGGACCATGGGATTGTATAAATAGAGCGAGGCTCTAAGTAGAAAAAAGAGGAATAGGGGAATGATAAGTCTAAGTAATCGAGTCGAAGTGTAAAGTGTGTCTTTGGGTCGTAGAGTAGGAGAAGGCTCTGTAGTTGAGTGTGCAGAGGCCTAGTAGTCTTCATCTGAGTGCGCGGACCCCTGCAGCTGAGTGCGTGGGGCAGGTTGAGTCTGTAACCATTGGAAGAATCAATAAAGAGAAGTTTACCATATTTCTATGTATATTTTCCTGTTTTAATGTATGATTGGGTATAAATTGAAAGTATGCTGTTTATTTGTTATGCGAACTCATATGAATGTTTTGTATAAATAAATATAACGTAAGACATCCCAATACACGAAGGTAATTAACTGGTATAGGAATATAAGTAAGATCTCGGGTGCATCTTAAGGGAATAGCATAGAGCGCTGCTCTAGCAGCGTAGAAGCTCCACAGCCCCTGGTTAGGGCTGCGTGAAGGCAGTGTATCAGGGCACGAGGAACAGGGAAGTGCGTAAAGTAACCTGCGCACAGGGACGAATAGTTGGACCAATCAAACCTCTCAGACATCTCAAGGGTGTAGAAACCTAGTTCTAACACCCTCCCATACTACTTCGGATGAGACCTCAGTCCGCGCTCCGCGGACTGTTGCCGAAAGGGCGAGTAGTATAAGGATTTGTTTGGCTAATTAACTTCAAACCTTGTTCAGGCCCCAATAAGCCAACAAATTGTTTCATTGTCGGGACTGGGAATTGCATAGAGATGTCTGATGTCGTATCACTAGAATTTGATAAAGAAAGGAATTGAAGATTGGTTGGACAAGAAGATTCACGAGTTCGCGGTGCAGGAAAACAGGAATCTGTGACTATCAAAGGAAGAGTGGTTAGACTGCTACTTATATACAGAGATCCACGAAATTTTCTTCGCATCCTTCCCCACTGAGCTATACGAGTGGATTATGAAGCTAGCAGATAGCCAAGGAAGGTGTAAACTCAACAAACCTACTGTGTGGACTCCAGAATTGGTGCGCAGATTGGAAGCATCGGAAGATAAGATCGTGTACATTGTCAATCACTGGCTCGATCGAATCATAGGAGGATTCATCACTGAAATCGCGGTAGATACTTCAGTCAGTTATAGCGAGGCAGAACAACGCTTCCTCAAAGGATCGCGAGGTAAGTACGTTAAATCTTTGAACACTTGGATTAAAATGCTACTGTGTGAAAAACGGGTTATGCAAATAAATTGATGTTTGGGGCTACACGAAGTGGGAGAATATACAGAAACAAAGGTAGCATAGAACTAGAAACTAACCCCTTGATTTCACCTTCGCGAGGGGGTGAAGAAGAGCTCGTGAAGATCTCGCTAAGAAGTGCGATCAATCTGATAAGGCAGAGAATTCCGCGCATACCACCCCCACCCACACCACCGCCAGTTTCACTGTCTTCACCCCCGTCTTCGTCCATACCACCTTCGCCACCACTGTGAAGCAGTATGGCGAGCGCGATAAAGCTACCAGTGTTCAAGGGAGTAGGGAATGAAGATCCGAACCAGTTTTGGTTCGTGATAAAAGATGTATGGGAAGCGCAAGGAATCACAGATGACAATATAAAGAAGGAAACATTGGTCAACGCTCTGTAGGATCGCGTGTTGACCTGGTACATTAAGTATTCCAATGACAATTCGAATGCGGGGATTGCAGATATCCAAGCTACGCTAAACAAAGAATTTAGCAGGCCAAAGTCAAAGGCACAATCGATCATTGGGTTCAAGGAAATCACAATGCTACTAGGCGAGACCCCTTGGGAGTTGGATCAAAGATTGAAGTGCATAATTCACAAAGTTAACATGACATTAACAGATGGGCAACATTGCGAATGGTTTGTAGCATCGTTAACGTCGCATGATCTACAGAACGCATTTTCACAATAGAGGCTAACCACTCAAGCCGAGGCCTTGGAGGTCGCGATGAGATTGCATGAGACCCCGATACAAGATCCCAACCTGGGAGTTCAACAGATTCACGCGCAATTGAAAAACTTGTGCCTTGAGATGCAGAGTTTGAAACAAGACAGGACAACCCGCCCAGAGATGCGCAATGAGGTATGGTGCATAAAATGCAAGGGCCAAGGGCATGACAAGGACCATTGCCCGGTGTTCGCAAATTACCTTGCGAGAGGAGGGATAATGCCATTGAGATGGGAGGCACAAGTCGAACCGAGCGCGGCGCCTGCACTATGGTGCACAATTTGTCAGATAGGAGGAAAGCATGCTACAGATAACTACCATCTATTACAGAAGTATACGCAGAATTCATAGCAGTTGTTCTGTAATTTCTATAGGTCAGTGGGACATGATGAGTGCACTTGTAGAAGTTATGAGCTAATGATGGATCGAACTCCTACCTACAGAGTTTAGGCCAAAATATGGCCCCTCGATCAGAACGCAGTAATGGCGCGCACCAGATTTCAGGGGCACGGACGAGGTCGAGGTGGAGGGGAACCGGGAAGAGGTCACGAACAGCTGATATGTTACAATTGCGGAGGGGCAGGGCATTACGCTCGCAATTGTACAAATCCAACGCGACCATCATGCTTGTATTATACGTTGTTTGATCATGAGATGGAGGATTGTCCCACACTGATAGCGAGGTTGCGCGGTAAAGGAGCACTCCATCCTGCCTCGACTCATAACCTACAAATGATGAGGTCTGAGCAGCACGAGGAAGACCCTAATGTAAATATTGTGCTCCATTGTGGAATTACGACAAGGGATGACAAAGGAAAGTAGCCTGAAGAAAGTACTTGGGTTTGCAAGGCTCCAACGAAGGAACCAGAATTTGATTTGGAGCGCGCTAAGGAGACCTTCATGGAAGCTAAGAAGAGCTTCGCTAATGCCTCCACTTCAGGAAATAAAGACAAACTAGAGCCGGAAATGGACCCATCAATGCTCACTACGTTCTTGGAGACATGCATGAAGCTGTTGCGCGACAGCAAGGCTGTAAAGGGGCTGCAAGAACTCATAAATAAATGCACTGGGACTGTGCCAGGAGAACCACGCATAGTCCAGAAGCTCGAGAAGCACACGACGTGAACAGGAAGGGAGATGAGATTGACCACGCAAATTGGGGAATATGAGATGGACCAAGTGATTCTGGATCTAGGATCAGACGCGAACGTCCTGCCAAAGTAGACATGGGAGCGCATGGGCAGGCCTGTGCTGTAATGGTCTCCTATCCAATTGTGAATGCAGAACTAGCAAAAGATCCTACCTATGGGGAGATTGCAGGGAATCACAGTAGATATCGAAGGAGCAAGCGCGTTAGCAGATTTCAAAGTGATAGAGATTGTTGATGACAGCAATCCCTACCCCGTGCTATTGGGAATAGATTGGGCCACTGACATGAATGGAGTGATAAATCTGAAGAAGCGCAAGATGATTTTTTTAAAAAAGTCTTTGCGCATAGTTGTACCTTTAGACCCTGCAGAAGGATTGCACTACACAGAGACAGTGCGCAACTACGACAGCGACGACGATCTGGACTGCATCTACAAGATAACCGCGCGGGAGCAAGACTGGGTAAATCCAACCGCGGATGGCCGAATCTCATGGGAGCACGAAAGCTCCTACACATCGAATTCTGGCAAGGAGATAGAACGATGTTAGAATTGGTTACACGAGGTAACCATGCTAAACTGTAACATGATGACAAGATCGTTGCACTACGTAGCAACAGAGGTAATAGATCTGCCCATGTATGACGGGTTAAGCAAGGTGGATGACTTCCTAAATAGATTTGAAAGAGAAGCGTCGGAATAGCGATGCTTCGACGCTCTAAAATGGGTACTGTGAGCTACACCCGCAAGGTGGTGGGGTACGCACCAAAGAAGTTTTGAGGACTAGTGTGACTATAGAAGAATGATGTGCATATGGTTTGGGAAGCCTCAGATGCAGTTCAAAGACAAGTATGACGGGCAGGATGATTTGCGTGCACACCTCACCAAATGGACAAAGGTCTATGGGGAAGAGCCACAACCTAAGTGGGTTCACCTGTTTTGTCATACCCTAGATGTTATACCCATGAACTGGTATATAGAGACGGAGCTACACCATGAAACAAACAAATGGAATATTTTGCACAAAGGATTCCTGTTAACCTTCATGTTTGAGGATCATTGGTGGGATACTATTGATGATGCACTACAAGCATTAAAAGTAGTTATCTTTAAAATACCCTAGGAGCTAATGGAAGTGCTTCAGCAAGAATGGGTGACCCAACTGAGTTACGCGCTGGAGTGTTACAACGTGACTACAAAAGAAGATGATGAAGATCCATGAAAAGTTAATATTCTGGAAACTGAAGGCTATCGCGAGGTTCAAGAGCCATTTATTGAAGACACTGACCTAACCGTGCCAGTAAAGACAAAGCAAGTAAACATTGGTATGGAGGCCGAACCTAAGTATGCAACGCTCAGTGACTACTGGGATGATGCGATGGTGGATAAGGTCGCTGAATTACTCCACGAGTACCAGGACCTATTCCCGACCAAGATCACGGACTTAAAGGGGATCGTTGGCGATTTAGGGATGATGAAGATCACCTTAAAACCTAACACGAAGTCGGTTAAGCAGAGGCCTTATCGCTTGAATCTGAAGTTCAAGGAAAAGGTCCGCATGGAACTAGACAAAAGGCTCGCAGCTGGAATCATCAAGCCAGTGGAAGAATCCAACTGGGTAAGCCCTATGGTAGTACAGGAAAAGAAGCAAAAGGGCGAGATAAGAATATGTGTGGACCTCAGGAAGTTGAATGACGCATGTTTGCAATACCCATTCCCAACTCCATTCACAGATGAAGTATTGGAAAATGTTGGCAGACAAGAAGCATATTATTTTACTGATGGGTTCTCAGGGTACCACCAGATCAAAATCGCGCCAGAAGACAGGAGCAAGACCACCTTCGTGACTGAGTGGGGCTACTTTCAATACACAGTTATGTCGTTTGGGTTGAAGAACGCATCGGCAATCCTTTTGCACATAGTTGTTGCAGCATTTAAATACCATATCCACAAATTCCTGGAGGTTTATCTAGATGATTGGACTGTATTTGGATTGGTTAAGTACCATGTAGCGAGCTTACGCTTGATGCTGGATACTTGTCGATGACACCAAATAGCGCTGAACCTCAAGAAGTGTACATTCCTAGTTCCATTTGGGAACCTGTTGGGACATGTGGTCTATAAATAGGGACTAATGGTAGACCCTGCGAAGATTGCAGTAATTCTGAATTTGGAAGCACCGCGAAGTGTTAAACAGCTACACGCTACCTTGGGGCATACAGGGTACTACAGGAAGTTCATCAAAAGTTATGCTGAGATCACCGCGCCAATGGAGAAACTGTTGAAAAAGAATGTCACGTTCTGCTGGAATGATGATTGAATGAAGAGCCTAGATGTAGTAAAATAGAAATTGGCCTCCATGCCCATCCTGGTCTTCCCAAAATGGGATGTGGAATTTCATGTCCATGTTGATGCATCATGTATAGGGTTGGGAATAGTACTCACATAGGAGGGTGGAGAGGGCTTGGATCACCCTATCGCGTTCGCAAGTTGCAGGTTGTCTAAAGCGGAAAAGAACTATTCCACAACTGAACACGAGGGGTAGCTATGGTGTACGCACCCTAAAATTACCGGCACTATTTGCTAGGAGGACATTTCAATATGTATACAGACCATTTGGCGCTAAAATACTTGGTCAATAAGCCTGTGTTGGGGGGGCACATATCCTGGTGGCTTTTATTGTTTCAATAATATGATTTTGAGGTTTTTGTGAAGCTTAGACACCTGAATGCAGGACCGGATCACTTGTCGCGAATTGAGACAGGTGAGGAACCTACTAATTTGGAGGAAGGATTCCCTAATGCACAGCTCTTTATTGTGTGCGTAGTAGACAGACACTTTGAAGATATAATCCACTTTCTGACAATGGGGACTACGTCGAAGGAATACTCTGTCTAGCACAAAAAGGAACTGATAGTGCGCGCGGCTGATTTTTCTGTCATCGCAGGGCACCTATACAAAATGGGCAACGATGAGATACTAGGAAGGTATGTACCTGAATTTGAACGAAGTCAGATCCTCACGAAAGAGCATGGGGGTGCTGCAGGAGGACACTATGCAGGATGAGTGACCATGCAAAATATTCTTCGCACAGGGTTGTGGTGGCCAACTCTTCATTAGGATTCAAAAGCACATTGTAAGGCCTGTGATATATGTCAAAGGACAGGTAAACCATTGCAGAGGGACAAGATTCCTTTGAATCCACAAATGACATTGCAGCCCTTCAAAAAGTGGGCTTTGTAGGACCTATCAAACCCCAAGGAAAAATGGGCATGAGATATATTATCATCGCGACAAAGTACCTGACTCAGTGGGCAAAAGCGCAATTGGTCAAAGACTGCATGGCCGCCACGGCTGTGAAGTTTTTGTTTGAACACGTGTTGACTCGATTTGGATGTCCGAAAATCTTGATGAGCGATCGCAGTACACATTTCCTGAACGAAACCATCAGCACACTAACAGAAGAGTTTCAGATGTATCATCAGAAATGCACACCGTATCACCCACAAGCCAATGGGATAGTAGAAGCTTTCAACAAAATACTGGAGATTGCGGTTACTAAAGTATGCAATGCGCAGCAGAGTGATTGGGACGTGCATGTACCTACAGTACCATGGGCTTACAAGACAACCATAGCAATGCTCACAGGTATGACGGACCGCGAAGCCCTCGAAGAGAGGCTCATGCAGTTGGAAGAACTTGAGGAGGAACAATTCCTAGCTGGCTTCCATCAGCAGGTGCAAAAGCAACGCGAGAAGGCCTGACACGATTGCCATATTAAGTTGTGCACCTTCAAGGTAAATGATTTAGTGTTGATGTATGACAGTAAGTTTGATAAATTCCTGAGAAAGTTCCAAATGCATTGGCTGGGACCATAAATTGTCAAGGAGGTTACTGACGGAGGTGCGGTATAGCTAGTCAAGCTAAATGGATAGCCTTTCCCAAG
The DNA here is from genome assembly GCA_031772625.1 of Pinus tabuliformis. Lineage (NCBI taxonomy): Eukaryota > Viridiplantae > Streptophyta > Pinopsida > Pinales > Pinaceae > Pinus > Pinus tabuliformis. Next base: position 1,638,034,034 of record CM062818.1, on the reverse strand, counting down.
CAAAGTGAATGGCAGCCGATTGAAACCCTACACGGCTGGCCTGGCTGACTAGCCGGTAGAAGCACAGTCTTCGCACTCCAAGGATCTAGACAAAGGCGCAGGACTATAAACAGATGCAGGGGACACAGACACAAATGCACAGAAGCAGTTTTGACACCGTGGTATCGGAACAATGCGTGCTAGAGATCTAGCAGGCAGCAGCTCAGTGCGTTGCCGAACTTGCAACAGTTCGAGCAGAGTTGGAGGGACTCCGTGCGAAGATCTCTGCGCTGACAGAGTGACTTGAGGGCGAGTCACAATGTTTGTGTTGGGGACCTGTTGGGCATGGAATCCCCCGAAGGCATGTTTTGGGGCTTAAAGCCCAAGTTTTGACCAAATCCTTTTGTAAAATCTCCGCGAATTGTGGGCGCGGAGCGCAAAATCATAATAGAGTCATAGGGTTGTAGGACCCAGTTTTTGTAATGTAATGTTGGCTGGATAGACCTACCCATGGTCCATGGACCATGGGATTGTATCAATAGAGCGAGGCTCTAAGTAGAAAAAAGAGGAATAGGGGAATGATAAGTCTAAGTAATCGAGTCGAAGTGTAAAGTGTGTCTTTGGGTCGTAGAGTAGGAGAAGGCTTTGTAGCTGAGTGTGCAAAGGCCTAGTAGTCTTCAGCTGAGTGCACAGACCCCTGCAGCTGAGTGTGCAGGGTAGGTTGAGTCTGTAACCATTGGAAGAATCAATAAAGAGAAGTTTACCATATTTATGTGTATCTTTTCCTGTTTTAATGTAAGATTGGGTATAAATTGCAAGTATATTGTTTATTTGTTGTGCGAACTCATATGAATGTTTTGTATAAATAAATATAATGTAAGACATCCCAGTACGCGAAGTTAATTAAATAGTATAGGAAGATAAGTAAGATCTCAGGTGCGTCTTAATGGAATAGCGCAAATTGTTGCTCTAGCAGCATGAAATCTCCACAGCCCCTGGTTAGGGTTGCGCGAAGGCAATGTATCAAGGTGCAAGGAACAGGGAAGTGCGTGAAGTAACCTATGCGCAGTGACGAACAGTTGGACCAGTCGAACCTCTCAGACATATCAAGGGTGCAGAAACCTAGTTCCAACACCCTCCCATACTACTTTGGGTGAGACCTCAGTCCGCATTCCGCAGACTGTTGCCAAAAGGGCTAGTAGTACAGGGATTTGTTTGGCTAATTAACTCCGAACCTGGGCCAGGCCCCAGCAAGCCAACAAGCATGAGCTTGTTTAATTGAATAATAAGATCAAGCATATATTCATGACTAGGACAAAGGACTCGTGTGCATGGTATCAAAACACTAAAAAGTGCCACTAAATTCAATTAATAAGAAGCAAATATATTTTTTACATACTATATTTTGGAAACTTTGGATTTTAGGATTTTGATTGTTTGTCAAGTCAAAAATTTTGAAAGATGAGTGGTTTCTTTCATAATGCACAAAGACAATTCCCCAAGGATAAATGATTTCCTCGATTATTTTTCCTTTACACAAAAAGCAAGGAGTTTTCCAAGGTCTCACACATTCACCTTCCAGACTATTCCCCAATGATTTGTCCATAAGTTTTGGGTGTCTTTAACATGGTCGTTGAAGATATCCCTAACAAAGCTAAGAAATTACAAGGCCACTTTGAGTGGTGCAAGCATTTGTTGTCTCCAAGAAAAGGACATTGTGCTCAACTTGGCATTAAGATTCTATTTAGGAGTCTATTTCCTAGAAGATGCATTGTGAACCCATTTGACCAAATCCATTCCCTCACCGAAGTCTTCCTCTACTGGGAACAAGATAGTGAGAGTTTCAAGCAAGATCACTCCAAAGTTATAAACATTTCCAATTTTTGTCACTTGCGTGGTATATGCATTGTCTGAAAATGTAGGAAACAAGTGGATTTAGAATATTTTTTAAGCCAAAACTACTATTTCCATAAGAAGAAAAATCCTACAGTTGTCAAGATTCATTACTCGAGTATCTAGGCTCAAGGACAATAGTGACCAATATCAGACTTGATTTTGTGTCATTATAAATATCAGGCATTGGCAAGAGGTCTAGCATATACCATGATCACTGCCTGCATCAACTTTCACAAACTATTTCAGCCTATTCAAAGTGTTTTGCTACTTCACAATAGGTTTTTACATTACTAAATTCAAATTCAAGATGAGACGTTTAATACTTAAATTGGTGAAGACTTGTACAAGTCAGATGTTGCATCTTAGCTCGGCTATATCACAAATTACAGAAGGGCATCTTTTTGTGGAACCTCTAGTTGAGGATCATTCAAATTTAAAAACTACCCCTTTTCTCACTTTATTCTTTTCACTATATATAAAATCATTTGCAATAGCCACTATTTGGAATGCTTTGTATCCTTCTTAGAGTGTGCAATGGAAATTCATCATTAAATCTTTTCATTTATGGATTTGTTAAAATTTTATACATATATATATATATATATATATATATATATAATTTAAAAACTACCCCTTTCTCACTTTATTCTTTTCACTATATACAAAGTCATTTGCAATAACCACTGGTTGGAATGCTCTATATCCTTCTTAGAGTGTGCAAAGGAAATTCATCATCAAATATTTTCATTTATGATATTGTTAAAACTTTATATATATATATATATATATATATATATATATATATAGATATATTCTAGAAACTAGTGTGATTTTAAATTATTTGAGTTTCTTCTTTTAAATTTATCACGTTGAAAAAAAGATTCATACCAACATTTATCAAACTTTTGTGATTTTAAATTATTTGAGTTTCTTCTTTTAAATTTATCACATTGAAAAAAAGATTCATACCAACATTTATCAAGTGTGATACATCTTCAAAACAAATGAATAATGAAACATACTTGATGGTTCAAAAAGTTAGCAGGAAAAAATTCAATTTTATCATTGATTTTTATTTTCAGAGAACCAAACTTAAGGTTCATAAATAACTTAATACTTTCTAACAAACACCTATATCTTGAAAGTCCACACCATAACTTGGAAAAATTGTGCCATAGAGCATGCTCAAAATCGAAACCAAAGGATGCCAAGCAGCCAAAGAAAGTAAAAGATAAAGCTGCGCTCACAGAATCCTCTGATAAAACAGATCCTAACCCAATAGAAGTTACTGTGGAAGATATATCAGATGTACAGCCCACAAAAAATCAGACATTTACAAGCCCGCCCACAAAAGCAAAACCAAACAGTGTTCCTGAAATTATTTCTAGAAAAGAGGTATTTCAAAACAACATTCAAAATCAAGAGAAGATCATTGAAGATCTAGCTGAAAAAGAAAAGTTTGTTGTCCACAACACAAAGCTACAGATAGAAAAACCCTTCAATTTAGAAGCAGAAATTTGCAAGCTGAAAATAGCTATTCCTCTTTCTGAATTGGCCAAACATGAAGTATACAGGCAGCAAATCAATAGGTCCCTCCAAATACCAAACAATAGGGATGTTGTAAATGTTTTAGATGATCAACCTGAATTACTTTTTGGTCCTAAAGTTAATGGAAAGACAGCAAATGGAGGAGTTCCACCTTTTTATGTCAGTTTAAACATTCATGACAAGGTGTTACACAATGCAATGTTTGATTCATGAGCCTCCCATAACCTAATGCCTAAATCCGTGATGGAAAAACTAGACGTAGACATCACAAGACCCTACAAAGATTTATTCTCATTTGATTCCAGCCAGGTCAGGTGTCTAGGACTAATCAAAGATCTTTGTGTATCCTTAGTCCAATACCCAACCAAAACAATTCTGATGGATGTGGTGGTAGTTGATATTCCACCCAAATACGATATGCTTTTATCAAGATCATGGGGGGCCAAACTCCAAGGATCCTTGCAATTGGACATGTCCTATGCCACTAATTTAGTCTTTGGACAGCCAAAGAGATTGTACCGTGAAACACTAATGAAATATGTGGTGAGCAGTCAAGAAAAGCCCCAAAACTTACCCATCTATTCAATACATTCCGATATGGACTCATTCATTTTATATAATGTTGACATGTGCCCCAAAATGGATGCCAAACTCCTGATAACAGCACAACTAGAAAGCATGAATGAACAATCTGCTGATCCAGATCAAGAAATTGTCAATATGGCTAATGCAATAAAGAAAAATGACACATCATATGATTCACAGGAACCTAATTTTCCCACTAAACAAATTTCCAAAACTCTCAATGCAAGTCATAACCAAGAAATCTTATGGTATTTGGAGTTTGATGGCTCAGTAAACAAATTAGGAGCAGGGGCAGGGGTCTGGATGCACAACATGCAGAATAATCATGCAGAAGGTCATGCATATAGATTAAATTTCAGGTGTACAAACAATATGGCCGAGTATGAAGCCCTTTTGTTAGGTCTCAAACTGATTAAGAGTCTAGGGGAAACCAAAGTTTCAATTCTAGGATATTCAGATCTGATCATACAGCAGATGAAGGGAAATTTTGTCACAAATGATCCTAGGTTGAGGGCTTACAGAGGTGCAGCCATTGAAATACTTAACACTTTCTTAGAATTTCAGCTCACCAAAATCTCAAGAAAGCACAATTTACACGCACATAGCTTGGCAACCTTTGCCAGCACATGCAAGCTACCATTTGAGCCCAACCACAATTTCACTGTTGAAATCAAACATAGGCCTAGTCCCAGATAATGTCAAAAATTGGCAAGTCTTTGAAAGTGATACACAGATAAATAACTTCCTGACTTTGAAGGAAGAATTCTCCAGCATGAACATTGATACTAGCACTATGGATGATCAACAACAGACAGACAGAATTGAACAAAATATATCAGCTGAAATAGCAAGTCTGATTTTGCAACCAACTAATTTTAATGACAAGAATGTACAACAGCTGAAGCAAACAGATTTTGATGAAATAGCTGAGGGAGAAGCTGAAGTAATTGATCTAAAAGACAATTTTCTGCCCACAGGTTTAACCCCTTTGGAGGATTTATTCGATTCAAATGACATTTCAAGGAAGCCAAAAATACAACCACTGAATGCTGAAATTGAGGACTGTAACATTGGAACCACACAAAATCCCAAAATGATAAAACTCTCCAAAGCCTTGCCTGCTGATCAGAAATTGAAATACATTGACTTGTTTAAGGAATTCCAAGATGTGTTTGCCTGGAGTTATGAGGACCTCAAGTCCTATGATACTTCAGTTATCCAACATACTATACCTTTGAAAGAAAATCAAAAACCGTTTAAACAAAAGCTTAGAAGGGTGAACCCAGTCCTTCTTCCCTTAATTGAAAAGGAATTTAAACGAATGTATGAGGCGGGAATCATAGCTCCAATTAGGTTCTCAAAGTGGATTTCAAATCTAGTGCCTACTAGAAAGAAAACGGGAGAGATAAAAATGTGTGTTGACTTAAGAAATTTGAACAAAGTCTCTCTCAAAGACCATTACCCCTTACCAACGATGGACCATATCCTACAAAGAGTAGTAGGAGCCTCTAGGATCTCATTGTTAGATGGATTCTCAGGATTCAATCAAATTTTAGTACACCTGGATGATCAAGACAAAATTGCCTTTACAACACCTTGGGGAACCTTCAAATATGTGAAAATGCCTTTTGGGCTTAGCCTTTACCAAAGAAATCCATGATTTCCTAGTTATATACCTGGATGATCTTACTGCCTTTTCAAAATCAGACCAAGAACACTTAGAACATTTGAGGCAAGTTTTCCTAATTTGCAGAAAATATGGCATATCATTGAATCCGAAGAAATCATTGTTTGGCCTAGAGGAAGGCAAGCTCCTAGGTCACATCATTTCAAAAGATGGCATTAGGATCGACCCGGATAGAATTCAAGCTATCCTTCAAGTGCCTCATCCAAGAAACATCAAAGAATTACAAGCTTTTCTAGGGAAGATTAACTTCTTGAGAAGATTCATTCCTAATTTGGCTGAGCTCATAAGACTGTTAAACAATATGCTGAAGAAAGATTCTAAAGTCAAGTGGACCATGGAAGCCAAACAAGCCTTTGAGGACATCAAAAGAGCTTTGACAAATACACCAGTCCTCACAAGTCCCAGGTTTGATAGAGATCTCGTCATTTTTTCCTTTGCCTCTGAGCATACAATTGCTGTTGTCCTACTGCAAAAGGATGACCAAGGGTGTGAGAAGCCCATTGCCTTTTTCAGCAAAGCTCTGAGAGATGCTCCCTTAAAATATCAGATCATGGAAAAGCAAGCCTATGCCCTGGTAAAGGCCATCAAGGATTTCAGAATTTACATTCTATACTCTCATGTGATTGCCTATGTCCCAAATGCTGTGGTTAAAGACATTTTAACTCAAGAAGGAATTGAAGGCAAAAGGGCAAATGGATTGCCAATATCTTAGAATATGACATTGAAATCAAGCCTACAAAACTGATAAAAAGACAAGGGCTAACCAAACTCATGACTGAAACCAATTACCAAGCCCTTAATATCAATGAACTGGACAACGAACAGGAGATGGCAACTCCACAGATCAAACAAGCCTTTTTATAATCCCCTTGGTATGCTGATATATGTTTTGTATTGCTAAACCTGCAAGCTCCTCCAGGGTTTTCTAGAACTAAGAAAAGATTCCTAAAAATGAAAGCATCAAAGTTTTGTATCATAGACAATGTTTTGTTTTGGAAAAATCATGAAGGAATTTTACTCAATTGCCTAACATTGGATGAAACTCACAATGTCCTCAAGGAATTTCATGCAGGTGACTGTGGAGGACACTTATATTGGAAATCAACAGCTGATAAAATCCTAAGGGCTGGATTTTATTGGCCCTCCCTGTTTGCTTATGTGAAAAAATTTGTAATGTGTTGCCATAAATGCCAGATCTTTGAAGGCAAGAGAAAGTTGTTACCTTTACCACTCAAACCTATTTCAACTGAAAGACCATTTCAACAATGGGGTTTAGACTTCATAGGTGAAATCCACCCTTCATCCTCTGGCCAACACAGGTGGATCTTGACTGCCACAGACTATTTTACCAAGTGGATAGAAGCCATCCCTTGTAGGCAAGCCAATGACTCTATTATCATGCAATTCTTAGAAACCAACATCTTGTCCAGATTTGGCTGTCCAGAAAAGATTATTACAGACAATGCTGCTGCTTTCAAATCCAAAAGAATGATCAACTTTTGCCACAAGTACCACCTGACCTTGGGCCATTCCACAGCCTATTACCCTCAAGGCAATGGCCTAGCTGAGTCCTCCAACAAAAGCCTCATCAACATCATCAAAAAGGTCTTGGAGGAGAAAAAAAAGAATTGGCATAAGAAGCTGGTAAATGCACTATGGGCAAACAGATTGACCACTAAAAGATCTATTGGTACAAGTCCCTATGAATTGGTTTATGGAATGGAGGCCAGATTTCCTTCATCTTTGGGAATCTCTGTGATCAAGTTACTACAAGAAATACAAGCAGAGCCTAATGATATCCAAAGAAGGATCAATCAGACTATTCACTTGCAACAAACAAGAGAAGAAGTATATCAGAGAACCCAGATCCTACAAGATAAACTCAAGAATATCTTTGATAAAAGAACAAAAGCTGAAGATTTCTTCATAGGAGATAAAGTGCTGAGATGGGATTCTAGGAGGGAAGATAAAGGGAAACATGGGAAATTTGATTTTCTATGGAAAGGACCGTATGTCATACATGTTGTACAAGGTAACAATACCTATTTCTTGAGGAGTTTAGATGGCACAAATACGGAGGAAGGCCCAGTCAATGAGCGAATGCTCAAGCATTATTTTGATTCCATGTAATCAGCATAACACCACTGTGTATTGTACATGAATATTCGTATTTCCAGCAGTTTGTTATTTTTCACAGCAATCAAATAAGGAACAACATGCATCATATTTTGAGGAAAAGTCAAGGAACTGTACCATTTTGATATATATTTTGAGTCTATCATAAGAAATCAAGAAAAGTACTTGGGAAGTATACAGATGATGATCAATACTCAGAGAAACTAGTAAAGGCAGAGCTGTAATTTTGTACAGATCAGCTCAAAAGGTACTACATGCAGGTTACGAAGGTTCAGAACATTGGTTCTCAGCATAAGGAAGTTTCAGACTGCAGCAAAAGTTGAAAAATAAGGCAATCTGACCTGTTGTTCTTGGTCTTTCACAAGCAAAGGCCATCCCCAAGTGGAGCCACTATTAGGTTCCTATACCAATAGGTTTCATTTTTCATGATTGACAGTGGAAGTGCCAAATATGTTCATCTTTTCATACTGCAAAGGTTCCATATTTTGTAAAAGAATTAGATAGGATTAAAAAATGTAAAGAGGGTATGAACTAAAAGAACAATCAAAGGGAAAAAAGGGTGAATTGGTCAAGAAAAAGTAATAAAAATGAACCCTAAAGAAAGACCAAGAAAGTGGCCAGCCAAAGTGCCATTGCTAGCTGATTTGCAAGTTCACAATGTGCAAAGTCTTGTTGTTTATCATACTTGATGGGTGGCCCAACAATTCAATCTGGACCATTCCAACTTTAAATTGCTTGTTGTAGAATAGAGAAAGAATATCTGTCCAAACAGTTCAAGCTTGGTAGATCAGTAGCTAGGTAGAGAAGTTAAGGAGCCCAACTGCTTAATCTGGGCCCTTGGAAGGAATAAGGGTAGATTTAGATAGGAGGACAGTCAAAAGAAAAGACGATAATCAGGGTCTGCAAGTCTAAGTGCACCCATTCATAAGGAAGAAAAAATGTTAGGTGTATTAGGCTGGGTAAGTAGTTTGAGGTTGCAGAAGCAAGGTTTTGATCACCTCATGTATTGTCAATCAGCGCTCATCTCATCAATGACAGAAGTGTCAAAGCAGTTATCTGGTGGTAGAACTTTGGAAGCATGTCTAATTCCCCTTTCAACCCCCTAAAAAGTCTCTTACTAACACCCCCTTAAGGACCTTGGGATTTGCCCAATAAGTCCTGCTTTCACTTCATTTTTGTCAAATACTAAATCAAGTTTTGGGTTTTCTTAAGGAAAAGAAACCACATTTCTTGTGTAAAAATCCTCATTCCAGATTCCATTCATTTCTTATATCTAAGTTTTCCTTCATAAACTTAGCTTCATTCCCCTACACTTTCACTTCACAAGGTCATATTAACTCCTAACTCTATTATCTAGCTCCCTAGATCACTTCCTTACCCCTATTATACAAAAATTATATAAAAACCCAAAAATATTAAATATTCCCACCCCATGGCACTATAGCCATATAATTTAGTCTTGGGAAATACTAGTCCATTTGGGACTATTATGAACCCTTCCACATCCTAAATCCGGAATTAGTTTAACCTCTGGTTAAATTAACAACCATAATAACCCCTTCTAAAACCATAGTTATTAACCCCTCTGCGCTCATATACATTTTCGGTTTTCTGTTTAAATGTTTAACTAAACACTAAAATCTACCCCCGGCGCATACCCATAAAACCCATATTACCAAAAGTCTAAACCTTGGCGCATATATTATAACATTAAATATTCAGGCGGGTCCCGTACGTTAACATCCCGCCAGCTCACAGTTTCGTCCACCGTCGGATCGGGCCCTCCCCATCCGACGACTCTCGTTGATATCGGAGCCGCCCCGACATACGAGGGTTAGCTCCCGATGGAGGGCGGTTTTGCCGCCGTACGTGGGGACACGTGGCCCGTTCTAATTGCATCGGGCACGCGCTTACACTTACCACTCCCGTACCAAAGGCAGTCCGATAAAACCTTTTACCGCCTTTTGTCTTTGTGCCACGTCCCCGTGACGTCACCTCCCCGTCAACCCGTCGCTGGTCCATGTCGCCACCACCTCATCTGCCTGCGTCCCTACCTTGTCACTGTGTCCTGTGCCACGTTGTCGCCCCAGTCAACTGCCACATCATTCTGACGTACCCGGGACCCGCCAATGATGTCATGCCGACGTCATCGCAGAAAAGCTCCAAAATGCCGCAAAAACCCAAATTTGTGTTAAAACTCGCGAAAGTGTTGTTTTTGTTTGCTTTTTATGCAACTAAACGGTGCCAGTTCTTGCATATAACTTACGTCCAGTTCGCATTCGACATTCCCGTCAGCCACCCAGGCATACTCAACCTGCAACCCGACCTCGTCGGCCTCCGCCTGCAACTCTACACCGTAGCAATCTCTCGAAAGAGCAGGTATTTACCCGAAAAAACGCTCGCAACCCTGTTTTTCATAATTTCTCTGCAAAATTTGCCAATACACCTAAAAATTCACCTGGAAGACGTTGGCACCCGCGAGCTTCTCCTCTCTGCCCCACTGTATAACCTGATTTGCGACCAAAACCTGGCAACTCTGTTATCCCCTACAAAATTTCCATTAAACTCGAAATTCAGCTCCACCTCTCCCTCAAAACCACTAAATACTGTTTGCAAAAGTCCTTTTTTTTCCCTTTCAGGTGAAATTAGTGCAGAGCACTGCACAGTCTTCATTTCATTGAGTTTTACTCATCAATAACATATCTACACAGAACTTAAAACTGTGAGTTCCTTGCCCAGAAAACCATTATTAGAACTCTGTTCCTTGCTGAAATACAGGCCTAATCCAACTGTAATCACAGTCAAAACATGGAGGCTCCAGTTGCCCTCAATATTGCACCACTAAATGCACCCCATAGATAGTTAGAATGGATTCCACTGGCAGATAGAGACTATCAAATTGCTGATATGGAAGGAGACAAGCCTCATCTTCAGGCTTTCTGTGAGATAAGGAACAAATTCAAAAACAAAGATGACCCATTAGGAATATGGGAATCCAACATGCCCATGTACTACTTGCCCTCAATAAATGGCTTTCCTGACCTCATCCATCAATTTTGTTCCAATCATGAGCCCTCTCAAAGGGCAGTGATGGGCCTTGCTGGTAAAGTCCTCTTCTACATTACTCCTCAGTCTATCAATGAGATGTTGCAATTCAAACCAACTCAGCCTTTGGTCCCCCTTTCCATGAAGAATCTGCTAGATCAAGCCTCAAAGTTGCCCTCTGCAGAGATTGACCGAATTGCTAAGTTGTTTATGCCACCAGACTGTTACTCCAGATTCACAATCCCCTATCTCCATGTTGCATTTACTGAGGAGGGAAAAATGCTCATAGATATGATCTCCTACATCCTGGGATTCAGAACAAGTGAAATTGTGGACAACACTATCTTTGCCTTGATGTCTATCTTCACTCCAGGACAGCCCCCTGCTGTCCAGTATGATTATGCCACCTTCATAGCTGATAAGATTCATGAGCAATTCATGAACCTAGAAAGGGAAAGGGTATTCAAATACACCTCATATATCTATCATTTGCTGCTATATTATCAGTCTGAAAGTTTCCCAGTCTTCCTCAAAAAATTGGATGCTAGGGGGAGAGGAGGTCAGTCATATTTTGGTCATCAGTATTCCATCATGTTAGTTACTCCCCATACACATATTGTGAGTTCATTGACCTTTTTTTCTATCCAGCTACCTGCTTATTATCAACAGATCCTCCTCCCAGACTCACTGATGAGATGCAAAAGATTCTACAGCTTTCCAAAAGCTACAGCATTGGTGACTGGTATTTTTACCAAAACCACACAGTAATCAGGGTTTATGCCTGTGAATTAGCCCCCTACCAACTGCTAAAATATGTCCCTATGAGACTCTTTACCTTAGAATACTTTCGGCAATTTGGTAATGCAGATATGATTCATTTCCATGGAAAAATCAAAAAGGCACAGTTGCAAATCAAACATCAATTGGGCCCCTTTATTTTCAATAAGAGAGAAGAAGCATGGAAGGATGCTGACTAGATGCTGGGAGAGAAACTTAAGCTCAAACTAAGTTTCATTTGGTCACCATATGATCCCAATCACTTTATAAGCCTTAGAAGAATCAAATATAAGCTTGCAAGATATGTAAATTACAATATCCCTCAAATTGAACAATATGCCAATCAACAAGAGTGGGTAGAGGGCACGTTAGTGGAAGAGCTTACTGAAGAAGAGATAACAGAAAAAGCAATAAAGAACCTGGAAAAATCAGTTGACTTGGAATATTTTGGACAGGAATTTTTACAGCTCCTCGGCACCTTGGAGAAAGCACCTCATCTGCCACGGCCCCCCAGCAACCAGCTCAAGAAAGTGCTCCACTACCAAGGACATCTAAAGGAAAAGTGGTGTAGCATTCAGAAGAGCAAGTGCACAATTTACAGCAACAAGAAACAATGGCAGACCGGCCGGTTTCTACAGATGAACAGGGTCAAGGGCAAGACCCTTTAACTCAAGCAAAAGTGACTGAAATTCCTGTGTTACAGACACCTCTTAATGAGGAAAGGGCAAAGAAAAAAGATAGACAAGAAGAAACCCCTCCAGGGGCATCCACCGAGCAGCAAGGAGAAAAAAGATAGAGATTAATTCCTTTTTCAGAAGAAGAAATGCCAGAGGGGCCCACTGAACAGCAAGTTCCCCCAAGCATGGAGACATCGGCCAACTCCTTTCAGCAGGAGCAAGAGAGACAACAGGGGGTGGAAGTAACATCCACCAGGCAACAGAGCCGACAGGGCTCTGACATTAAAAAAGCATTCACTGATATCAAAGCTAGGAATGAGCCAGTGAGATTACAGTTATGCAACCAGCTAATAAGGATGGCTCCCACCAAGCAGCAAAGGCTAATGACAGCTTATGACATCCAGGAAGGGAAAATGACCCTCGGTCACTTCAGACCTACAACTCAGCAACCCCAATCAGCTGCTGACTATATTAGAACCAATCTGGAAGTGTTCGCCAAAGATATCCATCCGATGGACCAGATTGAATTGCACAAGTAGACGGGGGAGATGGTATATTATACTTTAGCAGATAAAAAATTGTTAGCCCATAGATTGCAAAACTCTTTGCACAATACTGCTGCCCAACTAGAGTTGGAGAAAGCTTCATCACAGGCTAAGGACAATAGAATCAAGTCCTTGGAGGAGATCATTATAGAGCTGGGACATGATCCCACTGATCCCAAGGGTGTGCAAGCTTTGATAAAAAAGAAATATGAAGACATAGTCGCCCTTAGAAGACAAATCAAGTTGCCAACTACACTGCATCCTCAAACTACAGAGGTAGCACAACAAAAGGAAGAGTAGGATGTGGTAGCTATGCTTATGACCTTACATAAAAGGTTGGTAGAGACAGAGAGTGCCTTGGAGGCATCATTACAAGGAAGACAGGGAGAGTTGGCCCCTCAGCCAATTCAAACAGCTCAGATTCTCACAGCTGCTCCTCCTACGGCCCCCACAACAGTCCCTCTCACTACCCCAGCATCAGAAGCAGGTACCTCAAGCTCAGCACCAATTTCAGCAACTACTACAGCACCTGCAGAGCAAGGCACCAGCTTGAGAATGGACAATATGATGAAAGAAATAGAAGCCCTGGAATTGCAAATGGCGGAGTTGAAAGAAACCAACGAAAAGCTGACTAGAATTGAGGAAAAATATGACAAGTCAAAGCAAGATGTAGCTGAGAAGACAAGGGAAGTGAAAGCCCTGGAAAAAAGAATAAAGGAGCTGGAGAAAGAGCTTACTTTTGATAAAACTCTAGCAGATATCAAGAAAATTTTGTGGGCCAATATTGGCCAATCCATTACAGACCAATGGCAATCCATTGAAACCATTCATGAGAAAATGGATTTGATAAGCTTGGCTCAGTTTGAAAACCAAAAGGCTAGAGCATCTTTAGGAAATATGCTCGAGCAAGCTAATAGAATGATCCATTTTTGAATACTCACACCAAAGGGCAGTTGGCAGCAATGGGAATCAGGAACAGGACTGAAACTATCTTACTAATAAAAAGGGTGTTAACCCTTAGGAATTTTGTGCAGACATTGGAAAGAAAATGCCAAGAGATGCAATCAGAGGTGGATGAGTTCAGAATAAAGATCACAGCATTACAGAGCAGAGGGATACCTAGCCTAGTCACTAGTGCTGGAAGATTGTTGTCACATGAGAATTATGCCAACAGGGTGAACAATTATGCTTCCAATCAAATCACAGCTTCCTCAAGCACATCAGAAGAAGCAGGGCCTCCATCTGGACAGAGTGTCTTTGATAAATTAGAAAATCTATTCTACATTGCACATGAGATAAATCATCTCTTTGAGACCCAACCAAACTCTTATAGGTACACTGAAGCTGATGAGACGCTGATCAAAATACAAAGGCATCAGCTACCTACAGAGGATTGGTGGAGAGGAATGATGGAGACATTGCTCAGGTGATTTTGATTATTAATTCTTATTGTATACTACAGGTCAGCACATACAGATGGCATGCTCCACCTGTCAAAAGGGAAGAAAGGGCAGTGAAAGGCAGAAACAGAATGACCACTACAGCTCAATAAATGCAAAGAAGCCGAGCACCCATGATGAAGACAAAGAAAAATTCAGCAATGTACCAGCATCAGGACAGCACATGCAAAATAAATGCGCAACAGGCAGCCGACTCATTCAGCCCAGAAAGTCAAAATTTTCTGACAAAATGGACAGCTAGCAAGCCAATATTAACTGCAGCGTTTAATTCTTCATTTACTCCCTTGGAAGAGTTGGTGATGTAATTTATTGCATGAAAACTCATCATCTAGATATTTTGTATCTTATTTTTGTATATATACCTCCCTATAGAACGTATTTGGGGTTGGTTGGTGATTCTCTCTAAGAGCTACGCTGTAAATTTTCAGACTTTTAATACAAATTGCTGGTGAAGTTCACTGTCTCTGCACTGTCTGGAGGTGAAAGTAATGAACTGCGTTCTGCTACAGAATTCTTGTGTCGTATGATGGAACAATAAGTTATTCTAAACCGTGTTTTGTCTTTCTGTGTTTGAAAATTTCACATATGTTTCATGATCTTAGTAATAGAGAATAAGAATAGCTCAGGACTTGCTTGAATACACCCTCTGCTCAATCTCTGTTTCTAATTGTGTTTTCTTTAGAATTAGTCATAAATATGAATTCTTAATTGCTCATGTTTGAACTAATTCTCTCATTATGGATGTTGTTTAGGAATTCTTAACTGCTCCTAGATAATATTCTCACACTTTCCCTCTATCAGCATAGTGAAAGATCCTTGACTGCCTTTCATTCCCTGATTTCATGCCATCGATTCCCATATTTGAAGAATTGTTCCATAGATGCCTATCTGGCTCTGTAGCATTACCTTTTCCACAAGAAACACTTACAGAAGTACACCATCATTGACTCCATTGCCCAATAGTCTAGACTGTTCTGAAACTGCATCCGATTTCTGCCTGAAATCATCATCCAACCAAATTCAAAACAAAACTCTGTACATCATAACTAGCCTAAAATTACACCAAAAACAAAGTTAAATTATAAATAGACAACCCTCTCTGGTTGTAGGTAGGCTAGGATCTGCAACTAAAAGATTGGTTAGTGGTTACCTCGGCTGTATTCCCTTAGGAGCCAGGGAACAACCTGAGTGATAACTGATGAGCCCCAATTTTTGGTATAATTTGGGCTCATTTGGCCTACTTGCTTTGCTCAAACCATTCACTTTTTACTGCTTATGCATGCATTTCTTAGTTTATTCGTGTTGTTTGTAGGAAGAAGGGTAGACATTTTATCTACGTGACTAATGCATGATGCTTTCAGGTTTTTGGCATTAAAAAGGGAGAAAAGACCACATGAAAAGGAGACAAGGAGACAGTGAGGTGGCACTGCTGGTTTTTAGGAGAGGATGTCCACAGTTTTGGGACCTTCCTCGTGATTCCCACCATAGCTCCGAGCTCCAATCCATCTCCCCACCGAGCTTAGAGGCAGCCAGCTGTTCTACAGGAACAGCAGTTATAACTGTTCTACAGGAACAACAGTTATGACTGTCCTACAGGATCAGCAGTTAAACTCCAGATTGGACAGCCGAGCTCCTCAAATCAAGGACACTTGTTGGATGATCATTTTTGCATAAATACTGAGGCCGTAGCCTTGGATAGGAGCTTTTTGAACTTTGGTATTGCTCTTGTAATTTAGAAGTACGAGCTAGAGCTCGGTTTTTGTTCCTTTTTGTAAGACAATTTGGCATGACATCAGATTATGAATAAAGAAGGCAGATTTTGATCTAGTTCTGAGTTTTCTCAAGGAGCTATAGCTCTCAAGTTAGGGCCCAACCTGAGAGCAATAGATCTCCTCAGTGTTGTAATGTTGTTGCATTTCGTTCCAGCACTTTGAGTTTTACTTTATCATGCAATTCGAATTTACAGTTGGTTAATTTAGACTTTCTTATGAGCTTAGATAGGATTAGTTTATGGTGAATTTGTTTCCAGATGCTTAGGTTAGAAGAGGATAGATATAATCTATTGGAGCTCCGGAAAAAGGTTGTAAAGGCTCACTGCCATCTCTGTTAGGGATTGGGGTGCAGTCCATAACCAACCACCAAAAAGAAACGCAGATTTTCTCACTTTCGTGCAGGCTGCTACATAGACATTTTCGTTGAAGATCCATCCATGCACTTTTGACATAAACCATACTTCTACATTTCACTTCCATACACAAGTTTCATTTCTTGGTTTTCCATTGTTGTTCATAGGTTTCATGGCACAGTTATCATAGGTTAATGAATCCTCATTTTGGTGCATAAGTCATTTGTTTCATTTACACTGCTCCTTATCATTCCACTTTCTTCTTCTTCTTGATCTCCCCTCAAGTCACCTATTCGGCCTCTGTCCAGCTCATTTACTCTCCAACTCATCCATTATTCACTTAGCTCCATCTACTTAAACTTTCGTTGATCCCATCCTTCCATCCATCAACCCACTGCATGCACTCTTCCTCCCTCTGATCTTTCTGCTCCTGAGCCATCACCAGGTCCATCTCCATCTCACCTATCCTCCCACACTACTCCATCACTTCACCATCTCCCAAAACCTCCACGGCCAAACATCCTGTAGAATTGCACAGCCTTCCTGTAGAAACCCCTGAGTTTCCTGTAGGATCCCCTGCAGACTTCCTGTAGAAGTCTGCAAACTCGGTTGCTGAGCATCCGAACGTGGTAGACTTCTGGGGATTGATGCTAGAGACCCCCTGGGACCTCCCATAGCCATTCTGACCTTGCCCATGCTTTCCTTCCATTCCAACCGCTCCTGCACAACCAAACCCTAATCAAAAGCACCATCACAATAAACCCAACCACTTAATGACAAAATACAAAAACATGTCTTTTCAAGTGCAAGTAGTTTAGATTCATGTATTTCAACTCACTGCATGTAATAGCATCATTGGTAGAAGTTTCATTCACGTTTTTGCATTGTAAGGGTCAAGCTAGTTAAATTAGGGTTTATTAGGGTTTCTATGCTTTGTTGGCTTTCCATTTCCTTTTTGCAAAGTAGGTTAGCTTCCTTCAAGATAGCTTCCGTCCATCACTCATAAAGCTTCTTCTGTGAGCCTATAGAAGTTGGCTTGAGCCCTAGCGGACTTGTGCCAGCTGACCAAGTGACAGCTGCGACAAGAGCTAGTACTTGTGCATACAGCACCGTCGCTTCCAAGTTTGTACGAACTACCGGGTTGATAAAATTAGAGATAGGGAGCTCCAGGAGTTGTAGCATTATTGCTACAATACTGGAGCCCACCATCTTTTTGGCGCTGTTGCCGGGGAAGCGTCAGAGTATTAGTAATTGTTGCTTTTCTTCTACTTTCTTACTCTTACCTTCTGCTAAGTAGTTTATTTCATTTCCATTCTGCAAAAGTAGCATAGACATTTCCTGCTTTCATAGATTAGCATTTCCTGCTTTCATAAATTAGCATCTCCTTTCTGCAAGCGTAGACTAGCATTTCCATTCTTGCAATTTCAGTTGAGCAAAGTAGATTAGTTTTTCCTGCTTTCAGTCTAATTCTGCATCTTTCATAGTTAGTTGTATATCAGTCTGTTTCAGTTTTGCAGGTACCAAAGAAAAAAAGCAAAAACAATCAAAAGAAAAAGAAGGTCTTTTCCATTTCATGCCTCGTAGGAACCGAGATAGATCAGGCAAATTCCTACCAAACACCCCCACCACATCTCTGAGTCACCCTTCTCTCCTCTTTGGTGACAGTGACCCAGAAGAACCTATAGGTGAACATCCTGAGATATCCAAAGATCCTATAGTAGAAGAAGAGTTAGAGACCACTCCATTTGAAGCTATGGTTGATAATAGAAGAGAAGATGACAGAATAGAAGGTGCCTTCCCCATCCGAGAGACCAATGGAGAGATGAAAATGAAGAACATTAGCCCCTCCGCCTTACCTCACTTCCATGGGTTGACCACTGAAGATCCAGATACCTTCCTGTTTGAGTTTGCTGTCCTTTGTAGAACCTATGACTATACTGAAGATGAGCAAAAGTTGAAACTTTTCCCTTCCACTCTTAAGGATGCAGCACTACGTTGGTTCATGGGCTTACCTGGGAATAGTATCACCACTTGGGCTCAGATGCAGCAAGCTTTCAACACCAAGTACCGGGATTACTGTAGGTCCAAGGAAACAAAGGGGGAAATCTTTCGGATGTCCAGGGGAAATGATGAGTCTTTAGAGGATTATGAGGAGAGGTTCCAACTAAGCTATAAGCAGGCCAGGTGCACACTTGACCCTGAATCCCTCAAGTTGGTCCTACTCCGAGGAGTCCCTGAAGACCTCTTAGATACCCTTCACATGTTAGTTGGGGGGGACATTTACCAACTTCCTTATGAGGACATCAAGACTGTGTTTAGAAACCACTCCAGGGCAGCTCGGAAACGAGGTAGAGGAAACCACCTCTCAACTAGTGTCCCTTTCTCCAAACATGAGCTTGCAAATCAACTAGAAGATCTTAAGAGTGAGGTGAGACAAACCATTGCCATGCAGCTTGACACATTCAGGATTCAGCAAAAGAAAGAAGAGGCTGAGAGAGCCTTGGCTGTCTTCTGCCCTAGGTGCACAAGGAGGCACCCTAAGAACGAATGTCCATTACATTCGGTTGAAGTGTGTTTCGTTTGTGAGGAGGACCATCCCACAAATCAGTGTCCAACCTTACCTGGGTTTAAAGCCATGTACCAAGGGACAGAAGCTCCCACCGAGCCTCTCTATTACCTCAACCAAAGGAGGCCACAAGGAGCTAGACCTTATCAGCAGGGGATGCAAGGGGCACCTCCAGCTTATTACAACCCCAACCAATCAACTCCTATGCCTTCCTGGGGTCCCCCTACTCATCCTTCATGGTCCATGCCTCCTCCATGGTCTTACCCACCTCAGTACCCCACTCAACCTACTTCTCATCCATATCACTCACATACCCAGCCACAGCCTCAATGGAATGCACCTCAGTCGGGGTGGAGGCCCCAATACAACACTCCTCCTGACATTTTGCCTCCACCACCAGTTCAACCTCAACCATTACCTCCTGCTCCTCCAAGGCAACCTCAAATGCCTGCTCAACCAAACCCGAACCCCAACAATAGACAGGCCCAGCAGGTATACACTGGGGAGACCTCATGCCCTACCTATGCTATGGAGATCCAGGAGATCAATCTTCGATCTGGGAAGACTCTACCAGATCGCCAACCTCCTCCCCCAAAGGATGAGGAAGATAAACAGGAAAGTGAACCAAAGGCTATTCCACCCTTTCCTGAGAGACTAACAGCCACCACACAACCTAACCCAGAGGAAGATGAGCTTTTGGGTGAGCTCAAGCAGTTGTGTGTAAAAATCCCACTTCTCCAAGCCATCAAGGATGTGCCAATATACAAAAAACTGGTTAAGGAGAAGTGTTTCAAGCATTCAGGCAGACGGAAGAAAGATGCTTCAACCATCAATGTCATAGGACAACTGTCTGACCTTATGTTAGGACAAGTCATCTACCCAAAGTACCTAGATCCTGGAAGTCCTGTAGTAGATGTTCACATCAATGGCACCATTATCCCCCACACCTTGATTGATCTGGGGGCTGCCATCAATGTGATGACCAGGGATACCATGCTTAAACTCAATCTTCAGGGTTCCTTGAGGAAGACCTCGACAGTACTGCAATTAGCAGATCGCTCCACCGTGACTCCCGAAGGGATTGTGGAGGATGTCATGGTCTCCATTGATTCTTGGGAATACCCTGCAGACTTCCTGGTTCTGCAACCAAAGGCCAAGCTTACTGGATATCCTCTCATTTTGGGAAGGCCTTGGTTAGCTACTGCATATGCTTACATAAGTTGTCGTGCAGGAAACATGACCATCAAAAATGGTCCCATGTCCAAGCAACTAGTCCTATATCCGCCTGCCCAACCTTCTTTAGAGCATGATTTACCACTCTGGTTGGAAGAAGGAGAAGAAGACGAGGTGTACTCAGCACCTCTGTGCACCTTAGATACCACTAGAAGAGACCCCCCAACCGAGGATGACTTGATCGAGACCTTGATCCAGAATCCACCTTCCAGTGCACTACCCTTAGAGGAATTGTTGGAGGATGCCCATGTTAGCACCCTAGTGGATCTTTGTACAACCAACCCTGTTACTCCCAGAGTCAAGAATGTGGAGTTCGGCCCTGAGAAAGCATTGAAGATCAGCTCCTCCCTATCTCCTTCCCAGGAAAAGGAGCTGTGTAGTCTGCTGGCCAACCACCTAGATGCTTTTGCTTGGAGCTATAAGGAAATGAAAGGAGTCCATCCTTTGGTCTGTACCCATCATATATACATCAAAGAGGATTGTAAACCAGTTAGGCAACCTCAGAGGAGAATGAATCCAGCCCTTAAGGACATTGTCAAGGAAGAATTGCAGAAACTGTTGGATGCCGGATTCATCTACCCCATCTCAGATAGTGAATGGGTGTCCCCTCTAGTGTTGGTTCCCAAGAAAAATGGGAAATGGAGAATCTGTGTGGACTACCGAGAACTGAACAAAGCTACCAAGAAGGACCATTTCCCCCTACCTTTCATAGATCAAGTGTTGGATGGACTGGCAGGAAAGAAGTTCTTCTCTTTCCTGGATGGGTTTAGCGGGTACAACCAAATACAAATCAGCCCGGAAGACCAAGATAAGACCACCTTCACTTGTCCTTGGGGTACCTTTGCCTATCATTTCCTTCCCTTTGGGCTATGCAATGCTCCCGCTACCTTTCAGAGAGCTGTCTTGAGCATCTTCTCGGAGTTGGTCCATGATGCAGTAGAAATCTATATGGATGACTTTACTCCTTATGGGGCCAACTTCCAGGAAGCATTGTCCAACTTGGGAAAAGTCCTAACCAAATGCACCGAGATGAACTTGTCCCTTAGTCCTGAAAAATGTGAATTCCTAATGACTGAAGGGACCGTGCTAGGCCATACCATTTCTTGCCAAGGATTGCAGGTGGATCCTAACAAAATTGCTCTCATCAAGAGGGTTCCACCTCCTCAAAAGGTAAGGGATGTCCGGAGTTTCTTGGGATTAGCAGGATACTACCGGAGATTCATTAAAGATTTCAGCAAGCTAGCCTCGCCATTGTTTGGTCTGTTGGCAAAAGATGTGGAGTTTAAATGGACTGACGATTGTCAGAGGGCTTTAAATGAATTGAAGGACAAGTTGGTGTCAGCCCTAATCCTAAGAGGTCCAAACTGGGCCCTACCTTTCCACATCCACACTGATGCCTCGAACAAATCCATAGGTGCAGCTTTAGGACAAGTTGAGCAGAAACTTCCATATGCCATTTACTTTGTTAGCAAAAACTTGTCCAAAGCTGAGCTGAATTACACTGTAACCGAGAAAGAATTCTTGGCTGTGGTCCATGCACTGAACAAGTTCCGACATTATATTACTGGTTACCAAACCTTTGTACATACTGACCATGTTGCTATTAGATATTTAATGAATAAACCAGATGTGAATGCTCGTATTATTAGATGGTTACTTTTATTGCAGCAGTTTGATTTGACCATTGTTGACAAACCAGGTAGAGAAAATGTAGTTGCTGACTTTTTATCTAGATTGGATTTGTCTGCAGATGAGGATGGAACAGTGGACGACCAGATGCCTGATGAACATCTGTTTGCTATATCAGTACTCTCTCCATGGTTTGCCGATATAGCAAACTATCTTGTTTCAGCACAGTTCCCTCCACACCTATCTTCCAGAGAGAAGAGCAGAATCATCAGAAAGAGTGCCTCATTCACTTGGATCGGGGGAAATCTGTTCAAGCTTGGCCCCGATCAGATCTTAAGGCGTTGTGTGAGGGAGGAGGAAGTCTTTGATATCCTCCTCACTTGTCATGATGGGCCTTGTGGAGGACATTTTGCAGCAAAGAGAACTGCCTTCAAGATCCTGCAGGCAGGCTACTATTGGCCCACACTTCATCAAGATGTCAGAAGATATGTCAGTCAGTGTGACCAATGCCAAAGAATGGGGAAACCGACCCAAAGGGATGAGATGCCTCTCCAACCTCAAGTGACTCTTGAGCCATTTGAGAAGTGGGCCATGGACTTTGTGGGTCCAATCAACCCCTCTTCGAGGCAAAGGACTTACATCATTGTGTGTACTGACTATTTGACAAAGTGGGCAGAGACCAAAGCAATCAAAGCAGCAACAGAAGAAAAGGTGGCCGAGTTCCTAAGAGAGAACATCTTCTATAAGTTTGGCTATCCAAGAGAGCTGGTCACCGATCAAGGGAGCCAGTTCACCTCCAACCTGGTTGAAGATCTCCTAGCTCATCACAAGATCAAGCACAGGACTTCCACCCCTTATCACCCTCAAGCAAATGGGCAGGTGGAAGTCACCAATAGAGCATTAGAAGGGATCTTGACTAAAGTGGTGAGCAGCAGCAGAAAGGACTGGGCAGATCGCCTGGTTGAAGCCACATGGGCCTACAACACCACTTGGAAGACCACCACTGGTTTCACACCATATGAGCTGGTCTATGGGAAGAAAGCTTTGCTGTCCATTGAGTTTGAATACAATACCTTGAGGATGGCAGCTCAGCTGGACCTAGATCTCAGCCATGCACAACAAGAAAGGCTATTACAGTTGAATGGCCTGGATGAGCACCGAATGCAGGCCCTCCTTCACTCAAAAGTGGTTCAACTTCAGAGAAAGGTGTGGCATGACCAACATCTCCATGACAAGCAATTTCAGCCGGGAGATTGGGCTTTGTTGTATGATTCCAGATACAAAGATTTCAAGGGGAAGCTGAGAACCAGATGGCTAGGACCATATGTAGTGGAGAAATGCCATGACAATGGATCTGTCCTCATTCGAACCATTGATGAGGAATCCATTCCCATGCTTGTCAATGGGCATCGGTTGAAGATCTACAGGAGACCTCTCTCAAGACAAGAGTTCATCAAGACTATGGAGAAATCTGTATTGGTCATAGAGAAGGGTTCTGCCTCTGCTTTTGGCATACCCTGAAGGACATAAAAAAAAAATAATAAAAATAATAATAATAATAATAATAAAGATCCTTGGGTGAAAACCTCTCTGAGGCGCCCAAGGCAGGTAGTAGGGGTGAAAACCTCATTGAGGCGCCCCTATTGTCTTTCGAAAAAAGAAAGAGAAAAGAGAAAAAAGGTTTGAAAAAGATCCTTGAGCGAAAACCTTTCTGAGGCGCTCAGGGCAGATGGCATGGGTGAAAACCTCTTTGAGGTGCCCCTGTTATCTTTCAAAAAAAAAGAGAAAAAGGAAAAAAGAAAAAAACAATAAGCAAAATATGGTAAAATTGCATGCAGGTTGCAGATGTTCTATGGAGGAGAGGAAGCCCTTCAACTCAGAGCCAAAGGTCCTTATCATGCTATCAAGGAACCTCACCAGCACCTCCTCCAAAGGGTACCCATGTTTTTCAAGGTATGCGCAATTTTATCATGGTTTGAATCTTCTACAGGAAGATGCTGTCTTTCTACAGGAAGATGCAGTCTTTCTATAGGAAGGCACGGATGTTCTACAGGAAAGTACAGACTTTCTACAGGAAGGCCGAACTTTCTACAAGAAGCTCTGTGTTCTACAGGAAACTTCCTGTAGGAGTTTTGGACGACCAGAATTCATCTTAAAAGGAGATTTCGCGACTATGGATTGGGTTGGATGCATGCAGGCCTCTGTTAGCACCCCTGCACAATGCTGTCACCTTGCTCCACCATCCTTGTCAACATGCGACCAAGTTCCCTGCACCAACAAAGAAGATCGATGAGTCTCATGGGAAAAGCCATTTTCAAAGTTAAACAAATGTTGGGATCTCATACCGCAGGCATCAAGAGCTCCGAGAACGTGATTGAAAGGCCAGAACCTCTGTCATGCAGCATGCACCCAAGGAGAAAGGACTGTTACGAGACACCTCGCGGGAATCCTGTAACAGTTCAACCTGCTCGAGTGAATACCATTCACAGCACCGCCATCTGAAATGCAACGCGGGCGCATACAAGCAAAGCATCCACTCCAGCGTTGGCAGCCTGTAACCACGAGCCTCCGGGTCTGTGTAAGTCACATGCAGCAGGTAGATCCACTCACCATCGTCCAAGAACTAGAAAAATCGTGTGCAGCCGCGCAGGTAAGTGTCTCAACCCTTCCTTCCATCAAATCGCATGAATCTAACTTTGAAATTGTTTGCAAAGCGTAAAATTGAATGGTTGAGCAGCCGTATGGCCAGTCGACTGGCCACGTCGGCTAGTTAAAGTGTAATTGGATGTTTGGGTGGCGGCCACGACAAAGAGAATGAACGGCATGCACGTGAGAACACTCTCGTCAGAAGCATGAGTTTAACAGGAAAGGCGGCGGCAAATCTGTGGGAATGAATGCGGCAGCAAGTGAATACGCAGGCGGAGGATGGATGACGTCGCCCAACGGTCCGGCGGGGACAGCTCATCCCCTGCGCCACGGATTGCGCCGATTCAAAATCCAATCGGCTAGATCATGCGCATGCATTTATCATCCAACACTTCAACTCGGGTAGCTATTCTGATCTCCTCTGCACTTTGATACGCCGAGTTGTTGGCTACCAGAACGCTGGTCAAGCACACCGTAAGCGCGGGCCAACTACAGTCCTCCCCGAGAATTGCGCACTGCTTCTACAGGAACGCAGTCCTACAGGAGCGCAGTTCTACAGGAACGCAGTCTACAGGAACGCAGTCTACAGGAACACAGTCATCTACAGGGAAGCGGGTGCCTCACGCAAAAAGGTGGCCAATTAAAGAGGTAACCCTGAACTTTGCATGCAACTGGTTAGTAAAAGTGGCAAGACCATCGTCCACAGTCGGGTCATAAAGATATTGGTGGAATTGTTGTTTGCTGTGCCTATGCTATCGTTCTACAGGATGTCGATATAAGTAGACTGTGTTGAATTTTATGTGCATGCCCTGTCTTAATAGACCAAATCTCTGTTGCATTTGCCACCTTTAATTAAAACGACCGTGTTCATCATGCCGGGTGGTTTTATAAGACGGGAACCCACTGAGTCCACTAAATTAAGGGAAAACCCGGCAGTGGTAGAGCTCTTCACCAGAGCACAATGGATGCCTTTTTGTGATAAGCTACAGGGCTACGATGATGAAGTAGCCGAGGAATTCTTGCAGGCTTTGAAGCCTAAATCCCAGACACTGGCCACAGTGAGCTTCAGAGGTCTGAGCCTCAAGCTCACCCCAGAACATATCAGTCGGATCACAGAACTCCCTATGGGTCTGCCATGGGACAAGGACGAAAGAAAGCTGAGCCAGCAAGCAAAAAAGGAATTCTTTCCACCTGAGGAAGAATTCTCGGAGGATAAAAACAGGGTGAGAAGAACGAGTCTATTGCCACCTTGGAATGAAGTCAGTTTACAAATCATGAAATATATTACTTGTGAAGGCCGGTTCAGCATCGTGTATGCATATCACTTTCGGCTACTCACTGAGTTAAGGCACCGAATTGACCTTCCTGTAGAGCAAAAACTGAGCATCCCTTATTACCTCCTGCAGTCTCTAATGGAGTGTGCTACAAAGCTTAGAGAGGGCATACCTGATCAGATAGCCCACCATGGGTTAATAAAGCTTCTTGTGGAGGATGCATTGCATTAATATAAGGTTCCCCTCTCATGGGAATCCTTCCACAATTTGACCAAAGATGGGGACATTAAAATGTTGATCGAAGAAACGGGTTCCTCTAGTAGTGAGGAACACGAAGCAATGGCCGAAGAACAAAGGAAGGAGCATGAGGAAAAGAAGGACCAAGAAAAAGGTGGCACACCTCTCCTGTCAACAAGGGAAAAGAGGATGAAGAGCAGAATGGACAAAGCTGAGGTAGCCCACATCAGCCCAAGTACCTCAACAGCACCTGCAACCAAAACAAAAAGCAAAACTCAAGCAGGCAAGCAAGCAGAGGTGGAGACCCCAGTGGCTACAGGAAAGCAAAAACAGGCTTCTACAGGAAGCCCAAAAACAAAAACGAAGGCTTCTACAGGAAGCCCGAAAGATCATTGAGAAGCAGGCTTCTACAGGAAGCCCAAAAGCAAAGGCCAAGGCTTCTACAGGAAGCCCGCAAATCATTAAGACACAGGCTTATACAGGAAGCCCAAAAACGGAGATAAAGGCTTCTACAGGAAGCCCGAAATTTGAAAAAGGGGCTTCTACAAGAAGCCCGAAAGTCATTGAGAAACAGCCTCCTACAGGAAGCCTGAAGACAGAGAGAGGGCCTTCTACTGGAAGCCCGGGAGGGGCTAAAGCCGGGTCTTCTACAGGAAGCCTGAAAGCGGGAAAGAAAGAACCTTCTACAGGAGGCCCGGAAGGGATCAAAGCAGGGTCTTCTACAGGAAGCCCGAGATCTGAAAAGGAGGGGCCCTCCACAAGGGGCTCTGAGAGAGCAAAACGCAAGAAAGACAAGGCTGGTATTCTAAAAAAGGAGGCAGCAGCGGCGCTGGCCGCCCTCAGTACACCTCCGAAACCGAAGGAAAAGAGAGAGAGGGAGACCCCTCTACCATCTGAGGCCAGGAGAAGCAAGCGGATAACCACGGGCAAGCCATAGCCTCCACCCGGCAGCCAAACCACTTTAGGGGATGTCCCTACTTCACCCAGTCCAAGAACCCCCTCTAAAACATCAACCACCCCCGAGAAGGGGAGCCCAAAAATAACTTCCTGGACACGAAAAATAGGCCAATCGCCTTCCGAAGCCCGGCTCAAGGAAATAGGGAAGGGGGCAGAAGCACCACCTTTGTCACCACCAGGGGCAGCGAAGGCAGGGCCGCCAAAAATAGGAAAGGAATCAGCGCCACCCTCGGCAGAAAAGGAAGGACCACCAAAAGCAGGGAAGGAAAAGCATGCTCCCGGCTCTAGTTCTCGGCCAAAGACTAGGAGCCAGGGCAAAGTTGCTCAAGGATGAGCAAATAGTTTAGCTGGGGGGTGATGATGAGCCCCAATTTTTGGTATAATTTGGGCTCATTTGGCCTACTTGCTTTTCTCAAACCATTCACTTTTTACTGCTTATGCATGCATTTCTTAGTTTATTCATGTTGTTTGTAGGAAGAAGGGTAGACATTTTATCTACGTGACTAATGCATGATGCTTTCAGGTTTTTGGCATTAAAAAGGGAGAAAAGACCACGTGAAAAGGAGACAAGGAGACAGTGAGGTGGCACTGCTGGTTTTTAGGAGAGGATGTCCACAGTTTTGGGACCTTCCTCGTGATTCCCACCATAGCTCCGAGCTCCAATCCATCTCCCCACCGAGCTTAGAGGCAGCCAGCTGTTCTACAGGAACAACAGTTATAACTGTTCTACAGGAACAGCAGTTATGACTGTCCTACAGGATCAGCAGTTAAACTCCAGATTGGACAGCCGAGCTCCTCAAATCAAGGACACTTGTTGGATGATCATTTTTGCATAAATACTGAGGCCGTAGCCTTGGATAGGAGCTTTTTGAACTTTGGTATTGCTCTTGTAATTTAGAAGTACGAGCTAGAGCTCGGTTTTTGTTCCTTTTTGTAAGCCAATTTGGCATGACATCAGATTATGAATAAAGAAGGCAGATTTTGATCTAGTTCTGAGTTTTCTCAAGGAGCTATAGCTCTCAGGTTAGGGCCCAACCTGAGAGCAATAGATCTCCTCAGTGTTGTAATGTTGTTGCATTTCGTTCCAGCACTTTGAGTTTTACTTTATCATGCAATTCGAATTTACAGTTGGTTAATTTAGACTTTCTTATGAGCTTAGATAGGATTAGTTTATGGTGAATTTGTTTCCAGCTGCTTAGGTTAGAAGAGGATAGATATAATCTATTGGAGCTTCGGAAAAAGGTTGTAAAGGCTCACTGCCATCTCTGTTAGGGATTGGGGTGCAGTCCATAACCAACCACCAAAAAGAAACGCAGATTTTCTCACTTTCGTGCAGGCTGCTACATAGACATTTTCGTTGAAGATCCATCCATGCACTTTTGACATAAACCATACTTCTACATTTCACTTCCATGCACAAGTTTCATTTCTTGGTTTTCCATTGCTGTTCATAGGTTTCATGGCACAATTATCATAGGTTAATGAATCCTCATTTTGGTGCATAAGTCATTTGTTTCATTTACGCTGCTCCTTATCATTCCACTTTATTCTTCTTCTTGATCTCCCCTCAAGTCACCTATTCAGCCTCTGTCCAGCTCATTTACTCTCCAACTCATCCATTATTCACTTAGCTCCATCTACTTAAACTTTCGTTGATCCCATCCTTCCATCCATCAACCCACTGCCTGCACTCTTCCTCCCTCTGATCTTTCTACTCCTGAGCCATCACCAGGTCCATCTCCATCTCACCTATCCTCCCACACTACTCCATCACTTCACCATCTCCCAAAACCTCCACGGCCAAACATCCTGTAGAATTGCACAGCCTTCCTGTAGAAACCCCTGAGTTTCCTGTAGGATCCCCTGCAGACTTCCTTTAGAAGTCTGCAAACTCGGTTGCTGAGCATCCGAACGTGGTAGACTTCTGGGGATTGATGCTGGAGACCCCCTGGGACCTCCCATAGCCATTCTGACCTTGCCCATGCTTTCCTTCCATTCCAACCGCTCATGCACAACCAAACCCTAATCAAAAGCACCATCATAATAAACCCAACCACTTAATGACAAAATACAAAAACATGTCTTTTCAAGTGCAAGTAGTTTAGATTCATGTATTTCAACTCACTGCATGTAATAGCATCATTGGTAGAAGTTTCATTCACGTTTTTGCATTGTAAGGGTCAAGCTAGTTAAATTAGGGTTTATTAGGGTTTCTATGCTTTGTTGGCTTTCCATTTCCTTTTTGCAAAGTAGGTTAGCTTCCTTCAAGATAGCTTCCGTCCATCACTCATAAAGCTTCTTCTGTGAGCCTATAGAAGTTGGCTTGAGCCCTAGCGGACTTGTGCCAGCTGACCAAGTGACAGCTGCGACAAGAGCTAGTACTTGTGCATACAGCACCGTCGCTTCCAAGTTTGTACGAACTACCGGGTTGATAAAATTAGAGATAGGGAGCTCCAGGAGTTGTAGCATTATTGCTACAATACTGGAGCCCACCAATAACATCGTTGGCGACTCCACTGGGGACTTGAATGACTGTTTTCCACTGCTGTCCATTTTCTAAAATTTTAGGATTCAGACAGTTGTTACAAAGATTTGACCAGTTTCCCTAGTTTGAACATATTCAAAGAAAATCCAAAGCCTCCCTATCTCTAAGGAATTCTTGTAAAACATTGCCAAAAACTGTGATTATAAAACATTCCCAGAAAATACCAGAAACAAATTTGGAAACTAGCTCCAAAGAAGAAAACTCGTTATACCAGGTCAAATCCTGACCCAAATCCTCCAGCTATTTTTGACAATCCCAATCTAATCCCAAAGATCCTTAGGAAACAAGAGGAACAAGAAGATTTTGCTGATTCAAGCCCTGAAGCAGTTCAGCAAAGTTATATTCCAACCCCTGCTAAACCTTCAGTCCGTCCTCACATTGCTCCTTCTTCTCCTTCTTCCTCATCCACCTCTCAAAGCACTTTCTCTGCACCTCCATCCACTACACATATTTCTGCGACTATCCTTGTTGTCCCAGCTGTTCCATTCCTTCCGGTTGTCCCATTTATCCCTGTCAATATGGCAAATAGATATGCTTCTTTACAGTTACCTGCAAATCCTAGGGCTATGCCTCTAGACTATCAAAGTAAGATCACTTATTTTGATGGTATAGGTACATATACTGCCTTACAACACACTAAGAAAATGCAAGACTATTTTGAGAATTATGAGATAGACGATGATGATGTGAGAATGAAAATTTTTGTCCAAAGTTTAATAGGAGAAGTAAGAACTTGGTTTAGAGCACTTGCTGCAAATTCCATAGCCAATCCTGATGCCCTTTATCAGTCATTTTTGAATAGATGGGAAAAGAAGAAGGATCCACTGCATATTTTATCTGAGTATGACACTATAAAAAGAGGCCCACAAGAAATTGTCCTAGATTATTGTGCAAGATTCAACAATGTTTACAATGCCATTCCTCAAAACCTTAGACCTCCACCTGACTTAGCCTTAATCAAATTCCCTGATGGATTTGATTCTGACATGGCATATCAACTGAGGGAAAGAGCCCCTCCAACCTTAGCAGACATGCAGAATATAGCTGTTAGTGTGGAGGCAAACCTAATTGCTAAAAGAAATAGGGCAAGAGCTGAAAGAAGAACTACTTTTAAAGAAGAACCTTCAGCATTTGAACAAAAATTGGATGCAATCATCAAAGGTATGGACAGACTAGGAGATAGGGTGGACACCATTGAAAGAAATTCATCATGGGAAGGTCAACCAAGTACTGCAAGGAACCCAAACTTCAGAAAGAATCAAAATCCAAATGTTGGAAGGGCTGGTCCCGACCAGAACATCAAACCTCCCTTTCAAGAAAATTATGCCGAAGCCTCAACATCTAGTGAACCAACAAAGGACCCTCATATCAATTTGATGGGTTTGGATAGTGAACACCAAGTCTTTCTAACACAAGAAGATCAAGAGGCCCATAACATCAATCAATTTCAAACTAAATCAAGGGAGTCATTTGATTTTAGAGAAGGCTATGATGCAGCAGTCTATGAAGTTCATAAACAGTACAAGTT